>CM055126.1:82911445-83476445 GCA_029206835.1 Rana muscosa
ACCACATACAGATCAGGTTCGACAACTTGTCAGTAGAGTAGTTGCCTATGTCAACAAACAAGGGGGGAACAAGGAGAGGAACCTTGTGGGCCCTGACAGAGGAAATCCCAAACTGGGCAGATAACAGTCCTCTCCCTGTCAGCTTTACACCTAAAAGGGGAACTGAATCAATTAGCGGATTACTTCAGCAGAAAGAAACTAAAAGAAGGCAATTGGATCTTAAATCAAGAAGTTTTCAGAATGATTACCCAAAAATGGAGAGTCCCACAAGTGCACCTATTTACCTCAAAAGAAAACACAAAAGTTGATGATTTTTTTTTTTTTTTCCCCTGAAGAGGGAAGACATTGCGCTCGAGGTGGATTCCCTGGCACAAAAGTGAACATTCACCAAGTGTTCTGCATTCGTCTTGCCAGTACTCCTGCCAGCGGTTCTAAGGAAATTCCAAACAGAGAACACCTCGCTGATCATTATTGCACCACATTGGCCCAGGAGACCAGAACAGCCCATGGATATTACCAATCAGAGAGGATCTCCTCTCCCAGGGCCCAGTGTATTGTCCCCAAGTAGAAAAGTGGAACCTCGCTGCTTGGTTTGAGGAGCAGTTATTGAAATATAGGGGCTTCTCGAACCGCTTGATCGATACACTGCTGCGTAGAAGGAAAATAGACTCGCACCATTTATCAAAAGGTGTGGAAACTGTTCAATGATTGGTGTACAGGAAACTGCTTGGAGGCACAGAGCTCAGTCGCAGTTATATAATTCCTGCAGTGCGGAGAAAAAGCCTGAGCCTCAGCACACCAAGGCTGGGTTCACACTGATACTACACGACAGTCATACGACTTTCATCCTACTTTTCTCTGCGACATCGGTCCTACATTGGTCCTACATTGATCCGACTTAAATGAACAGGATACTACTTTGATCCAACTTTGTGATAGCCTGGCTTGTCCTTTGACCAATCAAAACAACCCCAGTGTGAGATAAATTCCTTTTACTGCAGCTGTAATCACCATGTTGGATGTCAAAAGTCGGATGGTTAGGACAAGTATCCTGCTTTCATCCGACTTCAATGATAGTGAATGGGCTGAAGTAGGATCAAAGTTGGACCAAAGTAGTACAGGGAGTATTTTCAAAGTCGGACCGACTTGTGTCGGACCAGTTAAGACAGCGCTCATAGGGAAACATTGATTTTCACACGTCATGAGCTCCCAATGTCGGAGCGTTTGTCGGACAAGTGTGAACCCGGCCTCAAAGGCCAAGTGTCAGCAATCCTCGTATCCGGAAAAGAAGCTGACATCCAATCCATGGATAGTTATATTCAGACAGAAACCGGTGCAAGAATCTTTTCCTAAATGGGACCTATCTTTGGTGCTTCAAACTCTTCCAGGAGACCCATTCAAATCACAAGAAGTTTGTTCAATTAAACTGCTGACACCTAAAGCAGTTTCTTTGGTGGCAGTCACTACTGCAGGGAGGGCTCTATCAGACCTCCTCCTTCTTTTTTTCAGATTTTTCCAGACCGGATAGTTTTTAAAATGGATCCGGTCTTTTTGCCTAAAGTAGGCTCAAAAATTTCAGAGACCAAGATATTTTACCTTATTTTTTTTTTATTTTTTTTTTGTACAAATCTTTCCAGAGAACAAGTTAATTTCCACATGTTGGATGTAAGGAGGTGTGTGCTACATTATTTAGAGGAAACAAAACCTTTTAGAAAGCCAGATTTCTTGTTAGTTTTATTTTAAGGGGCCAAGAAAGTGCATATGGCCTCAAAGTGTACTATAGCCAGGTGGCTTAGAGAGGTTATTGGCCAAGCCTATACGTTGGAAGGTATGCAGATTCCAGAGGGAATTGGGGCACACTCTACGAGATCAATGGCAATGTCACAGGTGGAGAGGGCTGGAACAACACCGGAGCAGATCAGAAAAGAGGCAACATGGTCGTTTCACCACCTTTGTAAAACACTACAGGGTGGACCTCTTGTCTACAAAGATCAGGCCTTTGGACGCAAGGTCTTACAAGCTGTAGTCCCATCCTAGGGGTAAGTGTTCGCTTATCCTCTCCGGTGGCTGTCCTAAAAGACTATTGGCGGAAAAACAAAGTTACTTACTGGTAACGTTCTTTCCCAGAGTCTATCGGGACAGCACCGGTACCCACCCGAATGCAAAAATTGCTTAAGATTTTCAGAACATGAACTGTGGTATTTTACACAGTGTATCATATGATCTTGTGTCTCCCCAGCAGGCTGGAGGTGCTCTAAAACAACTGAGAAGCCAGAGGAATTTTAAAGTGGGCTGGCGCACGGTGTTTTCAACAGAGGGGAGGAGCCAAGGTCTCTCAGGTGGCTGTCCTTAAAGACTCTGGGAAAGAACGTTACTAAATAAGTAACTCGGTTATTTTGATATTCTAATTTTATGAGATGCACCTGTATCTCTATAACGGCTAAAATGAGTATTGAACAAGTCATCTTTTTTTTAGGTAAATATATTTCTAAAAGTGCTATTGACATGAAATTTTCAACACATGTCAGTAACAACCCATGCAATCCACACATATAAAGAAACCAAAACTATTAGGTTCAGAAATAAAGTTATGTGTAATAAAATGGAATGACATAGAAAAAAGCAATGAACACGCTAACTAAAATGCATTTATTACTTGGTACAAAATCCTTTAATGTTGGTAATGATGGCTTCAAAACACCTGTATGGAGGAACAAGTGGCATGCATTGCTCAGGTGTGATTTTGGCCCATTCTTCCACACAGTCTTCAATTATTGAAGGTTTCGTGGGCCTCTTGATCTTTAGTTCTTTCCATAGATTTTCTATTGGATTCAAGTCAGGTGATTTTGATGGGCCTTTCTAGCAGCTTTATTTTCTTTCTTTGAAAACAATTAAGAGTTTCCTTGGCTTTGTGTTTGGGATCATTGTCTTGCTGAAATGTTCACCCTCATTTTATCTTCATCATCCTGGTAGATGGCAGCAGGTTTTTATCAAGAATGTCTTGGTACATTTTTCCATTCATCCTTCCTTCAATGACATGAAGTTTGCCAGTACCGTATGGTGAAAAACAGTCCCATGCCATGATGTTCTCCCCTCCAAACTTCACTGTTGGTGTTTTTGGGGTGATGTGCAGTGCCATTTGACCTCCAAACATGGTGTGTATTATGGCACTCCAAAGAGTTAAATTTTGGTCTCATCTGACCAGACTCTATTCTCTCAGTATTTCACAGGTGTGTCTAAATGTTGTGAGTGAGTGAGTGAATAACTTATATAGCGCTACAAATGCAAACTAAATCGCCTCAAGGAGCTTTGCATCCAGTGATGTCCTGATCCTTCAGAAGCAGCAAACTTTAAACAAGCTTCAACATGTTTTTCTCTTCAGCAATGGAGTCTTACGTGGTGAGAGTGCATACAGGCCATGGCGGCTGAGTGCATTACTTATTTTCTTTGAAACAATTTTACCTGCTAATTCCAGGTCTTTCTGAAGCTCTCCACACGTGGTCCTTGGCTCTTGGACAACTCTTCTGTTAATTTTTTTCACTCCTCTGTCAGAAATCTTGTGAGGAGCACCTGGTCGTGGCAGGTTTATGATGAAATTTAAGTTGTTTCCAAGTCCGAATTAATTACCCCAACAGTGCTCACTGGAACATTCAGATGTTTATAAATCCTTCTGTAACCAATGCCATAAGTATGTTTTGCAACAATAAGGTTGCGAAGGCCTTGAGAGAGCTCTTTGCTTTTACCCATCATTTCTTGTGTGACTCCTTGGTAATGAGACAGCTTTTTAGACCATCAGATGAGACTGAACCAGCTGACATTAATTTGCATTACTGATAGATTTCCGCTGGTGTCTTGGCTTTCCATGCCTTTTTGCACCTCCCTTTCTTCATGTGTTCAATACCCTTTTCCCTTTGTCATTCTATTTCTTACAAATAACTTAATGTCCGAACTTTTTGGTTTCTTTGTATGGATTGCATGGCTTGTTACTGACATGTGGTAAGGATTTCATGTCAATAGCACCTTCTAAAAATATATTTATCTAGAAAAATGGCGACGTGTTCAATACTCATTTTACCTGCTGTATATATTTATGCTTTTGAGCTAAATACTGCTTTAAGAAATACCAGACTGACTGCACAGAATGTTCATCCAAAACCATGTGTGCTGGGCACTCCTGCTTACCTTTCATTGCAATTGTGATTTCCAGGGTAACATGTTAATAAACAATAGAATGCTAAAAAAATATAAAAAAATTCCTGGCTTCTGTATTGTATATGATCTGTTAATTAGAGATTTTTGTTCAGAATTGTTTTTCTGTTTTCAGCTTAGTGCCTTGATTCTTCTAAAAGTAGAAGATTTTTCCACTCTTGGTGAGCTACTATCAAATGAGTTTAAACCTTTGAGACGTCTTCTTGTGCTGCTGGGATGGACTCATCTCCAGAGTATAGAGTCTGCTAAATCACTGTTGCTCAGACTTCATAATGATACGGTATGTTTATTAAAATTTTACATTTTTAAAGGAGAAATTCGGGATTGCAAAAAAATAAACCTCCATACTAACCTAGGTGGATGCAGCATTGGTGCAATGCTACATCTGTCCCCTGCCACCTCTAAAACTGAGCATTGAGCGATCAAAGATGGCTGATCACTCAGTTCTCAATCTTCAGTGAGCCAGGCTGCGGAGGGGGCTGGAGCGGCTGGTTAGTGGTTCGCTAAGACTCAGCCAGCTGACAGTCAGGCATCTGGGTGGATCCCAGCTTTAAAGTCAGGATCTTTCCAAAGCCTGCACTGGCTGAGTAACTTCAGCTGTCAGTTGAAAACACGGGTCACAGGAGTGCAGATCTAAGTGCACCCCTGTGATCCATAAAAGTAGAGCCAAAAGAACTTTGGCCCCACTTTGCCTTTTACATTTTGCTTCTGAAAAATATTAGCTTGCTTATGGTTTAATTTTTTGGAAATATGCCCATGCTTAGAAAGCAAAAGTTTTTCTGGGGACAAAAAATACAGGAAAACAGGTACATCTAAAATGCATTTAGGTACTGTCTTCAGGTAGATGTAAGCTATTCTTGCAGCAACCCTCCCACCCGCCATTATGCATCCTGAACGTCTCCTTTCGATAGTGCTGTAAATCTTATTTTGTTTTTAGTTCTGGTCAAGTTTGTTGACATGTCAATGTTTATGCTGAAATATTAAACTGTTTTATGTTTTGGAATATAAGCAAGGATTCATGATTAAGGAGATTCCCACTTATTTGCACAAATCAACAAAATAACTCAAATTTGTTTATTTGCGCTAACCTGAAGGCAAAAGGCGTACAAAAAAATGTGCAAAAATATATATATTAATTTACTAAAAATCAGTACAAAATAATATCAAAATGTATTTGTTGACAAGCAAAGAATATGGATCAACATTTTAATAATCTGGATAACATAGATGATGAGAATATAACCACAGGATCTTGTTTCAAAATATCAATGTAGTAAAACTGTGTAATTCCTTAAAAGTGAATGATTGCTTATCAGTGGCTCAGCAGAATGTGAAAACAGGGTGCTGATTTTAACACCTGACACCTGTCAACAGATTTTGTAAGCTAAATTTAACAGCACATGGACAAACTTGTTATACCATGCACAGAATTGGTGATTTAACCAAGACTTTTGTAAGGTAAAGATAATTTCCAACAATTTTTTTATTGTAAACATACAACATAACTAAACCATTTACTCTATTGGAACTGAAGTCAGTTCCAATTGGATAAATACATGTGTGTATCTCTCTTTGATTTGATTTAAACAGGGAACAATTCATACTGCAGCTAGAATTAATACAATTCCAAATCTTGTACTACAAAGATTAAATAATTCAGCCAGATTAGAGTGTCTACTCCATTTCCTACAGATAGAAATTTATACTTTACCAGAAATCTCAATCTTTTGTCTGAGAGATGTCAGCAGTTTGTCTCAAAGGACATTTCTTCCCTTCTCTTTTTTTTTTTTTTTTTTTTCCGGTTCTCCCCTTCTCTCAACTCTCTTGAAACGCTTATCTCCCAAAGAAAGTAGGCTTGGATATGTTTTCAACATAATTAATATTATTTACTACATATATATTTTACTACATATTATTTACTATGTACCCATGGCACAACTACCTAAAGGGGGCAGTATTGGATTAAAAATTATTTTGGAACTTTCCTTAACAATACCAAGTGTGAGGGGGTTAGCTCGGCAGCGGGTGTGTGTGACCCCCGGGATGGGCTCCCCACACAAAACAGGCCCAGCAAACGGAGGTTGTGGTTTTCAAAATCAAAAAAAGGTGCGGTTTATTTTCTATTTACAGTGACAAAACACAGCAAAGCAAAAGAAACAAACAAAATAAATCCTGGTCAAGTTGACCTCTGACTAAACATACAGGTTTCCTAACTAACAACTGGGATCAGCCTGGTGCTGTCCTAGTCCCTAAGTCCCTGGTTTAGTAAAAGTCCAAACAAATAGCCACACAGGCTTTGCCTCACCGCACAGGGGTTCACTCTCCCTAGACAGTCCACACAGGTCTGGTTCCAGGCATGAGCTAACATCTAATGAAGCTGGGAGTTCTTATAGAGGCCTAAATGAGCTGACAAGGTTCAGCTGGTCTCCTCATCTCTGTCTGCACGACGCCCCACACTCTCCCTAGAGGTATGAGTCATCCATGAGCCCACTAGCCTTATACAACTCTCCACCTAGTTGTATAAGTCGGCGTAAAGCCTGAATCTGGGCGAAATATATCTACCCCCCTGGATGCAACCAGGTGACTTTACCTTCCTGCTGTCACACAAGATATCGCTTCAAATAACCTCTGACCTAATCTTTAAACAAAACCATAGAGTATGAAACATGGAGATACAGAAAACTTCTCTTTTTTAAAAAAATTCTTTATTTAACCCCTTCCATACCGGGTCATTGGAAAATGACGCCGGCAGGAACCCTCTCTCCCTCCGGGTGGACGTCATATGACGTCCTGGGTTTGAGGGGGGATATCTGAATGATGCCTGCAGCTAGAGGCATCATTCAGATATCCTTTTTTCAGCCGGCGATCCTGCGCACCATAAGAATGATCATAGCGGCGGTTCCGCTGCTTGATCGTTCTTATAGGCGGCGGGAGGGGACATCCCTCCCGCCGCCATCCGGTGCTTCTCCGGGCTCTCCCGTGCGATCGGGGACCCGGAGAGAATCGTCGGCGCCGGTGGTGGGTCACGTGATGAGCATAGAGATGACTGGTGACCAGATGGTCACCAGTCATCTCTATGATCGTCGGAGGCCCGGGCACGATGTGATGACGTCACGCTCGGGTCCTCAAATGTAAACAAAGCCGCCATTGCGGCTGTAAGTATGAGATCGTGAAAAAATTTTCACTGATCTCATGCTTTCCAGCCTGGAGGAGAGATGCGGGGTCTTATTGACCCCGCATCTCTCCATAAAGAGGACCTGTCACACACATTCCTATTACAAGGGATGTTTACATTCCTTGTAATAGGAATAAAAGTGATCAAAAAAATTTTTTTTTTCTTTTTACAACGCCCATCCCCAATAGCTCGCGCTTAGAAGCGAACACACACACAAGTCCCGCCCGCATATGTAAACGCCGTTCAAACCACACATGTGAGGTATTGCCACGTGCGTTAGAGCGCGTGCAACAATTCTAGCACTAGACCTCCTCTGTAACTCTAACCTGGTAACCTGTAAACATTTTCAAAGCGTCGCCTATGGAGATTTTTAAGTACCGAAGTTTGGCGCCATTCCATGTGTGCGCAATTTTAAAGCGTGACATGTTAGGTATCTTTTTACTCGGCCTAACATAAGCTTTCATATTTTACAAAAAAATTGGGCTAACTTTACTGTTTTTTGTTATTTTTTAATTCATGAAACCATTTTTTCCCCCCAAAAAAGGCGTTTGAAAAATTATTGCGCAAATACCGTGCAAGATAAAAAGTTGCAACGACCGTCATTTTATTCCCTAGGGTGTCTGCTAAAAAAAACATATATAATGTTTCGGGGTTCTGAGTAATTTTCTAGAAAAAGAATGATGATTTGTACATGTAGGAGAGAAGTGTCAGAATAGGCCCGGTATTGAAGTGGTATAAAAAGCCCTGTATGGAAGTGGTTAAAGATGTGTCACAGGTAAATTAAAAAGGCAACTTCTCAGAACATGCAATGCAAAACATTTGAAGTGCAACCATTACTCTGTACTATATTATGAAATATCAAAACAAATACTAAAGGCAATAAGAAATACAAAACATTCTTATGTTCATGTAGAAAACCCCTCAGGCAGGACATACCGAAGGCGAGCCCGTCCGAGGGGGCAACCCCTAGATTGCTATGGGAATCCGTCACATCATAGAGGGAAGTCTAAAATGGGGTAGAGAACGCTATCCTGTACACACCATATTTTCATTTACTTATTTGAAAAGAATTAGAAAAACAGAAAAAAAAAAGTGAAAAAGAGGTAGCAAAAGGGGGTGGGGGGTGGGGGAGGGGTTGCCTCGCCTCTCAGGAGAAGGCATCAGCAGCGTCAGGCAGCAGAAACCTCCGATAAAGGATCTTAATTAGGTATATTGGAGAAATTCATCCGAAAAGCGGAAGAAGTCCCAATGTATCCATTTGGACTTGTGTTCCTCAGACTTATCCTGCAATGCCGCTGTCAGATATTCCATCTGCCCTATGTCTTTCACTCTCGTGAACCACTGGGCTACCGTTGGTGCAGACTGTTGTTTCCACAAAGGCGGAATACAAACCCGTGCAGCATTAAGGAGGTGTTTGAGAAGGGATTTGTGGTATTGTTTTCTTGACACTGGGGTGAGGTTAAGCAGGCCCACCGCTGGGTTATCTTGCAGTGAGATGTCTGAGCTTATATATAAGCTTAAGCACTGGTTGTCAGAAAGTGGCAAGTGTAGGATGCTCCCAGTAAATATGCAGAAGGGTACCCGAATGGAGGCCACAACGCCAGCAAACGGTCTGTCTGCAGAGGGAATATTTTTGCCAAAACTGATGGGGTTCTGTACCAACGTGTCAAAATTTTGTACGTGGTTTCCTGGTACCTACTGCATAGGGAGGGTTTCTGAACAAAAAAACGTATTCTCTCCTTTTGAGGTTCGGTAAAGGTAACTTGTCGGTCTCTCTCCCATTTGGCTAGGAACGGGGGGGGGGGGGGGTTCTTCTGTGGCATGGAGATCCAACACAGATTTGTATGAGTAAAGAGAGCTGGGCTAGGCAATGATCTAAAAAAGTGCGATAACTGCAAGGTCCTCCAGTGATCTAGTTTAAAAGGGGCCCGTCCAGAGAGCAATGTCTCTGGAGACATCCAACAGGATGGTCACAATAGCTGCGAGGCCCTCAGAAGTCTTCTTGAGATTTGCGATAAGAAAGCCGGATCGGTGAGACCGGGCAAAAACCCAGGGTGCCCTACAATCAGCATCATTGGGGAAGGGAAACTGCTTGGTGTAGAAAGTCGGAAAAACCTGTCCATTTCCGTTTAAAGTGTGGCCAATCAACGGATGAGTAGTTAAGTGTGTAACGTGGGTTTTCCCCGCCCAGGGCAGGCCAGGGAGCGGAGCCTGGGCTGCCTCTTGTTCCAGCGATACCCAGAGTTTCAAGGCACTGTGTCGGCACAGTCCACGACCCTGGCCATATGCACCGCAGTATAGTTTAGGGCCGGGTCTGGGGAACCCACTCCGCCCTTAAGCTTAGGTCGTAACAGTAACTATCTACCAAGGCGTGGATGTTTACCTCTCCATATGAATTTGATGAATACCGACCGTACCGCATGAAAAAAGGTCTGAGGTATTCTCACCGGCAGTGCCTGCAATAAGTACAGCAGTCTGAGCATCACGTTCATCTTAAGTACGTTGCAACGGCCAAACCAAGAAAGGGCTAAAGGGTCCCACTTTTTGAGGTCAGCGGTTAGCGTTGACAGAAAAGGTTAGTAGTTTAGCGAGAGAATGTCATTTAGGTTTGCCGGAATTTTAGTTCCTAGATATTGAATCGAGCGGGTAGCCCATTTGAATGAAAAATAAGGGCGTAAGCTCGCTCTGGTAGCATCTGTTAAGGAGATATTTAATGCCTCCCGATTTTTGTAAATTGACCTTTTGAACTTAGACAAACTACTATAGCCTTTCAACTCCTGTAGCAAGGAGGGTATGGAGGTAAAGAGGTTTAGAGATATAAAATAAGAGGTCGTCGGTGTACGCCGCCACCTTGTGTTGGTAGTTGCTGGCTGTGATGCATCGTATAGACGGGTTACCTCTAATATGTTGTAAGAAAGGTTCTAGAGAGAGAACGAATAGTAGTGGGGACAGGGGATAACCCTGTCTGGTGCCGTTGGATATGGAGAAGGGATTGGAATCGTAGATATTTACTCGTACTGTGGCGGTGGGGTTCTTATAAATGGCTGAAATCCAGGACAGGATGGGGTCCTGTATTCCCACAAATTTGAGTGGCTTTTGAAGAAATGTCGAGTCCACCCAGTCAAAGGCCTTCTCGGCATCTGTGGACAGGAGTAAGCGTGGAATATGGGAGCGTTTTGCTGTGTCTATGATGTTCAATGTACGGATAGTGTTGTCCCTAGCCTCCCTATTTTGAATAAAACCAACTTGATCTGGTGCAATTAAACGCTGCAAAGGAAACTTTTCTTGATGGGATTTGAATTCCCCTTTTGGTGGACTCTCCCCCTCCTCCTTTTTTTTTTTGTGTGTTATACGCTCCTGTACTGTACAGGTACAGTGTACAGGTACGCATCTTGGAGGTGTAGATAAAATCTACCCTTTAATCATTATTTGTTATCTATTATCTGCTTATTGTTTGTTTATAATTGTTTATAATGAGTAGAGCGACTGTATCCATGGTTAGTTGTCTGCTAGCCGTAATTTACTGATTATTAAATTAAACATAGGGGGCTCCCCCTCTTTTTTTTCCCCCTTTATTTCTTTTCTCTTTTTTTTTTCCATCCCCCCCACCCCCCCTTTTTTTTTTTTAGCAACTGGGAAAAATTTCTATTTTTGGTTAGCAGATGGATAAAGATGCCCACAAATAAAGCAGATAGTCTATGGATGCAGTCGCACCTCATTAAGGGGGGTGGGGGAGGGAGGGGGGGAAGAGGGAAAAACTTATTTATTTGATGGTCAGTCGGCTTGTGCCCGGGATCACATTGTTGCTACTTCTTAAGTCGCACTACTCTATTCGAGTTGCTGTGATCTAGAAGAGGAAGGATCAGTACATTTTCGGGTGCTACCGAAAGAACATTTGTGTGGCTTCATGCCTGGGGAACTTTCGAGGTCGCAACTGAGAATGTAAATGGCAGAGCAGGAATTACATTTGGCAAAACTGAGGGGATTTTGTTAAAATCTGAGTCGCAACTATTGGAATAGTGTTACTGCCTCTAATAGGCATGCGGTTCGTTATGTGTTCTTATTTTTTTTTTAGGACGCAAGAGGGGTCGCTTAATGTGATCCCGGGCTTTATTTGCCTTATTTGCTCTAGTTGCTGATTTGCTTATTTATTTATTTATCTGTATATACGATTCTTTTTTTTATAATGATATACTTTGTATACTACTATGGTCCTACTGACAGGATAGGATCCATGGTATGGTCCCTCCCCCAAAAGGGGATATGAAGGAAGAAAGAGAAAATTTGTATAAAAAGCACTAAAATATAATACTCACATATTTTGTTTCCCCAGAATACCTGCAGTGAGGTATCCTTTATGCTTGTCAACTTTCCCCCTTGTAGGTACACCAGTCCTCTGGTAGGGCTTGTTTTTTTTTGGGGATATATTGCATACCCTTTCATTTTTCCTTTTTCCTTGTTTTTCCCCAGTGTTATTTTTTTGTTTCCCTGGGTAGCCTGAGGACTCGAGAGAGGGAGCCTCTCTCCTTTTATTAAATCCCTTCCCTCCCTATCATATATTTTTTTTTTCACTCAAGATGGCAGCGAATTATTCTTTTCCAGCATCATTGAAACTCTGTACTTACAATGTCAAAGGCCTTGAAAATTCATTGAAAAGAGGTCAGATTTTATATAGTTTGCACTAGAGGTCGACCGATATATCGGCTGGCCGATATATCGGCCGATATTTAGGCATTTTTGATAAATCGGCTTTGGCCGATTAATATCAAAACTGGCCGATATTATTCACTGGCTGCACTTCCTCCCCCCTCCTCCTCCCTCCTCCACACTTCTCCACACTCAGCAGCATCAAGCGCCGTGCTGTGTGTGTGTGTGTGTGAAACTGAAAGTAAGAGGAGAGAGAGAGGATGTGTCAGCTTGATGTCGGGGGTGGGCGGGACCCGTGGGCGGGACCCAGCAGATATTACACCAGCCAATGGGATGGTATCTGGGCGGGCCACTACGTCTAAAGCAGCCCAATCATTGGCTGGTGTAATTTAGCTGCTGGCCCGCCCACCCCCACATCGAGCTCAATTCTAACAGCTCTCTCCCTCTCTCTCTCTCCTCTCTGTCAGTTTCACACATTACACTCGGCTTAGTGTGAAACCTGCCAGTGCCCCAAGCCAGTGCCATCTGTCAGTGCCCAAGCCAGTGCCATCTGTCAGTGCCCAAGCCAGTGCCCCCTGCCAGTGCCATCTGTCAGTGCCCCCAGCCAGTGCCATCTGTCAGTGCCCCCAGCCAGTGCCATCTGTCAGTGCCCCCAGCCAGTGCCATCTGTCAGTGCCCCCAGCCAGTGCCATCTGTCAGTGCCCCCAGCCAGTGCCATCTGTCAGTGCCCCCAGCCAGTGCCATCTGTCAGTGCCCCCAGCCAGTGCCATCTGTCAGTGCCCCCAGCCAGTGCCATCTGTCAGTGCCATCTGTCAGTGCCACCAGCCAGTGTCAATCAGTGCCACCAGCCAGTGTCAATCAGTGTCACCGCCAATCGGTGCCATCTGTCAGTGCCACCAGCCAGTGTCAATCAGGGCCATCTGTCAGTGCCACCCAAATCAGTGCCACCGCCAATCGGTGCCATCTATCAGTGCCATCTGTCAGTGCCCCCAGCCAGTGCCATCTGTCAGTGCCCCCAGCCAGTGCCATCTGTCAGTGCCCCCAGCCAGTGCCATCTGTCAGTGCCCCCAGCCAGTGCCATCTGTCAGTGCCCAAGCCAGTGCCATCTGTCAGTGCCCCAGCCAGTGCCATCTGTCAGTGCCATCTGTCAGTGCCATCTGTCAGTGCCACCAGCCAGTGCCACCAGCCAGTGTCAATCAGTGCCACCAGCCAGTGTCAATCAGTGTCACCGCCAATCGGTGCCATCTGTCAGTGCCACCAGCCAGTGTCAATCAGGGCCATCTGTCAGTGCCACCCAAATCAGTGCCACCGCCAATCGGTGCCATCTATCAGTGCCACAGCCAGTGCCATCTGTCAGTGCCCCCAGCCAGTACCAATCAGTGCCACCAGCCAGTGCCATCTGTCAGTGCCACAAGCCAGTGCCAATCGGTGCCATCTGTCAGTGCCACCAGCCAGTGCCAACCAGTGTCACACGCCAGTGCCACCCAGTTCCAATTGCAAGTGCCACTGCCAATCAGTGCCATCTGTCCCAAACTAGTGCCATCTGTCCGTTCCAAACCAGTGCCCCCTGCTGCCAATCGGTGCCATCTGTCAGTTCCGAACCAGTACCACCTGCCAGTGCCATCTGTCAGTTCCAAACCAGTGCCACCTGCCAGTGCCAATAGAGCCATCTGTCAGTTCCAAACCAGTACCGCCAGCCAGTGCCACCTGCCAGTGCCATCTGTCAGTTCCAAACCAGTGCCATCTGTCAGTTCCAAACCAGTGCCATCTGTACTGAGGACATCAAGTGTGTGCTAGAGTGACAGGAGTAAGCAGGAAGGAATAGAGTGGGTGAGGGTTTTTTTTTTTTTTAATCGGCCTAAAATATCGGCCACAAAAATCGGCATCATATATCGGCCATCGGCCGCCCCAATTTCAAAATATCGGCATCGGCATCGGCCAGAGAAAAACCCATATCGGTCGACCTCTAGTTTGCACAAAGCAAAGGCAGATATCGTACTCCTCCAGGAGACCCATTTTCGTACTGGTGGTATTCCTGTGTGTTCGCGTAAGCATTATTCCCAATGGTTTCATAGCACTATGCCTGGTTCAAAAGCAAGGGGGGTGTCTATCGCACTACATAAACATTTACCAATACATTATTTGAAACGTATAGCTGATCCGAACGGTAGATATCTTTTTCTTAAAATTCGGCTTTGGAATAAGATCTTTACAATTGCAGATTTCTATATCGCAAACTATGATCAAACAACGACAATTTCGCATTACCTCAAACTTTTAGCAGATTTTGCAGAAGGTATTACCCTTGTGGGAGGAGATTTTAATTCAGCTCCAGGTCCCACACTAGATACTTCCACTCAGCGATCAAATATTTCCCACTCTTGTTTGAGGGCCCTTAAAAAAAACTTTTTGAACACAGGCTATCTGATTCATGGCGGATTTTGTATCCCAAAGATCGCAATTTATACATACTTTTCACTAGCTCATAAATCATATAGTAGGCTAGATTACTTTTTAACAGGCCCAAAAGTGTTAGAATGGAATCCCTCAATGGAAATGGGTTCATTTATCTGGTCTGATCACTCACCGGTATTCTTAACAATAAACCCTCCTCAGATCCAGGGAACAAGTTGGTCTTGGCGTTTAAACGACACACTTATGTCAGACCCAATTTGTCATAAGGCAATTATAGAAGTGATTGTTAACTTTGTTTCTGATCACGTTGAGGATGAAATAGCATTGCCTCTAAAATGGGAAGCCCTAAAGGCAGTACAGTACTACGATGGGTGTTTATTCAACATGGCTCGTGCCTTAAAAAAAGAAAAATCTATAATCATTCAAAACACTCTATCAAAACTTCACTCCCTAGAAACCCTACATAAAGCCCTCCGTTCGGCAGAAACATTAGCCAACATATCTACCAGTGTAAACAAAAAAATGTGTGCGCTACCACATAAATGACAAAACAGAAAAAATGTGTTTAAATTATGTAGAGTTAATATCTCGGGGTTGGTACATTCATAGTCCCAAAAAGAATATAAAAATGGGGATCCTAAAGAAAAAGTTGATGGAAGCATCTTCACAGTTCCCAGGATCCACACATACAACAGAATAACAGCTTGTCTGCAGGTAAGGTAAGATTTTCTGTTCATCAAAGAAAGTAATACAATCACCGCTGCTTACCAGATTTGTTGGATCTCCAGTTATAGAGATCAAAAGGGCGGTCAGAACACCGCCAGCCAGATAAGGATCAGCATCAACGGATTCCAATGAAGGTGCAGATATCCCGTCTGTACTGTGTAAGACTCCTGTTTGCAAAGAATCCTGCACGCCAAATGGATATCCCGACTTGCTCACCATACTGGTAATATTAACAAGGGCAGAAGAAGGAAAACTTCATGGTGTAGTTCGTTATAAAAGATTTATTCCTTAAAATCAGGACATAACACCAAACAAAGTTCAAAAAGCACGATCATGGCTCACAGCCTGACCGGCTCAAGTGTAACGTCTAGGATAGTGACTCCACCCAATGCATTTCCCCATACAAGGATTTTTCAGGGAAAGGAGATTTGTATCCAGACGTTAATCACCACACTATTTAAATGCTAAAAAGGGCGCGAACCACAAGAGAGACACCGGAAATTACAATGGGGAATATTAGCAGTTGTGTCACCAGTGTGCCCCATACACAAATGCGTGCAGTCCGATCCTATGAGCAAAAAGTTTTAAACTCATCATATAAGGGTCCAGACTGCACACTACAGAATAGAAAAATCGGCACATATTAGTATGAATTTAATCTTGCTTTTAAACAATTAGATAAAAATCTCTATCAATTAGAGCACCTAACACACACCTGTTACCAAGTTTAAATGTGGCAAATTAAGCCACGTCAAAACTATAGAAATCTTTAAGAACATATAAATGCATAAAAAATGCTAATTAATCTCCATAGGATAAAGGCTGAGGAATATTAATCAGACACTTGGATGATAAAAATCTGGAAAAACTCCTAGTATAGAAAATACATATTAAAAACAAAGGGACAAACTTATTATGAAAAATTAATAGTGGATAACATAAGGGAAAGAGGGACCATATAAAGATAATATTCCTTATGAAAACCCTTCAGCAACGAGAACCCCCACCCAAAACACCCTCTGGGGGCTCGGAGAGGGAAAATCAATGCAGAGAGGAGAATGGAATTTAATTGTTATTTATATGGCAATTAATATCCCATTCTATGTTGAGTTCGAGGAGACTATAACTTTGGATATCAAATATCCACCTGGTCTCTACGAGAGATGTCTCCGCATATCACTCCCTCTCCAGTGGGGGCCAAACTTTTCAATTCCAATGACTTGTAGTAAAGATGTATTTCGGTCATGGACCTGACGAAAATGTCTGAAGACACTATGGCCTATAAAGCCTCTACTGATGTTAGAGAGATGCTCCCCTATACGAATATTGAGAGCCCTGGTGGTCCGTCCCACATACTGGTACCCGCACGGGCACCTCAAGAGGTATATGACCCCCACCGTACTACAAGTGATGAACTCAGAGATTTGGTACGTCTTGAAGGTTACCTGGGAAGAAAAGATGGAAGTACGTATAGTCTGAGAATTTAAACAAACACTACACCTTTTACAAGGAAAAAACCCTTTAAGGTTCCCAAAAATGGTGGGACATTGGGGTGGATCAACAGCACTTGGTGCAACTAAATCTTTCAAAGACCGGTTCCGTCTGAATAAAACTGTGGGTCGATCTGGTAAGGTAGGTCCCAAAACTGTCACATTTGAGAACTTGAATTATTTTTAAAAAAAATCCTATTTATCCACCAATATTGTGTGGAAAAGGTGGTGAGGAAAGACCATTCAAAAATCCTTAAGATTCTTAGAAACATCTATTTTTTTGGGGACTAAAACATATCTACCAGGGCATCTCTATTACAGCTTTTTGAAACCTCCCAGAACTCATAGCAACAAAGATGCACCTTGGGTAGGTATACATTCGGACATACAGATAAATCAAAAGGAAATAAAACTACCCATGTTTGCAGATGATCTATTACTTTGTTACTAACCCACATGTTTCTATACCTTTTCTATACCTATTTCAGCGTTTCGGTACCCTTAGCAATTTTAAAGTAAATGTATTAAAATCAG
This sequence comes from Rana muscosa, assembly GCA_029206835.1. Classification (NCBI taxonomy): domain Eukaryota; kingdom Metazoa; phylum Chordata; class Amphibia; order Anura; family Ranidae; genus Rana; species Rana muscosa. The sequence goes on from CM055126.1 coordinate 82,928,642, forward strand.
AAATTCTTAATGTTTCACTTAGACCACAACAGGTGACAGCGTTGAAAAAATATTTCTCGTTCAAAATTTGCTCCTCTACATTAAAATGCCTAGGTATTACTATTCCCTCTGATCCAAGGCATTTATACTCAACAAATTGTATTCCTCTAATGCAACGTACCCTACAGGACCTTAAAAAATACGATTGTAATCAATATTCGTGGTTTGGGAGGATTAATATACTGAAAATGGATATAATACTTTGGTTCTTGTATCGATTTCAAACTACTCCTGTCTTTGTCCCTAGATCTTATTTCTCTTTCGTTCATTGACAGACACAGCCTTCTTAATTCAGAACCATTAGGTTAGATCGCCTCCTATTAGGAGTAGGACTAGGCAAAACAAAAAAACAACCCCTGGCTACGCCCATGGGCTGTTCTCAGTCCGTATATAACCCCCTCCCTGCTCTAGGTATTCAGTTTTTTTTTCTGCCTAGTCAGGAGTAAGGACCTAGTTCCCTGCTGGGATCTCTAGTCCTGGGAGTTTTTGTTTATTTTCTTTTTTCCTGGATTTTTTTCCAGTGAGATCTACAATCAACTGCGGGCTGGGCAACGGACTGGATAATACAGATCCAGAGGTTCCCCACAGTCTGGCCAGCGAGCGCGTGCAGACCTCAGCTACACGCTAGGTCGGCCGCGACAAGCCCCATCCTGGACTGGGGCGGCCAGCAGGCTAACTGCCTTGCAGGGGCACATATGACCAGGCTACTGCCGTCTGAGTCAGTGTCATCATGGCCGACAACCCCCCCACTTTGGTGGCGAGGAGGATCTGTCTGTGAGCGTTACCCGCGCACTTCACTGGAGCGGTAAATAGGGGGCCCCCCCGCCTCTCCTCCTTTCCTAGAAGGGTGGGGGGCGTGGGTACTAGTCGGGCCTTCCAGGGTCCCCCCCTCCTTCCCTGGGGAGAACCAGTCTTTTGGCCTAGGGGCTTGTTAGACACAGGGCCCCTTCCCACCCTCGGGGTTGTTACTGGGGGGGTATCTGGCTGCCTTAGAGTCCTGAGATGCGGTCTGACCCCCCTCCCGGGGGACGCATACTTGCGGCTGGCGGTCAGAAATTTAGGCCGCGGCTTTGTGGCCTATTGGCGCGGGTCGCCCAAAAATTTAGGCTGCGGCCTATTGGCGTGGGTCACGCACCGTGGCCGTCGTCTGAAAATTTAGGCCGCGGCTTTGCCGGCCGGGCCACCGACCTGCTAGTCCTCGTGGCTGCCTCTTGCCAGAAAGGTGGGCGCGGTGGGGGTCTGTGCCTCCAGTGAGGACCCCCCTGGTCTGTGTCCCCTGTGAGGGGTCCCGGTACAGTAGGTGACCGCGATATTGTGTCAATCTCGCCGCTTTTATCGGCAAGATTGACCACCTACGAGCCCCGTTGCGGGAGCTAGCGCCGAGCTGGCTCGCCGGGAAAGGCAAAATGTCAGACTTTCAATGAACGGGGATCCGACTTGGATCCCCGCCAATACCAGGCACTGTTTGGTATGAATCACGAGGGGGAACTCCACGCCAAATTTTTAATAAAAAACCGGCATGGTTTCCCCTCCAAGAGCATACCAGGCCATTAGGTCTGGTATGGATTTTAAGGGGAACCCGGCGGGAAAAATCCATACCAGACCCTTATCTGAGCAGGCAGCCTGGCCGGTCAGGAAAGGGGGTGGGGATGAGAGAGCGCCCCCCCCCTCCTGAACCGTACCAGGCCGGATGCCCTCAACATGGGGGGGTGGGTGCTTTGGGGCACTCCAAAACACCTTGTCCCCAAGTTGATAAAGACAAGGGCCTCTTCCAGACAACCCTGGCCGTTGGTTGTCGGGGTCTGCAGGCGGGGAGCTTATCGCAATCCAGGAACCCCCTTTAATAAGTGGGCCCCCGATCCCGGCCCCCCCACCCTATGTGAATGAGTATGGGGTACATCGTACCCCTACCCATTCACCTGGAGGAAAAAAGTGTCAAGAATAAAAACACACTACACAAGGGCTTTAAAGTCATTTATTAGGCAGCTTCGGGGGTCTTCTTCCAACTTCAGGGGTTTCTTCTGACTTCTCCGCTCTCTTCAGTACCTTCTGCCGGGCTCCTCCGCTATCTTATTCCAGCTCTTTTACTAGCGTTGGCCCGGTCTTCCCCGTCTTCTTCCCTCTTCTCTTCCGATGTTGACACGCCGATCTCTCCCGCTGTAATGCCATGTACGCGGTGCACAACGATTTATATAGGCATGGGGCGTGGTCACCGGGTGATGTCACCCGGTGACCCCGCCGCTTATGTCGTCGCCACCCAGCGCATGATGGGACTGTGACGTCATAAGAGGCGGGGGCACCCGGTGACCACGTCCCATGCCTATATAAATCGTTGCGCACACGACATTACAGCGGGAGAGATTGTTGTGTCAACATCGGAAGAGAAGAGGGAAGAAGACGACGGGGAAGACCGGGCCAATGCTAGTAAAAGAGCTGGAAGAAGATAGCGGAGGAGCCCGGCAGAAGGCACCGGAGAGCGGGAGAAGAGGCAGAATAGAGCGGAGAAGTCGGAAGAAGACCCCCGAAGTCGGAAGAAGACCCCCGGAGCTGCCTAATAAATGACTTTAAAAACCTTGTGTAGTGTGTTTTTATTCTTGACACTTTTTTCCTCCAGGTGAATGGGTAGGGGTACGATGTACCCCATTCTCATTCACATAAAGGGGGGGCCGGGATCTGGGGACCCCGTATTAAATTCCGATAAGGGTTGCCGGGAAGAAGCCCTTGTCCTCATCAACATGGGGACAGGGTGTTTTGGGGTGGGGGGCCGCAGGGCGCCACAATGGTGAGGGCATGCGGCCTGGTATGGTTCAGGATAGGGGGCAGAGCTCGCTTGTCCCCACCCCCTTTCCTGACCGGTCGGGCTGCGTGCTCAGATAAGGGTCTGGTATGGATTTTGGAGGGACCCCCACGCCGTTTTTTCGGCGTAAGGGTTCCCCTTAAAATCCATACCAGACCTAAGGGCCTGGTATGCTCTTGGAGGGCAACCCATGCCGGTTTTTTATTTAAAATTTGGCGTGGAGTTCCCCCTCATGATTCATATAAAACACAGTGCCTGGTATTGGCGGGGATCCAAGTCTGATCCCCAACAATGTCCCCTCCATAGAGAGGGGACATTGTCGCTTCTTTCTCGCGCTCGCTGTAATGTGTTTTTCCTATTGCAGCGAGCGCGAGACGTACAGTACCCTGTCGTCGAGCACCAGCGTGATGGGATCATGCTGGAAACACATTCTCGCAGGCAGGTACTGTATGTGTCCCCTGTGAGGGGTCCCGGTATGTGACCCCTGTCGGGGTCCTGGGTCTGTGCCCCCTGTGGGGGGTCCCGGTATGTGTCCCTTGGGAGGGGCCTGGGTCTGTGCCCCCTGTGCGGGTACTCAGTGGTGCTCCCTGTGCCGGGCCTCGGTCGACATCTTCTATGTGGATCTCGGGCGGGGTGTCACCGGTTGGTGGGTCTCCCCCCTCCCTGGGTTTTTGGGGTAGGTGGCACCACTGCCCTCTCCTACTTCCTCTGCCCGATTGGTCCGATCTGGCTCAGCCGCCGTGGACTTGACCCACGCTCCCGGTCCTGTCAGGGAGTGAGGATGACTGCAGTAGTGCACGAAGGGGCGTTGGTTGTCGCGCTTATTACTTTGGTGCGGGAACCTTTTCAAAATGGGGGATGCAGCTTTGGCTGCGGCGGAGGGCCGGTACCCATTTGGATAAGCTGTCTTACGCGGCGAGAGCGTCCCCTTCTCCCTCTTATTTTGACAACATCGTCCATGAGGACTGAGAGTGTCCAAAGTGTCTTTGTGTTTCCAAAGACACTTGCTGTACGGTACCCTTTGGGGAGTCCCTCCTTCAGAAGTGGACTGTTCCACCAGTAGTGGAACGCCCTGCCTCTAGGTTCCCCTGGTTGCTGAGCTCTGTTTCCTCAGTGGTGCTGCACTGCCTACTTATAGCGTGGTGTGTGACGTCCTGATCCAGTCTCCTATCCCAGTAGACGCCTCATAGGGAGAAACGCAGCGTCGGGCGGAGCCAAAGATCCTGACATCACCACGCCCAAGCTGGCTGGCTTGAGCCGCGGCTGGCCGTTTTGCTTGTTTGTTTAGTTTTGAAAACTTTGATGTCAGTTACCCGGTACTCAGAATAAAGGGTATTTTGTTTTAAAAGAACTTACTGCACCACAAAGTACTTCTTTTCTCTTTCAAACCTGCCTTTTCATTATGCTCCTATGAGCGATCCTATCCATACCAAAACTCTGAAGGAGATCGGTTGCAGTCCCCAGACGGCCAGTGGAGGAGAGGATCTGGATGAATACATGACCAGCTGCTGCTGATACCTGAGTAAACTTGCGTGCTGAGCCCATTTGATCTCCGTGACAGAGATCCAACTGATCCGGTAAGCGGCCCTTTTGTATACCTACCACTATTTTTCATCTGCCTGGTGGAAGCATAGGATGAAGATTTGCATCTCTGCTCCTTTGATTACAGCAAAACCTTTGTAGCTGATTTGAAATGGACATTGTCCTTTGCCTATGTTTTTTATTGATTTTATTCGATTTTTTGATTTTTGAACGTATACCTGCTTTGCTAGGTGTGTGTGTGTGTGTGTGTGTGTGTGTATATATATATGTATATATTAGGGCTGTTACTGATTAAAATTTTCGTGTTCGATTAATCGATTTTTTTTTAATTCGATTAATCGACTAATTTCGATTAATTATAACGCACATACAGATCCAACTACTTTTAGCTGATCTCCTTGCAGGCCAATTCCCAGTGCAGCTACCAACCACTGGAAAAATCGATAGCAGGATACAAAAAACACACAAAGGCAGCGCTCGATGGGGATAGCATTAAAACTTTAATAGTCTTCAAGTAAGTAACAAAATAAATATTGCACTGGAGATAAAATCAATGTAGCTACATAAACTGTAAAAATGGTGCGAGTAATACCAAACGGTAGCAAAAGCAGTCATAAAAACATGTAGCTAAGTATGATACTGGTATAAAAATGTGTACAACGATACCACTGCTGAATCCAGATGAGGAGGGGCTAACATCAGACCGTCGGCATGTAGATGTCCCGTGAAGGGAACTATCACAACTCCCAGTGGATGGCTGTAGAATCCCAGGTTGATAGAGGGAAGTGATAGAGGCAAGTGTAACAGCCCTTGCGTGTGGCAGATAGTAAGGTCCCGCTGGCATGCAGATATGAAGGCACAGCAAAGGAGCCCTTCAGATGGACACAGCAAGCCCAAAGAATTTTGATCGATCAAAAGAATTTTGATCGATCAAAAGAATTAATCGAGGAATTAATAGTTAATTTCCACAGCCCTAGTGTATGTATGTATATGTGTGTGTGTGTGGGTGTGTGTGTGTGTGTATGTGTGTGTGTGTATATGTGTGTGTGTATATATATATATATATATATATATATATATATATATACACACACACACACACACACACACACACACACACACACACACACACAGCACTCGCTTATTTTCACTTTGTTTGCATCATATGGTTGCGCATCCATCTCTACTTTTCAACATATATTAAGGAGGGACTTGCCTGTTTTCAGAAGGGCGGCGGGAGTTTAGTTCAAAGAGTTTTGAAAGCATTGGGGGGATGAACGTGCCCAAATATTTCAGAGCGGTCTCTGCCACCTTCCCCGTGAAGTCGGACCGCGGGTCCCGTGGACTCAATCGCCGCGGGGATCCCTGCGATCGTCTCATGGAGGTATAGAGCAGCGAGATGCTTGTGTAAACAAGCATCTCCCCGCTCTGCCTAGTGACAGTGACACGGATCTCTGCTTCGTGTACTCGGAGCGAAGATCAGTGTCATGTGACACACAGCCCATCCCCCCTACAGTAAAACACTATGCAGGGAACACTTAACCCTTACAGCGCCACCTAGTGGTTAACCCCTTCACTGCCAGTGTAATTTTCACAGTAATCAGTGCATTTTTATAGCACTGATCGCTGTGAAAATGACAATGGTCCCAAAAATGTGTCAAAAGTATCCGATGTGTCTGCCATAATGTCAGTCACGAAAAAAAATCGCTGATCACCGCCATTACTAGTAAAAAAAAAAAAAAATTATAAAAATGCCATAAAACTATCCCCTATTTTGTAAATGCTATAACTTTTGCGCAAACCGATCAATAAACGCTTATTGTGATTTTATTTTTTTTCAAAAAATATGTATAAGAATACGTATCGGCCTAAACTGAGAAAAAAAAATAATATATTTTTTGGGGATATTTATTATAGCAAAAAGTAAAAAATATTGAATTTTCTAAAATGTCGCTCTATTTTTGTTTAGTGCAAAAAATAAAAAACGCAGAGGTGATCAAATACCACCAAAAGAAAGCTCTATTTGTGGGAAAAAAATATGTCAATTTTGTTTGGGAGCCACGTCGCTCGACCGCGCAATTGTCAGTTAAAGCGACGCAGTGGCAAATCGCAAAAAGTGGCCTGGTCTTTAACCACTTGCTTACTGGGCACTTAAACCCCCTTCGTACCCAGACCAATTTTCAGCGCTGACGCACTTTGAATGACAATTGCGCGGTCATACAACACTGTACCCAAATTATATTTTTATCATTTTTTTCCCTCAAATAGTCCTTTCTTTTGGTGGCATTTGATCATATATGCGGTTTTTATTTTTTGCGCTATAAACAAAAAAAGACAGAAAATTAAAAAAAAACACATTATTTTTTACTTTTTGCTATAATAATATCCTAATTTAAAAAAAAACAAAAAAACATTTTGTTCCTAGTTTAGGCCGATACGTATTCTTCTACATATTTTTGGTAAAAATATCGCAATAAGCGTATAGTGATTGGTTTGCGCAAAAGTTATAGCGCCTACAAAATAGGGAATAGATTTATTACTTTTTTTTTTTTTTTTACTACTAATGGCGGCGATCTGCGATTTTTGTCAGGCCTGTGATATTGCGGCGGACATATCGGACACTTTTGACACTATTTTTGGACCATTCACATTTATACAGCGAACAGTGCTATAAATATACACTGATTACTGTATAAATGTGACTGGCAGGGAAGGGGTTAACACTAGGGGGCGATCAAGGTGTTAAATACGGTCCCTGGGAGTAATTCTTACTGTGGGGGGAGGGGACTGACTGGGGGAGGGGACCGATCTGTGTCCCTATGTACAAGGAACACAGCATCGGTCTCATCTCTCCCTGACAGGACGTGGATCTCTGTGTTTACACACAGAGATCCACGTCCTGCCTCTGTAACAGCCGATCGCGTGTACCTGTCGGACATCGCGGCCGCCAGGCACGTGCATCGGCCAACACGTGACGCGGCGGGCACAGCTTTTCCCCTCTGCGCGCCCTCGACGGCGTGCGGGGGGGAATGTAAACAGGAAGACGTCCACCCGACAGTTGAGTGCCGCGCTGTAGGCGTCTTTTGTCTATAGCGCGGATCTCAAGTGGTTAACCAGCCAAAATGTGGGCTTGGCGGGTAATCTCGTGGAAAGATTTCCCCGTGCCTAGATCATTAATTTGTTCAACCATGTATGTTCTGAAAGAGGGGAGTAGGGCTTTGTAATACTGAATCGTGAAGCCGTCCGGCCCTGGTGCTTTCCTTGGTTTGGTGTTCCCTATAGCCAGTTGAATTTCAGGTAGTGTGATGGGGTCGTCAAGGAGTTTACTAATATCGTCAGGTAGCGAAGGCATCTGGGAGGAAGATAGGTACTTCATTATGTGATTTTGGGAGGGGGTCTCTATTTGGAGATTATACAGCGATTCATAAAATAGTTAAAATCCTCATCTGATGTGATTGGGCAAGGTGATTTTTATGACCGGTAGAGGACATGACATGTGGTATGTAAGACGCTAGTTTATGTGACCGTAAGGATTAGGCCAGTAGTCTACCGCATTTATTGCTGATTCGTATGACCGTTTATGGCAGACCTGAAGAGCCGCTTTGGCTTTGAAGTGTAGTAGGTAAGCGACTTGTTTACGGATGGTGTTTAATTCCCTTTCCAGAGGTGGTGAAGGGGGATGTTTATGGTGTGCTTCAGTGGCCTGCAAATCCCACAGAAGGGAAATCAGTTGTAATGCGCGTTGCCGTTTGAACCTGGACCCGTGTTTAATAAGAACCCCGCGGATTACCGCCTTGTGGGCTTCCCAGACGATACCCGTGTCGCAGTCAGGTTGGACATTGGTGTGAAAATAGTTCTCTAGTTCTTTGACGATATCGTCCAACACGTCTTGGTCTTGTAGCAGGCTCTCATTCAGCCTCGATGACCTATTTTGAGCTGTGGGATTGTCAGTGAGGGCATAGGACAGAACCACCAGAGCACGGTCAGACCACGCTCATGGAGCCTATGGAGGTGTCCCAGACCGCATGTAGCTGGGCATGCGGGATGAGAAACTAGCCCTATACCCGAGGGGATCAGGGGGGTATTAAAGTACCCTCTTAGAATTAGTTGGCCCTCTGCAAACTCAGTTTCTCAATGTTTTGCCAAATTAAAAGGTCTTGTTGACTATTGGGGATGTAGAAATTTGCCAATGTCACCTTGACGCTGCCAATCTTGCTTTATAGGAATCGACCAGCAGGGTCTTTGACCATATTTGAGGCATGGGAGGCTGCGGAGCCTAAAGTTTTTCCGGCGGCTTCGGTCCTCGATGTCTTCCAAGTGTAGCTGCAACTCAATGGCCGTATCTACGTTTCCTCATAATCTTTGAGGATCAGATTGTTCTGAAGAAATATCTGGGTTTTTTGCCTAAAGTGGCCAGTATCTTCCACATATCTCAGGACATTATACTGCCAACCTTTTTGTAGTACACCAAAGGGCGACAAAGAAAAAAAAAAAAAATGTTTTTTAGACTTCCTTCGTCTATCTAGAGGTCACCAAGTCCTTTAGAAAAACGGATGCCTTGTTTGTTCTCTTCTCGGGAGCACACAAGGGAAAGGGTGCATCTAAAGCCACCTTGGCAAGGTGGATGAAGCAAGCTACTTCTGAATCTTACAAAAGTAGAGAAGTTCCTCCACCTTTTGTCACTGCGGACTCAACAAGAGCCTTGTCTGCGTCTTGGGCTGAAAGGGCTGGAGCCTCAACGGAAAAAATATGCAAGGCGGCCAATGCACATGGTCCAATTTTGCAAACTTCATTCGACATTATCGCCTGGATCTCTTATCTTCCCAGGAGCAGGCGTTTGGTCGTAAGAGAAGAAAAGGAGTTAACCGTAAGTCTAACTCAGCTTTTAAAAAATTTTAAATGAGCCTTTACGATCACTTTTTTTTAATTATTCTGAAACTTTGCACAACCTAAGTTCTCATCTTCCCAAACCTATACTGGAAGTTTCATGGTTTTTGGTTTCTCATAGGAAAAATGAGTGACATTTAGCCTATTTTCTTGGGAGCCTAATGTAGTTTAACGTACAAAAAAGAACTTGTGCAAAATTCTGTGCAAAGTTACAAGGCAATTGATTGAAATTTAGACACTTTATTACACATTTTGCTCCTTTTACATTAAAGCGGTTGTATACCGGAATTTTTTTTTTTCACAACCTGCAAGGCAAAGTCATAATGAGCTAGTATGACTAGCATACTAGCTCATTATCAATCACTTACCTTAGATCGAAGCCCCCGCAGCGGTCCTCGGACACGTCCTCCGTCACATCGATGATACCCGGAGTGACTTCCTAGTATCGCCGCTCCGGCACTGTGATTGGCCGGAGCGGCGATGACGTCACTCCTGCGCATGCGCGGGGAACGGCACGATCCCCGCGCATGCGCGAATTCCGGCAGTGTCCGGCAGGCTGCCATTCAAAGAGCCGCCGCGCTCAGTGCGCCTGCACTCTTTTTTGCAAATGTCTCCGAGACTGTGTAGGTCTCGGAGATATTGCAAGCACCTACAGGTAAGCCTTAATGTAGGCTTACCTGTAGGTGCATTTCATATTTGTGGGTATACAACCACTTTAAGCTGTTCTAATTTAAAGTGATTGTAAAGTCTCTTTAAAAAAAATAAAACTTGTTATACTTGCCTCCTCTGTGCAGTTGGTTTGGCACAAAGTTGACTGAATCCTCTTCTTCTCGGGCTCCTCTTCTGTGCTCCTGGCTCCTGGCCCCTTCCTCCTGTTGAGTGCCCCCACAGCAAGCAGCTGTGGGGGCACTGGAGCCGAGTCACAGCTCCCTGTGTCCACTCAGACACGGAGCTGCGACCCGCCCTCTCTCTCCCCTGATTCTCACTGAATTTGACAGCAACGGGAGTCAATCACGTCATGCTGCTGTCTTAGCCAATGAGAAGGGGAGTCCCAGGCAGCTGAGACATTCCTACAACATCACTGGATAAAGATGGGCTCAGGTAAGTATTAGAGGGGCTGAGGGGGGCTGGTGCACGCAGAAGGATTTTTTTTTTTTTTATCTTAATGCATAGAATGCGTTAAGATAAAAAAAACTTCTGCCTTTACAACTTCTTTAAATGTTGCAGGACTGTAATAAAATGGTTAAATGTGAAAAACCTTTGATCTGTTATTAAAAAAATCCCAGGTTGTTTGGTATATGTTGGCATAGATAGTCTTCTATTGTGTGAATTTTGGGGAAATTGGATAACATCCCATTTTATTTTTTGTACATTAAGCCACATTTAGCTCCCATTAAAAACAAGTATAGCACCTCCCTGACCCCCAGAAGCATAGCGTGGACTGTCAAAAGCAGGAAAGGCTGTAATTTTGTTGCAGATCCCAGGCCAGTGAAGGGATGTGTGATCAAAGAAAAGTTGGGTGCCAGTCACTTTAAGTGCATTTTTGAATGCTTTTTTGGAGAATTGCATAACTAGGAGAGGGGGTATAGAGCGTAGAACATCCATGGCCAAAGTAGATTAGAACAGAACTCCAGACTCACCTGTTCCATTCATTATTCCACAGTGCAGAATCCATAGGAGCACAGGCTGACACTGGGTATTAGAGCAACAGCTGAATAGGGATAGGCATGAGATCTTCAGTAGGAGAGACACCAGACTTGCTCCTTAGGTCCATTCCAGTACCAGGCACCTCCCCAGTAGCCATCCAGATTCTCTGGTTCTCAATCAGCATGTGAGGCCTCTTCTAGGCTTGAGGCCTAGTCAAACCTTTCCTACACTTGAGCATTCCTATCTCCAGGCCAAGCCTGGAGGTAGGCTGTAAGTAAGACTGAGCACATGGCAATTCTGCCGCATATTTATGCACTTCCCCAGCATGCACCACTGGCCAAGAAACCGCTAGTGATTGGCTGATGAGCAACACACACTCATAATATTCCTCTTTTGGCTGTCCCACACTATGGCCGCTAAACAAGCTTAATGTCACTCACTTGCTTTGTGGAAAATAAAATTCCATGAAACCTCTAGGGTAGGTTTGGGGAAGCTAAAAGCTTGGGTTTTGCAAAGTTTCAAAACAATTGATTGAGGATTAGAGACATTATGGCACATGATTGGAAAAACAAGTTGCATCTGAATAACTTTTGGTATAATGTATCAAAGAACCTGACATTTTCAGAATGTGTTGGCACATATACTGTCTTCTAATGTGACGTTTGGGGGAAATTGGATAACAGCCAAGTTCTTTTTTGCATGTTAAGCCAGATTAAGCTCCCATAAAAACAAGCTAAATGTTATTAATTTTTTCCCTAGTGGGAAACTAAAATCCATGAAACATCCATGATAGGTTTGGGAAGCCGAGAACAAAGGTTGTGCAAAATTTTCACGCTAATTGATTGAGGTTTAGATACATTATGGTACATTTAATGCCTTGTACACACAATTGGATGTCCGATGGAATAAAATCCGATGGACTTGTTTCATCGAAAATTCCGTTCGTGTGTGGGCCCCATCTGACTTTTTTCCATCGGAGTAAAAAAATAGAACATGTTTTAAATTTTTCCGATGGGAAATTCCAATCGTCTGTGTGGAATTCCATCAGAGAAAAATCCACGCATGCTCAGAATCAAGTTGATGCATGCTCGGAAGCATTGAACTTCATTTTTCTCGTCGTAGTGTTTTACGTCACTGCGTTTTGGACGGTCGGAATTTAGTCTGACAGTGTGTATGCAAGACTGATGGAAGTCAAATTCCATCGGATTTCGGAAATCCGATCGTGTGTACAAGGCATAAGCCTTGTGTTTTAGGATTGCAAAAAAATTATTGGCAAACAGCCTGCAATTTTCAGAATATGTTGGCATAGATAGTATTTTATTGTGTGAAGTTTGGGGAAAATTGGTTATGACCACAATCCACGAAACATAAAGGGGTTGAAAAGTCTAAACATTTTTTACCTTAATGCATTCTTTGCATTGTTTAAAAATGTTTAGGGGTCAGCATCGCCCCTTCAGCCCCCCCTTTGCTTACCTGAGACCTCATTCGATCCAGCTCCACTCACATCTGCAGATCTTTTCTCCCCTCACTTCCAGGTCTCGTTGGCTCCCAGTGCTGTCAATCAAAGCCAGTGACGAGAAAGCGGGGGGCGGGGCCGAGTCCCGCTGTCTGTGTAAAGACAAAAAGAGGAGGTTCCCGGCCGCTCTGTGCGATTCCATTGCACGGCAATTGATTAAAGGGGAACTACAGTCCGCTCACGTAATTTTGTAGTAAAAACTTCTTTGCCAACTACTTTGCATATTATTTTATATAGACTGTAATTCTATACTTCCCAAATATGCTGCAGAAATTTTCCTCCACCAAGTCTGGCTGCAGCCATTTTAACTGTGGGCAGCTGAAGCTGCTGCCTGTTCACATCCTGGATCTACACAGACAGACATACACAAATACCACTGCTTGCCTGTGTTTTATCAGATTAGACGACCCGTCAGAATTTGTAACGGAAGTGACGTTCCGTAGTCGCCATCTTGCCACACCCCGCACTCGTCCGCAGTAAGGATACAGTGAGAAGGACATCTTGTTACACCCCCCGGTCTTGCATTTCACACTTATTTTTAACAGTAAACGGAGCTTATATAGTGAAATACAGTATTTTCAAACACCTCAGACTATTTTGATGATTTTTCAAAGCAGTGGTGTTCTGTCAGATTAGCAAACCTGTGAGATCAGCAGGTTTGCCGCTACTTTTAAAATTCAATATCGTTAGTCAGACGGATTTTTAAATACTATATTTTACTATATAAGCTCAATTTACTGTTAAAAAGAAGTGTGAAATGCATGACTCTGGTGGGTGTAACCAAATGTCCGCTTGCCGCCTTCTCACGGTAGCCTTTCTGTGGACGAATGTGGGTGTAACAAGATGGCGGCGACGGAATGTCACTTCCGTTGCAAATTCTGACGGGTCGCCTAATCCAGTGTTTCTCAACTCCAGTCCTCAAGGCGCCCCAGCAGGTCATGTTTTCAGGATTTCCCTCAGATGAAACAGCTGTGGTAATTTCTAAGGCAGTGAAACTGATCAAATCGCCTGTGAAAAATAATGGAAAACCTGAAAACATGACCTGTTGGGGCGCCCTGAGGACTGGAGTTGAGAAACACTGGCCTAATCTGACAAAACACCTGCACATTTCTCCTGTCTCTATGAATACACATGGATCTCTGCAGTCTCCTCCTATGTCCTCCAGTCCTGAAGCTTTCCTGTGACTCATGCCTCCTCCACTCTCCTGTCTCCCCCCCCTCTCTGCCTGGCAAACCCTCACGAGATGGAGAACTGAACAGGAAGTCGGTCACTAGCCTAGAAAAATGACCAGACAAGAAAGAGGAAGTGGCCTGGATAAGGTAATGTTTTACTATCCAAAGTTAGAACGGCAAGGGCAAAAGATTTAATAGATGAAAAAATTACGGAAGGTCCGCTTTAAGGTTTAGGCACTTTATTGTACGTTAAGCCACATTAATCTCCCCAAAAAAACAAGATTAATGTCCCTAGTTTGCCTTGTGGGAGACCTAGGATAGGTTTGGGAAGTTGCGAACCTACGTTGTGAAAAGTTTCATTACAATTGATTAAAGTTTAAGCGGTTCTCAAAATGTTTTAGGATTGTAAAAAATAGTTTAACCACCTCCCGCACACGCTATAGCCGAATGACGGCTACAGCGTGGGCCTTAATTGCCGAGAGGCCATCAATAGACATCCTCACGAGCATGCGCTGTCAGTGCGTCCCTGTGGGGTGACTAAGACTCGGCTAATCACAGATCGGAGTAAGGGGACGGTTCCGGCTGCTGATCACGTGATGTAAACAGACGATCGGTAATCACTGACTTCTGTCAGAGGGACATCGATCCCTCACACAGAGCCACCACTGCCTTGTCTGTGCCCACCAGTGCCACCTACCTTTGCCCACCAGTGCTGCCAATCAATGCCCATCAGTGCCTCATCGGTACCACCAATCATTGCTGCCTATCATTGTCACCTATCAGTGCCCTTTGGTACCAACCATCAGTGCCACTTCAACCTGCCACCTCTCAGTGCCCATCAGTGCAGCCGCATTAGCGCACATCAATGAAGGAGAAAAATTACCTGTTTTCAAAATTTTATAACAAACTTTGAAACCGTTTTTTTTTTTTTTTTCAAAAATGTTTTTTATTTTTTGCTGAAAAAAATAAAAAACACAGCAGTGATTAAATACCAGAAAAAGAAAGCTCTATTTGTGTGGAAAAAAATTATAAAAATGTCATTTGGGTACAGTGTTGCATGACCCCGCAATTGCCATTCAAATTGTGACATCGCTGAAAGCTGAAAATTGGCCTGGGCAAGAAGGGGGTTTAAGTGCCCAGTAGGCAAGTGGTTATTGTAAGTAACTTTTGGTACAATTTACTAAATTATCAAATTTTTTTAGAATATGTTGGCATAGATGGTCTTCTATTGTGTTAGGTTTGGGGGAAATTGGTTAACATCTAAGCTCTTTTTTGTACGTTAAGCCATATTAAGCTCCCCAAACAACAAGCTTAATGTCCCTAGTTTGCCTTGTGGGAAACCAAAATCCATTAAACTTCTAGGATAGATTTGGGAAGTTGAGAAATTACGATGTGCAAAGTTTCAAGGAAATCGATTAAAGTTTAGGCACATTAAGTTCTTTTTACATTAAGCTGTTGACGATTTTTTTAAGATTGTGAAAAAAAATTATTGTTAACTTTTGTTATGATTTACCAAATGATCATAAATGTTTAGAATATGTTGGCATAGGCAGAGTCTTCTATTGTGAAAAGTTTAAGGGAACTTGGTTAACATCTAAGCTCTTTTTTGTACGTTAAGCCACATTAACCGCTTACCGGGGGAATGACGGCTACAGCGCGGCTCTATAACATTTATGTCCTCCCAGAATCGTGCTCCTGCGCGCCCAGGGGACCCGCAGATAGTGGCCGTTTACCACGTGATCGCTCTGTCAAATGACTGTCATGTCCAGTTCAAAAGAGTCGTTATGCCTCGTAGATTATACATTGGGGCGTTTTCTTTCCAAAATGGAGTAATTTTTGGGGCGTTTCCATTGTCCTGGTGCTCCATGGCCTTCAAAAGTGTAAGAGGTAGTCAGGAAATTAGATGTGTAATTTATGCTCCTAGAACGCCTGATGGTTCTCCCTCAATGTTGGGCCTCTGTATGTGGCCATGCTTTGTAAAAGTCTCACACATGTGGTATCGCCATACTCAGGATGAATAGCCGAATGTGTTTTGGGGTGTAATTTGTGGTATGCATATGCTGTGTGTGAGAAATAACCTGCTAATATGACAATTTTGTGGAAAAAAGAAAGAAAAAAAAATCTCGGTTTTGCAAAGATTTGTGGGAAAAAATTACAACTTAAAAAACTCACAATGCCTCTTACTAAATACCTTGGAATGTCTACTTTCCAAAAATGGGTCATTTGGGGGGTGTTTGTACTTTCCTGGCATGTTAGGGTCTCAAGAATTGAGATAGGCTGTCAGTACTTCAGGTGTGATCAATTTTCAGAGATTGGCACCATAGCTTGTAGACTCCATAACTTTCACAAAAACAAAATAATATACACCAATTTGGGTTGATTTTACCAAAGATATATAGCAGTATAAATTTTGGACAAAATGTATGAAGAAAAATTACAAATTTGCTAAATTTTATAACAAATGAAGAAAAATTTAATTTTTTCTTGTTCATACATCACGGGACACAGAGCAGCATAGTCATTACTATGTGGGTTATATAGAATTACCTTCAGGTGCTGGCACTGGCAACTTCCAAAACAGGAAGTACCCTCCCCTATATAAGCCCCTCCCATCCGGGAGTACCTCAGTTTTTTGCCAGTGTCTAAGGTGTTGGCCAAGGTTAACATGTATTCATCTGGGCTTGTGTACAGGTTCTCTGGGCCTTAGCAAGCTATTCCGGATCCGACCAAAAAAGCTTCATAGCTAAACGGTCGGTACCCGGGCATTGCAGAGAAGAGCAGGGTTTTGCCTGTAATGCCTCTCTTAGGAGGGCTGGACCCTGGGATCCAGAGCTCTGGTCATACCCAAAACCAAGAGGCTATCTGTGCAGGGTGCTATACAGGTCCAGGGGAGTGTAATCCTTGGGAACCCGGTCCCTGAAGGTCTAGTACAATGCCTGCCGTGAGAGGTGAAGTTTGGGCTTCTGTGGACCAAACAAAGTCCTGCGGCGGGGAAAAGGTAAGTGGGGGCCCCTCAGGAACTTGGTTCTATTGAGGGGACCCCCAAGCCTAATATGTCTTTCCGCCTGTTACCTAAAGGTATTCCCGCTAATAGCTGTATATGCCTAAGAAATCCTAGAAATGTCTTTTCATAAAGGAAGTTTTAAAAACTGTAAACCTGGAAATGTTTTTCATAAAGGAGGTTTTAAAAAAAAAAAGACAAAAGTGCGGTACCTGTGTTTGTCCACTAGAGGCCGCTGTGGAACGTCTTTTTTTTCTTGGGACTATTCCTTCCATGGTGAAAGTCCAGGCAGATGAGTGAGCTCTCTATCAGGGAAGCTGCATTCCTCTGTCATGCTGCCAAGTAGTTTCCTTCCATCCCCGAGTCCTGGTGAAACAGGGACCCTGGCTCCTCTCCCTACAGGGCGCCAAGAGCGCACATGTGCACGCACGCGCGCACACACGCTTTCTTTTTATAGATTTAGCTTCAAAAAAGTGGGCGGAGCCTGGCGGATGACGCGCTCTGTGCGCCCAGCGCTTCTGCGCATGTGCGGGCGTCCCAGCAAGATAAAAGGACTCAGTCCACGCTGCTTGCTATGGACACAGAGCATGAAAAGGAGCTGGTAGCATGGTATAGGGCAGGGGTACTGAATTAAAATTCAAGGAGGTCCGGTCGCCAAAATTTTCTTTGGGCCGAGGTCCGAACCTCAAGTCTGTGCCATCACTCAAAAAGATTGTAGTCACTGTATGTCTATCAAAACATGAGAAATGTACAATTTCCTTAGCATTTCAACAATCTTTATTGTCAAGTTTCAGTTACAACATTAAACATGTGGACAGTTAGAACTAGCATAGCTTTACATTTGCTCTTGTCTTTGTATGGAAAACAAACCACTATTTTTAACAAAAATATGGAAATAAATCAATAACTCTTTAATAAAACATAAAAAGCACATCCATTTTTCAAGTAATAGAAATAAGCACCTTCTGACTTAAACTAAGGCCTCGTACACACGGCCGATTTTTCTCGGCAAGAACCAGCAAGAAACTTGCTGGCAGAGAGGTCTTGCCGAGTAAATCGGTCGTGTGTACGCGGCTATCGGGTTTCTCGTCGAGAAAACCGACAAGAAACCTCGACGAGAAAATAGAGAACCTGCTCTCTATTTTCTCGTCGAGATTCTCCTCGGCATGTTTCTCGACGAGAAAAGTGAGTTTGTGTACACTTACCTGTCCTCCCGGAAGCCCGCGCATGTTCGAAATGAATTCGACGCATGCGCGGTAGCTTCCTAGGCATACGTAGGGTATACCAAGATGGCGGCGACGGCATCGAATGTGACGAGCGCATGCTCGTCGTAGTCGATGACGTCACCCCGTACGCTCCATTCAAAGAAGGTTCTTTGAAACGAGCGTGTGTACACTCGGCCGGGACAAGTTTCTTGTCCAAGAATCTCGTCGAAAAAAACGACATGTTTTTTTCAACGAGAATATCGGCCGTGTGTACGAGGGCTAAAGGTGTCGATTTCAAAAAGTGCACACATTATCCTCAGTTTTACCATGCAAAAACCTTCCCTGTCTAATGAGAAAAATGGGCTTTTGCTTGTCCTGCCAGTAGTTTGAATCTTGGCTTAAATTGAGTTACTGCCATTCTCATGCACATATGTAGGTGCTCATTGGTGAGCCTGGAACGATACTTAGTTTTAATAATGTTCATAGTGGAGAAAGCTGACTCACAGCTGTATGTAGATCCAAACATGGTCAAGGTGTGTAGTGCTACCTTGGTTAGACAAGGGAAATCAGTCCCAGGAACAGTCTGTAGCCAGAAGTTAGCAGGATCAGTTCCTCCAAAGTGCTCTCTTAGTGCAACATTTGTTTGCAGGTCAATCATCTCTGTCTGTAGAGATCCCTCATGTGCCCACTTGAAGGTCTGTGTCACCTCCTTTGAAAACACTCTGACATCTTTAATGAGGAATGGATTGTGGATGAACAGGAGGATCTGCTGTCCAAGACTGAAGCCATCAAACCTTTTACTGAAGTTTCCAATGAGTTTATTTATGAAGTCAACAAAAGGAGAAACATCTCTCTTTCCTTCAATCTGTTCTTTCACCTTTGTGAAATGCAAGCACTCTCCTTGCAGATCTTCCTTGAACAAATCCAGTTTTCTCTGGAAGGAGCGGACAGCGGTCATCAAATCACAGATGGAATTGTTCTTGCCCTGGAGCTTTAAATTGAGTTCATTAAGGTGTGATGTTATGTCCACTAGGAAAGCGATATTATCCATTGTGCTCTCATCTTGTAAAAACAGTGAAAATGGTCTTGCTTTCTGACTTTTGAGTTGCACTAAGAAAGCCGCTACTTCTGTTCGAATGGACCAAAAGCATTCCAATACATTGCCTTTACTCAGCCATCTAACATTGTTGTGAAGTAAAAGGTCATTTGCATTTGCCTCAACTTCTTTAAGAAACTCTCTTAGTAAACGATGTTGATGGGATGAGGATACTCTGAGGAAATTTATGAGTTTCATCATCGTGTCCATGATTTCTGCAAACCGGTCTGATAGAATGGCACACAGGACGGTCTGGTGAATGATGCAATGGTAAGAAATAAGGTCAGGGTTGTCCTCTTTCAGTCGTGCCACGGCTCCTCTCTCCTTTCCTACCATGGCAGGGGCACCATCTGTGGTAACCGAGACCACTTTTTTCAGATCTATCTTCCTCTTTCTCAAAATCTCCTTAATGGCCTCATATATGTCTTGTCCTCTTGTGTGTGTCTCAAGTGGTGTTACACCTAACAGGTCCTCACAGAGTTCTTTTGTTTCTTTGTGCAAAAATCTTACATACACCAAAAGCTGGGCATTATCTGTTATATCTGTTGATTCATCAATGGCTAAAGAAATGCATGCTGCACTCTGAATAGCTGCATCAAGTTGTGCCAATACATCCTCTGTTAATATTTCAGTCTTTTTAGTTGCTGTTGACGCTGACAGTGGGATCTGGTTGATTTTTCCACACAGCTCATCTTTTTGTTTACCCTTGAGTAAAGTTTCAGCAACAGCATTCAAACACTCCTTTACAAATGTACCATCAGTAAATGGTCTTTTGTGTTGCCCCAAAATCCATGCTACTTTAAGTGAGCATTCATTTGCACGCTGCTGGGCTGTAAATGAATGTGAGAGGACTTTGGTGGATCTATCATACTGGGCTTTCAGTTCCATAATTTTACGCGCCCTCACCTCGGAATGCTGTGGATATGTTTGCGCAAAAGAACTGTGTTTTGTTTCGTAGTGACGCTTCACATTGCTACTTTTTATTAATGCCACGGTTTCGCAACAAATGAGACAAATTGGTTTTAAACTTCCCATGGGAAGAATGAACATATATTGGTCTGTCCATTCATCTTTGAAGACTCGGTTTTCAGCATCTACCTTCCTTTTCTTGGCACAAGCCATGCTTTCTGGTGCTTTTCCTACGCTTTCCTCCACACACTTTGGTAATACTCTGTAAATGTAAATGTCCCCATTAGTGTTCCCCCTTACATCAGTTGCCCCTATCAGAGTAATTCATTACATTGGGTGCCCCATCAGACTAACCCCAAAAATCAGTTGCCAACGTCAGAGTACTCCCTTACATCAGGTATTCATGTCAGAGTGCCCACTTACATCAGGTTTCTGCAATGTAAGGCCCCCTTACAGCTGGTTACTCCCATCAGTGTGCCCCCTTATATCATCTGACCCATTATATAAGGTTCCCCCTCAGTGCCCCCCTTACATAGCGTGTCCTCATCAGAGTGCCCCCTTACATTGGGTGTCACCATAAGTGTGCCTCCTTACATCAGGTGTCCCCACCACATCAGGTGTCCCCATCACAGCGCTCCTTTACCTCAGATGTCCCCATCACAGCACTCCTTTACCTCAGATGTCCCCATCACAGCGCTCCTTTACCTCAGATGTCCCCATCACAGCGCTCCTTTACCTCAGATGTCCCCATCACAGCGCTCCTTTACCTCAGATGTCCCCATCACAGCGCTCCTTTAAATCAGGTGTCCCCATCACAGCGCCCCTTTACATCAGATGTCCCCATCACAGCGCCCCTTTACATCAGGGGTCCCCATCACAGCGCTCCTTTACATCAGGTGTCCCCATCACAGTGCCCCTTTACATCAGGGATCCCCATTACAGCACTCATTTACATCAGGTGTCCCCATCACAGCGCCCCTTTACATCAGGGATCCCCATTACAGCACTCATTTACATCAGGTGTCCCCATCACAGCGCCCCTTTACATCAGGGATCCCCATTACAGCACTCATTTACATCAGGTGTGCCCATCACAGTGCCCCTTTACATCAGATGTCCCCATCACAGCGCCCCTTTACATCAGGGGTCCCATCACAGCACTCATTTACATCAGGTGTGCCCATCACAGCGCCCCTTTACATCAGAGGTCCCCATCACGGCGCCCCTTTAAATCAGGTGTCCCCATAACAGCGCCCCTTTACATCAGGGGTCCCCATTACAGCACTCATTTACATCAGGTGTGCCCATCACAGTGCCCCTTTACATCAGGGGTGCCCATTACAGCACTCATTTACATAATGTGTCCCCATCACAGTGCCCCTTTACATCAGGGGTCCCCATCACAGTGCCCCTTTACATCAGGGGTCCCCATCACACTGCCCTTTTACATCAGGGGTCCCCATCACAGCGCTCCTTTACATCAGATGTCCCCATCACAGCGCCCCTTTACATCAGATGTCCCCATCACAGCGCCCCTTTAAATCAGGTGTCCCAATCACACCGCTCCTTTACATCAGGTGTCCCCATCACAGTGCCCCTTTACATCAGGGGTCTCCATCACACTGCCCTTTTACATCAGGGGTCCCCATCACAGCGCTCCTTTACATCAGGGATCCCCATTACAGCACTCATTTACATCAGGTGTGCCCATCACAGTGCCCCTTTACATCAGGGGTGCCCATTACAGCACTCATTTACATAATGTGTCCCCATCACAGTGCCCCTTTACATCAGGGGTCCCCATCACAGTGCCCCTTTACATCAGGGGTCCCCATCACACTGCCCTTTTACATCAGGGGTCCCCATCACACTGCCCTTTTACATCAGGGGTCCCCATCACAGCGCTCCTTTACATCAGATGTCCCCATCACAGCGCCCCTTTACATCAGATGTCCCCATCACAGCGCCCCTTTAAATCAGGTGTCCCAATCACAGTGCCCCTTTACATCAGGTGTCCCCATCACAGTGCCCCTTTACATCAGGGGTCTCCATCACACTGCCCTTTTACATCAGGGGTCCCCATCACAGCGCTCCTTTACATCAGGGATCCCCATTACAGCACTCATTTACATCAGGTGTGCCCATCACAGTGCCCCTTTACATCAGATGTCCCCATCACAGCGCCCCTTTACATCAGGGGTCCCATCACAGCACTCATTTACATCAGGTGTGCCCATCACAGTGCCCCTTTACATCATATGTCCCCATCACAGCGCCCCTTTACATCAGGGGTCCCATCACAGCACTCATTTACATCAGGTGTGCCCATCACAGTGCCCCTTTACATCAGATGTCCCCATCACAGCGCCCCTTTACATCAGGGGTCCCATCACAGCACTCATTTACATCAGGTGTGCCCATCACAGCGCCCCATTACATCAGATGTCCCCATCACGGCACCCCTTTAAATCAGGTGTCCCCATAACAGCGCCCCTTTACATCAGGGGTCCCCATTACAGCACTCATTTACATCAGGTGTGCCCATCACAGTGACCCTTTACATCAGGGGTGCCCATTACAGCACTCATTTACATAATGTGTGCCCATCACAGTGCCCCTTTACATCAGGTGTGCCCATCACAGTGCCCCTTTACATCAGGTGTCCCCATCACAGTGCCCCTTTACATCAGGGGTCCCCATCACACTGCCCTTTTACATCAGGGGTCCCCATCACAGCGCTCCTTTACATCAGATGTCCCCATCACAGCGCCCCTTTACATCAGATGTCCCCATCACAGCGCCCCTTTAAATCAGGTGTCCCAATCACACCGCTCCTTTACATCAGGTGTCCCCATCACAGCACCCCTTTACATCAGGTGTCCCCATCACAGCACCCCTTTACATCAGGGGTCCCCATCACAGCGCCCCTTTACATCAGATGTCCCCATCACAGCGCCCCTTTAAATCAGGTGTCCCAATCACACCGCTCCTTTAAATCAGGTGTCCCAATCACACCGCTCCTTTAAATCAGGTGTCCCAATCACACCGCTCCTTTACATCAGGTGTCCCCATCACAGCACCCCTTTACATCAGGGGTCCCCATCACAGCACCCCTTTACATCAGGGGTCCCCATCACAGCGCCCCTTTACATCAGGGGTCCCCATCACAGCACCCCTTTACATCAGGGGTCCCCATCACAGCGCCCCTTTACATCAGGGGTCCCCATCACAGCACCCCTTTACATCAGGGGTCTCCAACACAGCACTCATTTACAAAAGGGGTGCCAATCACAGCGCCCCTTTACATCAGATGTCCCCATCACAGCGCCCCTTTACATCAGGGGTCCCATTACAGCACTCATTAACATCAGATGTGCCCATCACAGTGCCCCTTTACATCAGGCATTCCGGTCAGAGTGCCTCCTTACATCAGATGTCCCCATCAGAGTCCCCCTTAACATAAAATGTGCCCATTAGCGTGCCCCCTAACATAAAATAAGGGTCAGGCTGATGGGCACATTTTATGTTAAGGGACACTCTAATGGGCAAATTTTATGTTAAGGGGAACCCTGATGGGCACAACAAAACGTGCCCCTTAAGGGGCACACTGTTGGACATATTTTATGTTAAGGGGCACGTTTTGTTGAGCCCATCAGCGTGCCCCTTAACATAAAATTTGCCCATCAGAGTGCCCCTTAACATAAAATTTGCCCATCAGAGTGCCCCTTAACATAAAATATGCCCATCAGCGTACACATTAAAAATATACCCATCAGCGTGCCCCTTAAAATAAAATTTGTCCATCAGCGTGCCTTTTTAAATAAAATTTGTCCATCAGCGTGCCCCTTAAAATAAAATTTGTCCATCAGCGTGCCCCTTAAAATAAAATTTGTCCATCAGCGTGCCCCTTAACATAAAATATGTCCAACAGCGTGCCCCTTAACATAAAATAAGGGATGGGCACATTTTATTTTAAGGGGCACGCTGATGGACACATTTTATTTTAAGGGGCACGCTGATGGGTATATTTTTAATGTGTACGCTGATGGGCATATTTTATGTTAAGGGGCACTCTTATGTGTCCATCAGTGTGCCTCTTAACAAAATATGCCCATTAGTGTGCACAATAAAAAATATGCTCATTAGTAATCACTAATTATTAACGTGATGTCACATACCTTGAATGCAAGAGGGACGAATGATGCGAGATAAGGAGAGCCCGGGACCGCGAGTAGCAGGGGGCGGGACGTCACGCCCCCTTTCTCGCAAGGAGAGCCAGGAGTGGACCCGCTAGCAGCAGGGGGCGGGGCGTGCACGTGACGCCACACCCCTACTCACAAGGAGAGCCAGGAGTGGACCCGGGAACCGCGAGTAGCAGGGGGCGGGACGTCACACCCCCTACACGCAAGGAGAGCCAGGAGTGGACCCGGGAACCGCGAGCAGCAGGGGGCGGGGCACGCATGTGATGTCACGCCCCTACTCACGGCCCGTGAGTGCGTGCTGCTAAACTCCGAGACCTGCGGTGAGCAGGGGGCAGGCGCAGCGTCACTGGTTGCTGGGGAAACCCGCGGTCCCAGCAAACCAGTGCTGATATTTGTTATTATACTGGCGGTCCGGAGAGAAGTGTCACGCGGGCCGGACTCGGACCGCGGGCCGCCATTTAGTGATGGCTGGTATAGGGGCTTACAGCGGGCGGTTGATACAGGCATCCCCAGAAAGACGCATTAGTAGACACCCACTGATGTACATAGCAGCAAATTGCATTAGACTATTTCAGTAAAGGGGTGTATTGCGGCTGGAATACCTCAGCTTTGAACTAAGGAATATGCCGCCTAAAAAACTCTGAGATATACCTCTCAGGAAGTGTAGGGGGTCTCCATCGGGCTCTGAGGATCTGGAGCAGTCATCTGCACCCTCCTCCCCTGAGAAATCAGAGGTTAATACCCATAAGGAACCCCCGGGAGTGCCAGGTACTGCGGCTGTCCTCAGTCCACCTGCTCCTGCATATATAACAGAGGAGGTTTTTGCCTCAACTCTGGAGGGATTGGAGCAGAGATTGGCAGCATTGATCGCTTCTTCTCTGCAGGAAAGAAAGCGCGCCAGATCTCCATCACCTCCATTAGAGTGCCTGTTGGCAGAGCAACAGTCCCAGGAAGGGACCGACCTACCTGAAGGGGATCAGGAGGAGGTTAACTCTGTTTTTGAGGAATCGACAGTAGATGAACCATTTTCAGCATCACAGACTGAAAGATTGTGGGTCCAGACCCTAACTGACATGGTTCGATCTGCATTTAAAATGCCTCTTGTTGAACCATCAACTACTGCTGTCTCCTCATTGGGGTCGCTAAAAGCTCCCCAGGTTAATTGCTCCTTTCCAATGCATCCATTATTGGAAGGACTTATATACCAGGACTGGGAACATCCTGATAAACTATTTGTTCCGCCTAAGAAATTTCCGGTGATCTATCCCATGGAGGAAAAGTTCACCCAGAGATGGAATGTTCCTACGGTGGATGCAGCCATCTCTTCTGTGAACAAATCACTGACATGCCCAGTAGATAATGTTCAAATGTTCAAAGATCCAGTAGATAAAAAATTGGAATCTTTATTAAAATCTGCTTTTTCCACAGCAGGGGCTGTTACACAGCCAGCAGTGGCAGCTATTGGGGTCTGCCAAGCTTTAAAGGATCAGATGAAAATGGTCCTGAGGGATTTGCCAGACCAGCAGGCCCAGGCTCTGGCTGATCTGCCTAGAGCATTATGCTTTGCGGTTGACGCCATCAAGGATTCTATCCATCAGGCCTCCCGCCTCACGCTGCCTTTGGTACATATGCGTAGGCTTCTGTGGCTCAAAAACTGGTCTGCTGAAGCTCCCTGTAAGAAGCTCTTAGTTAGCTTCCCATTTCATGGGGAACGCCTTTTTGGCGAGGACCTGGATAAGTATATCCAGAAGATTTCCAGTGGTAAAAGTACTCTCTTACCGAGTAAGAAGAGGTCTAGGGGTCCATCTTTTAAGAGGACTACCTCTCCTATCCCTGCGACGTCTGCTACTAAGCAGTTCCGACGGCCTCCTCGGTCAAACTCAGGGGGTAAAAATCAGGGACAGTCACAGGGTAATAAGAAACCCTGGATCCGAAGGGGTACTAAACCAGCCTCCAAGTCAAGCCTATGAAGGGCTGCCCCCACTAAAATGGGTGGGGGGAAGACTTAAGTTGTTCGCAGAGACCTGGCGGGAGACGATCAAAGACAGATAGGTGCTCTCCGCAGTAACTCTGGGATACAAGTTGGAGTTAAAAGAGTCTCCTCCTTCCCATTTTATGTGGTCAGGCATGCCAAGAGACCCTCTGAAAAGAGGGTCTCTCCTATTGGCGTTAGAACAACTATTGCTCCAAGGAGTAATTATGGAGGTTCCTATGGAAGAGTGGGGGTTGGGTTTCTACTCAAACCTTTTCACAGTCCCGAAGCCAAACGGGGACATAAGACCCATATTGGACCTAAAGAGTCTAAACAAATTTCTAAACGTCCGGTCTTTCCGGATGGAGTCGATCTGATCGGTCACCGCTGCCCTACAGGGGGAGGAATGGTTAGCCTCGATCGACATCAAAGATGCTTACTTGCATGTTCCCATCTTTCCAGGTCATCAAAATTTCTACGCTTTGCAGTAGAAGGGCGCCATTTTCAGTTCAGAGCCTTACCATTCGGTCTGGCCACAGCACCACGAGTGTTCACAAAAATTCTGGCCCCACTGTTGGCCGATCTAAGAACACGAGGTGTAACGATAATGGCATACCTAGACGACCTGTTGTTGATGGACCACTCAGTTGCCAAGCTAGAAGTGGTAATTGTCGATACAATCAAGTATCTAGAATCTCACGGTTGGGTCATCAACCTGGACAAGTCAGCCCTACAGCCAGTGAAAAACCTGGTATATCTAGGGCTACGGCTGGATTCAGACCAGAGGAAGATTTTCTTACCTCTAGACAAGGTATCCTCTTTGAGGGGCTTGGTCCGTCTGCTTTGTGCAAAAAGACAGCCGTCCATACGCCTGTGCATGAGGCTGCTAGGAAAGATGGTAGCATCATTCGAAGCTGTGCCATACGCCCAATTCCACTCAAGGAATTTACAGAGGGCCATATTGTCAGCCTGGAACGGAAAGATTCAGGCTCTAGACTTCCCGATGGCTTTGTCCCCTTCCGTTCGGAAGAGTCTCTGCTGGTGGTTGATCCCCCAGAATCTCCAGAAGGGAAAACCCTTCAGTCCGATATCCTGGAAGGTGGTCACTACAGATGCCAGCCTTATAGGCTGGGGGGCAGTACTGGAGCAATGGTCTCTCCAGGGCAGATGGTCAAATGTAGTAAAAACCCTGCCCATCAATCTCTTAGAGATACGAGCAGCCCGGTATGCCCTAGTAGCCTGGACATCCAGACTCCAAGGGTCCCCTGTCAGAATTCAATCAGACAATGCCACAGCAGTGGCATATATCAATCATCAGGGAGGCACCAGGAGTCGTGCAGCCCAGAGGGAAGTAAGTCACATCCTGGAATGGGCAGAAAAGCATGTCCCATGTATATCAGCTGTCTTCATTCCAGGGGTGGAGAATTGGAAGGCGGACTTTCTGAGTCGCCAACAGTTATGCCCAGGGGAATGGTCCCTTCATCCCGAGGTCTTCCGAGCAATATGTCAGCGGTGGGGAACACCGGATGTAGATCTGCTAGCATCCAGATTCAACGCAAAGGTGGACAGATTTGTCTCCCGGACAAGGGATCCCCTCGCTTGCGGCTCGGATGCTCTGGTGTTCCCTTGGGATCAGTTCAGACTGATATATGCATTCCCTCCGCTACAATTGTTGCCTCGACTCCTTCGCAGAGTCAGGTTGGAAAAGAAGCCGGTGATCCTGGTGGCTCCAGCATGGCCCCGAAGGGCCTGGTACGCGGAGATCATCAAAATGTCTGTGGGGAGTCCTTGGACCCTTCCACGTCGTCCGGACCTGCTTTCGCAAGGACCGATATACCACCCTTCCTTACTAACTCTAAGTTTAACGGCCTGGCTATTGAATCCCACATCCTAAAGAAGAGAGGTCTCTCTAACTCTGTGGTATCAACTATAATCAATGCCAGGAAGCCTGTATCCAGGCAGATCTACTATAGAGTTTGGAAGGCGTACATCACTTGGTGCGAGGCCAGAAAATGGCATCCACGTAAGTACGTTATAGGCAGAATTCTGGACTTCCTGCAGTGGGCTGTAGACAGGAAGTTTGCCTTAAGTACTATCAAGGGCCAGGTTTCGGCCTTATCAATACTATTTCAAAGGCCCCTGGCTATGCATTCACTTGTCAAATCCTTTATGCAAGGGGTGACTCGTATTATTCCACCGATTAAAGCTCCCATATGCCCATGGGATCTAAATTTGGTTCTGTCGGTTCTGAAGAAGCAGCCATTTGAACCTTTGCGGCACATTTCCTTGGTTCTACTCACCAGAAAATTGATATTTTTAGTAGCCATATGCTCGGCTAGAAGAGTGTCGGAATTAGCCGCCATGTCCTGTAAGGAGCCATATCTGGTTATTCATAAGGACAGAGTAGTATTACGCCCTCACCCAGCCTTTCTTCCTAAGGTGGTATCGAGGTTTCACTTGAACCAGGATGTGGTTCTTCCTTCTTTTTTCCCCAAACCAAGCTCGGTAGAGGAAAAGTTATTGCATTCTTTGGATGTAGTAAGAGCAGTTAAAGCTTATCTAAAAGCCACTGCTCAGATTCGTAGAACGGATTCTTTGTTTGTTCTGCCGGAAGGCCCCAGAAAGGGTCAGGCAGCATCAAAATCTACTTTAGCCAAGTGGATTCGACAGGTCATAATACAAGCCTATGGCTTGAGAAGTAGACCGCCTCCGTTCAAAGTTAGGGCGCACTCCACGAGAGCAGTTGGAACTTCATGGGCAGTGCATCACCAGGCCTCCCTGGCTCAAATTTGTAAGGCCGCAACATGGTCTTCAGTACACACGTTTACTAGGTTCTACCAGGTGGATGTTAGAAGTCAGGAGGATGTCGCCTTTGGGCGCAGTGTGTTGCAGGCCGCAAAAGATCCTCATGCCTGATGGCGCCCAGCTTATGTATGGTGTATCCCCCCCCTCATTTGGCATTGCTTTGGGACGTCCCACATAGTAATGACTATGCTGCTCTGTGTCCCGTGATGTATGAACAAGAAAGTAGGATTTTTAAAACAGCTTACCTGTAAAATCCTTTTCTTGGAGTACATCACGGGACACAGAGCTCCCACCCCTCTTTTGGGGACACGTATTGCTTTGCTACAAAACTGAGGTACTCCCGGATGGGAGGGGCTTATATAGGGGAGGGTACTTCCTGTTTTGGAAGTTGCCAGTGCCAGCACCTGAAGGTAATTCTATATAACCCACATAGTATTGACTATGCTGCTCTGTGTCCCGTGATGTACTCCAAGAAAAGGATTTTACAGTTAAGCTGTTTTAAAAATCCTACTTTTACAGAATCGTCAGTCTTTTTTTTCTTTTATAGCGCAAAAAAAAAAAACGGCAGCGATTAAATACCACCAAAAAAAAGCTCTATTTGTGTGAAAAGAAAAAAAAATTCATATGGGTACAGTGTTGCATGACTGAGTAATTGTCATTCAAAATGTGAGGGCGCTGAAAATTGTTCTGGTTAGGAAGGGGGTTTAAGTGCCCAGTGGTCAAGTGGTTAAGGATTTACCCCATTAATGACCAGGCCATTTTCTGCGATACGGCACTGTGTCGCTTTAACTGACAATTGCGCGGTCGTGCAACGCTGTACCCAAACTAAAGAGTTTTTTTTTTCACACGTTGTTTTCTTTTGGTGGTATCTAATCACCTCTTTTTTTGCGCTATAAACAAAAAAAGAGCAACCATTTTGAAAATAAAGCAATATTTTCTACTTTTTGCTAAAATATCCCCCCCAAAAAAAAAAAAAATTCTTCCTCCGTTTTGGCCGAAATATATATTGTTCTACATATTTTTGTTAAAAAAAACGCAATAAGCGTATATTGATTGGTTTGGGCAAAAATTATGGCGTCCACAAAATAGGGGATTTATGGCATTTTTTTTTTTTTTACTAGTAATGGCGGTGATCTGTAATTTTTCGCGGGACTGCGACATTGCGGCGGACAGATCGGACACCTAACTGACATTTTTGTCACTTTTTTGGGAACCTGTAACATTATCACAGTTATCGGTGCTAAATTTATGCACAGTTATTGTACTAATGACACTGTCAGGGAACGGGTTAACATCAGGGGCGATTTATACTGATACTATAGGTTCGTTTAAAAATAAATAAATAACAAACCTATACTTACCTCCACTGTGCAATTCGTTTTGCACAGAGTGGCCCCGAACGTCCTCTTCTGGGGTCCCACGGCGGCTCTCGCGACTCCTCCCCGCAAGAGCTCACCCCCTCTGGGAAGCTCTTTCCCGGGGGGTTGGCGTGCGGGTGCGCTCCCATGTGATAATCAGTGGCCATAGCTGCGAGTGTATGAGTCGGCCAACCCCCGAAGCGCCACGTCATTGGATTTGATTGACAGCAGCGCGAGCCAATGGCTGCACTGCTATCAATCTATCCAATGAAGAGCCGAGAAGCCCGGGCAACGATCGAGTGTGTTCGAGGCAGGACTTTCCAGGGCTCAGGTAAGTAAACGGGGGGGCTGGGGGGGCGCTAATCGGATGTTTTTTCACCTTAATGCATAGAATGCATTAAGGTGAAAAAACATGTACCTTTACAACCCCTTTAAGGGGTTAAATGTGTTCCCTGCAGGTGTTTTCTAACTGTATGGGTTAAGGGGGGGCTGCCTGTGGAAACACACAGATCTGTCTTCCTGCATTGCTATGAAATTGCTAGAAAGACAGGATCTGTGTGATCTCCCCTGTCAACACGGAGATCTGCCTTGTTTACACAGGCAGACCCCCGTTCTGTCACTACGGGGACCGATTGTGGGTGGCCGGCAGACATCGAGTTTCCAGCAGGCGCTCGCCTACAAAATAGCGTTCCCGAGCCAAGGTACAATGACGGTGACTTGCGGGAACGAGCCGACCTGCCGCAGAACAATGACAGCGGCTGGTCGGCAATTGGTAAACAAAATATAAGCTTAATGTCCCTAGTTTGTCTTTTTTCTGACATGCAAAGTAAAGGCATAATGTGCTAGTATGCGTCACATACTAGCACGTTATGTGGCACTTGCATGCAAACAAAACCCTCCACTGATGCGTTGTCACCACTGGAGGTTGCATCCATTTTCACCCGTCTTCCTTCTGGGTCCGCGGACTCCGGAGCCGTGTGACGTCACTCCTGCACATGCGCGTGGAAGCCGCCAGTCACAGCACAGGGCTCTGAAGGAACCGCACGGGTAGTCGTTCCGTCAGAGCACATGCGCCAATGACCTCATCGGCTGCATATACAGTAAATATCTCCTAAACAGTGCATTTTATGAGATATTTACAGTACCTATAGGTAAGCCTTATTATAGGCTTATCTATAGGTACAATTAATCTATGGGAGTTTACAACCACTTTAAGGTTTAGACACTTTTACACATTGAGCTACATTAAGCCATTTTTACGTTGAATGTTTTAGGATGTCACTTGGAAAAGATGTGCATTACTTTGAGTAGACAACAAAGTGTTGTTTGAGGGGATGAGATTAACATCAGGATATTATCTGCAAATAGAGCGTGACACACTTTTTTTTTAAAACACTCTGAATGCCATATACCCCCTAAATAAAATGTATTAACTTAGTCTTATTAGCACATTTGCTTCAAAAATTATACCCCATGACTTTCTTGCTGCTTTAACCACTTGACCACTGGGCACTTAAACCCCCTTAATAACCAGACCAATTTTCAGCTTTCGGTGCTCTCACATTTTGAATGACAATTACTCAGTCATACAACACTGTACCCATATGAAATGTTTGTCCTTTTTTTCACACAAATAGAGCTTTATTTTGGTGGTATTTAATCACTGTTGGGTTTTTTATTTTTTGCGCTATAAGAGAAAAAAGACTGAAAATTTTGTAAAAAAATGATTTTTTTTTCGTTTGTTATAAAATTTTGCAAATTACTATTTTTTCTTCATAAATTTTGGCCAAAATTTATACTGCTACATATCTTTGGTAAAAATAAGTACAAATTGGTGTATATTATTTGGTCTTTGTGAAAGTTATAGAGTCCACAAGCTATGGTGCCAATATCTGAAAATTGATCACACCTGAAGTACTGACGGCCTATCTCAATTCTTGAGACCCTAACATGCCAGAAAAGTACAAATACCCCCCAAATGACCCCTTTTTGGAAAGAAGACATTCCAAGGTATTCAGAAAGAGGCATTGTGAGTTTTTTGAAGTTGTCATTTTTTCCCACAATTCTTTGCAAAATCAAGATTTTTTTTTTCTCTTTTTTTTTTTTCACAAAATTGTCATATTAGCAGGTTATTTCTCACACACAGCATATGCATTCCACAAATTACACCCCAAAACACATTCTGCTATTACTCCCGAGTATGGCGATACCACATGTGTGAGACTTTTACACAGCGTGGCCACATACAGAGGCCCAACATGCAGGGAGCACCTTCAGGCGTTCTGGAGCACCAAGGCCAATTCTGACATTTCTCTCCTACATGTAAAAATCATCATTTGTTTGCTAGAAAATTACATAGAACCCCAAAACATTATATATGTTTTTTTAGCAAAGACCTTAGAGAATATAATGGTGGTTGTTGCAACTTTTTATCTCGCACGATATTTGCGCAGCAATTTTTTAACGCGTTTTTTACGGAAAAAAAATGTTTTGTGCTTAAAAAAAAAAAAAAAACAGTAAAGTTAGCCCAATGTTTTTGCATAATGTGAAAGATGAAGTTACGCCGAGTAAATAGATACCTAACATGTCGCCCTTAAAAATTGCACACACTCGTGGAATGGCGCCAAACTTCGCTACTTAAATATTTTTACTGGTTACATGTTTTGAGTTACAGAGGAGGTCTAGGGCCAAAATGATTGCTCTCGCTCTAACGTTCGCAGAGATACCTCACATGTGTGGTTTGAAAACCGTTTTCATATGTGGGCGGGACTTACGTATGCGTTCGCTTCTGTATGCAAGCTCACGGGGACAGGGGCGCTTTAAAAAAAAATAAAAAATTTTATTCTTCATTTTACTTTATTTATTTTAGTTTGACATGTTTTTCCGCCCTAAACATTTTTTTGATCACTTTTATACCTATTACAAGGAACGTAAACATCCCTTGTAATAGGAATATGGCATGACAGGTCCTCTTTACAGTGAGATATGAGGGGGGGGGTGTCAATAAGACCCCACATCTCACCTCTAGGCTGGGAAGCCTGAAAAAAATACAAAAAAAACAAACAACAATCCTGGCTTTGATCGTAGCGGTGAGTCGGTAGAAGCACCGGAGGGCGGCGGGGGGGGGGGGGGACATCCCCTCTTGCCTCCCGTAAGAATGATCAAGCGGCGGAACAGCCGCTATGATTGTTCTTATGGTGTAGGGAATCGCCGGCTGAAAAAGCCGATATCTGAATGATGCCTGTAGCTGCTCCCATCATTCAGATATCCCCGCACAAAGTCAAGGACGTCATATGACGGCCGGAGGGCGGGAAGTGGTTATTGCGAAGTATTGCCGGGCATTGCGAAGTATTGCCGGGCATTGCGGAGTATTGCCGGGCATTGCGGAGTATTGCCGGGCATTGCGGAGTATTGCGGTGTATGGCAGGGTATTGCACGGGTATTGCACAGGGTATTGTGGAGGGTATTGCACAGGGTATTGTGGAGGGTATTGCACAGTATTGTGGAGGGTATTGCAGAGTATTGTGCAGGGTATTGCAGAGTATTGTGCAGGGTATTGCAGAGTGTTGTGCAGGGTATTGCAGAGTGTTGTGCAGGGTATTGCAGAGTGTTGTGCAGGGTATTGCAGAGTGTTGTGCAGGGTATTGCAGAGTGTTGTGCAGGGTATTGCAGAGTATTGTGCAGGGTATTGCAGAGTATTGTGCAGGGTATTGCAGAGTATTGTGCAGGGTATTGCAGAGTATTGTGCAGGGTATTGCAGAGTATTGTGCAGGGTATTGCAGAGTATTGTGCAGGGTATTGCAGAGTATTGTGCAGGGTATTGCAGAGTATTGCACCAGGGTATTGCAGAGTATTGCACCAGGGTATTGCAGAGTATTGCACCAGGGTATTGCAGAGTATTGCACCAGGGTATTGCAGAGTATTGCACCAGGGTATTGCAGAGTATTGCACCAGGGTATTGCAGAGTATTGCACCAGGGTATTGCAGAGTATTGCACCAGGGTATTGCAGAGTATTGCACCAGGGTATTGCAGAGTATTGCACCAGGGTATTGCAGAGTATTGCACCAGGGTATTGCAGAGTATTGCACCAGGGTATTGCAGAGTATTGCACCAGGGTATTGCAGAGTATTGCACCAGGGTATTGCAGAGTATTGCACCAGGGTATTGCAGAGTATTGCACCAGGGTATTGCAGAGTATTGCACCAGGGTATTGCAGAGTATTGCACCAGGGTATTTTGCAGAGTATTGCACCAGGGTATTTTGCAGAGTATTGCACCAGGGTATTTTGCAGAGTATTGCACCAGGGTATTTTGCAGAGTATTGCACCAGGGTATTTTGCAGAGTATTGCACCAGGGTATTTTGCAGAGTATTGCACCAGGGTATTTTGCAGAGTATTGCACCAGGGTATTTTGCAGAGTATTGCACCAGGGTATTTTGCAGAGTATTGGCAGGGTGTATTGCAGAGTATTGGCAGGGTATAGCACAGGGATGGCTGAGCAGGGATGGATCTGTGACTGCAATTGTCACAGATCCAGCCCACAGTGCTGCTGCTGCCATCCGCTCCCTCCCCCTCCCCTCTCACACTGTACCGATCGGTACAGAGAGGGGAGGGAGGAACCGGCGTCATCAAATGACGCCGGTCTGTTTACAAGTGATTGCTCCGTCATTTGACGGAGCGATCACGTGGTAAACGGCCGCTATCAGCGGCGATTTACCGCGATTCGTGATCCGCCGGGTCCTCTGGACCCGGCGGTCACGGAGTTTCCCGTGTGTTTCCCGTGTGCGCGCCCCAGGAGCGGGAGCGCGATTCTGGGAGGACGTTATATAACGTCCTCCCAGAGTTAAGCAACCACCCTGCCGCCGTTATTTGTCGGCAGGTGGTTGTTAAGTGGTTAAAGCTTCTCTAAAGCCTCCATAGAAGTCTATCACAACATTCGATAACAGCACCTGCAGAATTTGAGGGGCATTTATTCAGAGTTGGCTTTACTTTGTTTTGGAGGTATTACAGCCATGAGATATTTCAAAGTGCAGTGGGAAACAACAAGCAAACTGGAAAGATGTAATCAGCAGTCACTTCTGGTTCATGTGTATACAGAGCCTTAAAAAAGTATTCATATCCTTTGAAATTTTCCACATTTTGTCATGTTACAACCAAAAACTTGGTGGCACATAATTGTGAAGTGAAAGGAAAATGATAAATGGTTTTAATTTTTTTTTACAAATAAATATGTTAAAAGTGTGGCATGCATTTGTATTCAGCCCCCCTTTTACTGCAATAGAGCTGCAAGTCTTTTTGGGGATGTCTCTACCAGCTTTTCACATCTAGAGAGGGACATTTTTGCCCATTCTTCTTTGCAGAAAAGCTCAAGCTCTGTAAGATTGGATGATCGACACCTTCTTTGAACAGCAATTTTCAAGTCTTGCCACGGTTTCTCAATTGGATTTAGGTCTGGACTTTGACTGGGCCATTCTAACACATGAATATGCTTTGATCTAAACCATTCCATTGTAGCTCTTGCTGTATCTTTAAGGTCGTTGTCCTGCTGGAAGGTGAACCTCCGCCCAAGTCTTAAGTCTTTTGCAGACTCTAACAGGTTTTCTTCTAAGATTGTCCTGTATTTGACTCCATCCATCTTCCCATCAACTCTGACCAGCTTCCCTGTCCCTGCTAAAGAAAAACATCCCCACAACATGATGCTCCAACCACCATGTTTCACAGTGTTTAGGGTGATATACAGTGTTTTCCCACCACACAACATTTTTCTTTTAGGCCAAACAGTTTAATTTTTGGTCTCATTATATTGCCTGTTGCAAGCCCGACAGAAGGAGCCTGATGTGGGCGTCATGCAGATGCTGCTAGCTCGGGGCCCGTGAAATTTCCCCTGGGATGTAATGCCGAGGAAATGACTTTCCCTTTACCCCGACCAGCGACCAGTTCCCGATCGGTCCACTATCGCCATGCTTGCTACCCCCCCCCCCCCCCCCGCAAGGTGTCCCGAGCCTCCAGTGCTTTCAGAGCGGAATAGCGTGGCTGGTGGAGCAGCTGAGTTTTTTCCCCTCTTAGTCCTCTCTGTTTCTGGAGCAACGTGTGGAGCGGAGTTCAGCCAGGAGGACAGAGCAGCAGGGATCAGCATGGATCAGCTGGCTGACGGGGCAGCGTGGGGCTGTGCGAGGACCGTGAGTAACAGTGAGCTACAGCACAAACCCTAGCACCAGCACCAGGAACATTCCCCGCCCCCCCCCCTTCATCGCCCAAGCGGCGGTCATTGCATGCAGAGATCTTGGAGAGATCGCCTTCAATCATCAGACTGTTACACTGTACACTGTTGACGGAGAGCAGACCTCCTCCCCTACCTGAGCAGTACAGTGTCCCCTCATAAGAAATCATCCATCCATTCAGCCTTCTGAATATCAGGGGGGCTTCACCAGAAAACACCAGAAGGGTGAGTCACAATCACAGCAATGTGTATGGTATTCATATTAGTTTGAATAGACTTTGAACTGTGCTTACGCACCTAGTGGCTCAACATGATATTGCCTGTAATATCAACAGACTGTAAAACTGGCAAAAGTATATGAAATGGCAAGAGACTGTGTACTCATATAAAGAGACTGATATAACTGGTCACTTCACGTTTTCTGGGTGGGTTTTCTCTCCAATGCACAGCAAAGGTGACATTAGATGTGCCAGGTTCATGACCCAGGCCCAATGAATGGCGTAATAATAGTAACTAGTGTGGTCAGCCTAACAATAGGGATTCAGATGTCGAGACGGCTATACAATGACGGAAGTAGGTTGTGGGAAGGTCGCGTTAGAAGATGGCTACAAAAAAAATAGTATCCTACAATGTACAGGGGGTTAATACCCCTGTAAAAAGGTCTAACATCTTAAGGGAATTAAAGCACCTTAAAGCGGACGTAGTCCTACTAGAAGAGACGCATATTTCCCAAGACTCAAATCTGAAAATTTGGTCTTATGACTACCCAACCTGGTTCTATGGTGACTCCCCAACCAAAATATGCCAAGGGAGTCACTATAGGTTTTGCTAGGGGAGTAAGGTTCACCCTGGCTAATAGAAAGGTGGACCCCGAAGAGCGCTATTTGCTGTTAAGGGGCAGAATAAACGAGGTGGAATACTCCGTAGCAAATATTTACGGACCGCATAGGAACCCCATGGGATTTTTGAAAGGGGTGGTGGAGAAATTTATGGATTTTAAGATAGGTGGAGCCATCATGGCCGGAGATTTCATTTTTTGTATGGACCCTGAAGTGGACAGTACGTCTCGGGCATAGCGGACTGGAATGGCACAGCGGAAGTTACTGAAAAAGAAGTTACACCAACACCAATTGATGGATGTTTGGAGAATTCAACACGCAAAAATACACGACTATACGTTCCACTTCGCAGTGCATGGGACGTACTCGAGAATCAACTTGTTTCTCGTTGAACATAGGATGCTCAATGCGATGACAAGTTCAAATATAAAAATCACAACCTTTTCAGATCACGCTCCAATATCGATGAAATTAAAAATAGAGAGAGTGTACAAAACAGGACCAACGTATGGAGACTGAATGAAGAATTGATACGTGACGCTAAGGTCGCAGATAGGATTAAAAAAGAGCTTGAGCTGTACTTTGAAATAAATAGTTGAGATGAGACATCATAAGCCACCGTTTGGGAGGCTCATAAGGCCTATATAAGGGGGATCTTGATTGCAATAGGAACAGTAAAAAAAAAGGAGAGCAGACGGAGAGGTGAGGAGTTACATAAAGAAATCCGTGATCTTGAGCAGAAGCACAAAAATACAGGAGACCAAGACCTAGCATTGGAAGGTATCAGAAAAACGATTGCTTATTATACTAAGTTTAGTGATATTTTAGTCCCCAAGATGTGTTCATATATGAATGGGATAGGGGCCAACTGGGACATACGACGCAAAGCACTAGAGGCAGCGATTACCATCATCCCAAGGGAGGGTAAAGACCCCTCATTGTGTTCTATCTACCGGCCTATTTCTTTACTGAACACCGACGTGAAATTGTTTGCGAAGGTACTAGCCGGTAGACTGAAGACAGTGATGAATGTCTTGGTGCACACAGACCATGTGGGCTTTATCCCAGGTAGGGAAAGCAAGGACAACGGCATCAGAACCCTTTTGTTAGTACAAAAGATAATAGATAGCAAATCCCCAGGACTTCTACTTTCTATAGACGCCGAAAAAGCGTTTGACAGAGTAGACTGGGTATTTATGCAAAATACACTGGAGGCATTCGGAGTAGGTCCTATGATGATTCGATGGATAATCGCCCTATATAATCATCCCACAGCAAGGGTTAAAAATCAATGGGACATTGTCTGGGTCCTTTGAAATGTTTAATGGGACTCGACAGGGGTGTCCCCTGTCCCTGTTATTGTTCTAGCATTAGAACCCTTGCTGGCTGGGATTAGACAAAATCCCGATATCAGGGGAATATCAATTGATGGGGAGGAACATAAACTAGCGGATTACACCGATGATATTTAATTTTTTATTACAAGCCCCAGGACAACCCTCCCCAACCTTATGAAAACCCTTAAAAATTATGGTGAGGTCGCAAACTTCAAAATAAATCCTCAATATAAGCGTGAGGCTACAGGAGGAGATAATTTTCAAACAGGACTTCCCATTTGTATGGAGGGACACCAAGTTAAAATACTTAGGAGTTAAAATGGCATCCTCACTGGAGACCACTTACCAGCTGAACTTTATTCCTCTGTTGAATGTCATTAAAACCAACTTAAATAAAATTTCCTCTAGACAAAATCATGGATAGGTAGGATAAACTGTTTTAAAATGGTAATCCTTCCTAAAATACTATATAAGCTGCAGATGTTACCAATCCCAGATGCATCATTTAAAATATTAAAGACGCTATTGCATAGGTTTATTTGGCAGAACAAAAAGCCCTGTATAAGCCTGGAGGTGTTAATGAGAGATAAGGCACACGGTGGTTTGGGGCGACCAGATTTAAAAACTTATTACACCGTTATTCTTATGTCACGGGTGGTTGAATGGGTAAAAAAGAATAAAGAAAAATCATGGGTTAGTTTGGAAAGGCAGATTAGTAAGGTCACCTTAGGGAAAGTTATGGACATTGTTTAGATGGTAATTAGACTTGAGGGGGTATTCATTCATGGGAACATTTGGTTGACCTGGCAGAACACCCCCCCTCCCCGTGTCAGACCAGTATTTGAGACATTCAGGCTGGTAGAGACATCCCCAAAAAGACTTGCAGCTGTAATTGCAGAGAAAGGGGGTTCTACAAAGTATTGACTCCGGGGGGCGCCGTACAAATGCCCCCCCCCCACACACACTTTTCACATATTTATTTGTATAATTTATCATTTTCCTTCCACTTCACAATTATGTGCCACTTTGTGTTGGTCTATCACATATACTGTATTTATTGGCGTATCTACCTATGTCATGTTTTTTGGAATATTAACACTTATATTTCTGTTCGCAATAATTTTTGTGTAAACATTTCAGTCCACTTTAATTGTGCATTTATATTTACACTTCCCTGTCTCTGTTTTATTTAGAGACTTTCCATTAGCGCTGCACATATATACTGTATTTATTGGCGTATAACACTCACTTTTTTACCCTGAAAATAGAGAGTAAACTGTGCCTGCGTGTTATACGCAGGGGCTGTGGAAAGTTTTTTCCCTGAAACTTCCCTCTTACAGTTAGGGTGCGTGTTATACGCCTGTGCGTGTTATACGCCAATAAATATGGTGCATATATATAAAATAGCGAGGTACAGAGACAATTTTCATATTCATGTAGAGCTCGTTCTGCACAGTATGTGGAGATAGCAGCATTTCTGCAAGTTCTCATTGAGTTAAGAGATGATGGTGGAATTATTAACATTGCTTCTGACTCAGACCAGGTATGCAAGGGT
Organism: Rana muscosa; assembly: GCA_029206835.1. Taxonomy (NCBI): domain Eukaryota; kingdom Metazoa; phylum Chordata; class Amphibia; order Anura; family Ranidae; genus Rana; species Rana muscosa. Next base: position 82,968,741 of record CM055126.1, read on the forward strand.
GCAGTGGTCTATCTTTCATGGTGGAATGTGATGGGCTTTAAAGGAACATCAGATGGCAGTGAGATAAGATATGCACCCTTATGGAAAATGATAGAGGAGGAAACGCAATTCTTTTCAAAAATTAATATCCGAAAGGTATAGGCCCACAGAAAACAAACAACCGAGCACTACTGGAACAATACTGTAGATAGATTAGCAAAGGAGGCTGCAGTAACATCCCCAGAATGGCCTCATATAGAGCATACTTTGTCATTTCCAGTGTCTGCCCTTACACGTGCTCAAGCAAAAGGAATTGAAGAAAGGACATGTGAGTTGGGTAAAATACAAGATCAGGATGAGGAATTAGCTAAAATTAGACTCCTGGGGGCGGCCCACTGTTGATGTAACATTAGGGGGAACTCGTGTAAATGCACTGTTAAGTGGGGCAGCTATTAGTTTTAGTAAATCTGTTGTGCCTGGAAATGAGAACATTAGAATAACAGGTGTCACTGGACATTCCATTAAAGCTCCTTTTGTGCGTGGTGTTGAGATGCAAATAGGGGGAGAGAAGTGGGAGTGTGATGTTTTGTCAAAATCAGGACATAGTTGGTGCTGATGTCTGTGTACAGCAGGGTCTGGTGGTTGATCTTGCAAACATGAAGTTGTGGAGGATGTCTGGAAATGACGGATTGGGTCATGTGTGGCATCTTCCCATGGAATTGGTAACAGCAGTAGTAAAGCCCGTTGGTGTGTTACATGGAGATTGGGATCCCTGTTGGGATAGTCTGATGTGTGAATTTGATGACAAAATGGCTAAACATAAACAAGATTGTGGTAGGATGACTACAATGATTTTATTGGAAGGATTTGATCCAGCACCTCTCAAGCAATACCCAGTTTCAAAAGATGCCATTAAACCTATAACAGAAGCTATAAAACAATTAGATGCACAAGGTACATTAAAAAGGGGTGCATCAACATGCAATTCGCCAGCCTGGCCAGTCATCAAACCCGATGGGTCGTTCAGGCTGACGATGGATTACCGTGCCTTAAACAAATATGCTAAAAGTATTGCACCTGTGGTAGCAGCTTACCCTGAAATGATTGCCAAATTAACGCCAGAAATGATATGGTTTACGGTCATCGATATCAGTAACAGTTATTGGAATTTACCCCTTGACCCAACATGTCAATAAAAAACAGCCTTCAGCTGGGCGGGCCTTCAATATTATTGGACAGTTCTTCCGCAAGGGTACAAAGACAGTGCAGCAATATTTCACTCACATATGAAAGAAGTGATTGATAAGTTTTCAAAACCTGAAAGAGTAATTTCATATGTTGATGACATTTTGATTGGGTCAGCCTCTATGGAGGAGCATGTGAACGATGTGAGTGAAATGTTATTGCTTTTGAGAGAGCAGGTTTGAAAGTTAATCCAAAGAAAATACAACTGAGGAAGAAAGAAGTCCAATTTCTGGGTGTTACTGTAGCACAGTCAGGGCGAAGTATCAATGAGCAAAGGGTTGAGCTGAGAGGTAAGCTACCTTTGCCCACTGATGAAAAAAGTCTGAGACAGTTCTTAGGCATGACAGGTTTTTGCAGGGAGTTTGTGCCTCATTATGCATCATTAACGGAGTGTTTGTATAATCTGCTGAAGCAAGATGAATGGAAATGGAAATCAGAGCACACCCAAGCTATTGAAGCGTTAAAAGAAACTTTAGGCAATGCCCCTTCATTAGCATCACCAGACCCCAACAAAGAATTCAGACTCTATCCACATGTAGGCCTTAGTACTTTGTCTGTTGCACTCACCCAAGACTATTTTGGAAAACAAAGACCTGTAGCCTATGCATCACGTTTACTATCATCTGTAGAACAGAAGTATCCTTTGTGTACTCGTATGGTGCTGTGTTGTTTTTGGCAATCAACAAATTCAGGTACTTGACAGGTACACAAAGGGTTATCATTGCTAGCCACCACGCTCCTATAGTCATGTTAGCAAATGGGAAATGGAAAGAAGCAGATGTGAATTGTAAAAGGCTGACGAGATGGACTACAGCTTTGTTGTCAGAGAATATTGAGGGTTTGATGTTAAAAGAACCTAGCGTTCTGATTGGTGGATTGATGATTGAAGGTAAAGCTCATGAATGTCAAGTGCAAGGAAATAGTTTGCAGCACAGAGTTTTTAGTGCCATATCCAAACCTTTTGACCTGGAAAATGAGTGCTGGTATATTGATGGTTGTTCTTACTATAAAGATTGAAGCAGAATTACAGGATTTGCTGGTGTTTGTGTAAAAGCATCTTTAAAAATTAAAACTTTGAGCCTGGAGATGAGAGAATCATGGTCTTATGTGGATTGGACCTCCCAAAGCATACCAAGCTTTACTTTCAGTGAGATGGTGAGAGATGTGATGAAGTCAGAATGGACTGTGACATCAGCTAATTTTTGCACAATATTCAAGATCGTGATGTGATTTACTCAAGAAAGAGCAAGCTTTGAAATAAGGCCTAATAGCTATACAGGCCACGGATGTTTACCGAATCCTTTTACAGTCATGGTCTAAAGGTATATTAGCTAATAACTGTTTCATGGGAATGGGAACCAGTCTCAGCATCATATTTCATATGAGCCATTGTAAAGCATCCAGTACCTCAAATCATAATGGTGTTTGTTGCTTGATTTATGGGTCAGTTCTAGTAGTTAGAACCGACCCAAGTGGGGGTATATGTTGTAATATTATATATAATAATATATATGTAATATTATATAGGTGAATGTATTATATATTGTGTGTATATGTATGGCACAATATATATGTGTGTTCCATACAGGCATTCAAGATTACACATATCAAAGGGTGTTTGTTGATCAAAGGGGTTAGTGGCTGAACAAGGTTTACTACACATATCAGAGGAGACAGATAATGACTCTGATGGGCTAATCTTATGCAAGCCTACCTAGGTGTGTGAGGTGGTCTGTTAACTTAATTGAACCGTTCAAAGGGGACATTGTTTAGATGGTAATTAGACTTGAGGGGGTATTCATTCATGGGAACATTTGGTTGACCTGGCAGAACACACCCCCCCCCCCCCAGTGTCAGACCAGTATTTGAGACATTCAAGCTGGCATTCAGACTACTCCAATCTTGTCACTCTGCATGGATAGGAAAGCACAGGTCTAGAATATGATCTAGGAGAAGTGGGACTCTGATTGGATTCATTGTCATCTGTGCAAGTATTGAACTTTGTTCTGTTTTGGAAGTTAAATAAACTGGACTCTATGGAGAACTTGGGTGATGCTGCGGAAACATAACTTATATCATCATACTAATACTTAAACACCAATATTATCTACTGGACACTATATATATATGAGATCCCAACACATATAAGAGATTTAGATGAGCACACTCACAGGATTACACGTATAGCATTGGCAATGTGGGACACGGTGCACAAAAGGGAAAAATGGGGATTCGATTCCCCTTTGTTACCACTATGTGACACATTATTTTGTTCCTGGGAAAGAGAGCCTGTTTGGGAATTGGATCATGCAAAAAGATGCACAATTCAAAGATATCACAGTGGGTGGTAGAATATGCACTTTTGATGAATTGACTAATAAAAAAGAGTTAATGGCAGTAAATAGGTGGAGGTATGCACAGTTGTAACACTTTGTGAAATCACTACCCCAACCGATTAGGTCTGAGGGCAGCCTGCTTCCATTAGAGAGGCTGTGTTTAGCTTCAGACGGAAGGAGAGGGATCTCGAAGATATAGAGAATTTTGACTGGACTAAAGATTTTGCCCCCACCCCCTCCCTTTTATTAAAAAATGGGAAGAAGAGATGGGAATAGGGGATAATGAAATAGATGTCGGTAAAATATTACAGTTGACGCATGTTATATCACCGGATTGTAGTACGACAGAAGTGAACTATAAGTGTCTGACACGCTGGTATATAACACCTGATAAATTACACCGGTATCAAGAGGACGCCTCCGACTTATGCTGGAGGGGATGCGCGGAAATTGGAACTATGTTCCATATATGGTGGACATGCCCCAGAATAAAAGCATTTGGAGAGATCGGGGACGGGGTGGGTGGGGGTGGGATTTCTTCCTGGTGATGGGGGGGGGGGGGGGTAATCAATTTTAGACTGTACTCTTTTTGCATTTGTGTGGCCGGTAGTGGCAGCCCGGCCCGCCTGAATTTGTGTTGTTTGAAGTTTTTTTTGTCTAAAACATAAAAAAAATCTAATAAAAAAAAAAAGGAAAAAAATTATAATTTTTTGGTCTCATCTGACCAGAGCACCTTCTTTCACATGTTTGCTGTGTCCCCCCACATGGCTTCTTGCAAACTGCAAATGGGACTAATTATGGCTTTCTTTCAACAATGGCTTTCTTCTTGGCACTCTTCCATAAAGGCCAGATTTGTGGAGTACGACTAATAGTTATCCTGTGGAAAGATTCTCCCACCTGAGCTGTGGATCTCTGCAGCTCCTCCAGAGTTACCATGGGCACTTGGCTGCTCCTATGATTAATGCTCTCCTTTCCCGGCCTGTCAGTTTAGGTGGACAGCCATGTTCTTGGTAGGTTTGCAGTTGCACCATACTCTTTCTATTTTCGGATGATGAATTGAACAGTGCTCCGTGAGATGTTTAAAGCAGGGTTAGGTTATAAAAAAAATATCCTAAGCTTTAAACTTCTCCACAACTTTATCCCTGACATGCCTGGTGTGTTCCTTGGCCTTCATGATTCTGAGGGCTTCACAGAACAGAATGTATTTATACCGAGATTAAATTACACACTGGTGGACTCTATTTACTAATTAGGCGATTGGTTCCACTAGATTTTAGTTAGGAGTATCAGAGTAAAGGTGTCTGAATACAAATTCCCCCCCACACTTTTCACATATTTATTTGTAAAAAAATAAATAAAACCATTTATCATTTTCCTGTGTCACTTTGTGTTGGTCTATCACCTAAAATCCCAATAAATTACATTTACGTTTTTGGTTGTAACATGCCAAAATGTGGAACATTTCAAGGGGTATGAATACTTTTTCAAGGCACTGTATATACTGAGAGTGTCTGGTGCAGATGTCACATCTGGTGTGTAGGGTGGAGCAGAAGGAAGATGAGCCATGGTCTGAACCGGAGCGGAGCAACTAACAGATGTCACAGGCGGTACGCAACATGGAAACACTTTAGTGGATGGTGAGCAGGGATCATCGGACAAAGGACTGAGCGGCGGAGGATCAGCAGAGTTGGGGGACACTAGAGTGTGAGAAACTAGCAGATGTCACACATGGTGTGCGGCATAGTAGCAATATAGTGTGGGGTGAGCAAGGGCCAGAGTTGGGAGGAGGATCAGCAGTGCTGTGGGTTAATACTAAGTGGGGGGTCAGCAGAGCTGTGGGTTAATACTAAGTGGGGGGTCAGCAGAGCTGGGGGTACTACTGAGTGGGGATCTGCTGAACAAGAGGGCACTGAGCCAAGGATCTGCTGAATGGGGGAGGGGGGGTGCCCATTTAAAACAAATGTATAATCAACACACGGGACATTTCTACAAAATCAGCACACAGCATCTGTCAGGCTTCATTAAAGCTTCAAAAAATCACAGAAGCATGAAAAACACATAAAAAATGCATGTTGAAACAGCAGGCGCTTTAATGTGTTTTTAAAATCAAAACAAGTGTTAACGGGCATTTATTACCTGGGGCAATGTAAACCCCCCCCCCCCTTTTTTATTTTTGTATTTTTTTAAAGATTGCTATTCTTTTGTAATAAATGGGATTTATTTTTCTATTTTTTGTGTATGTATCTTTATTGCTTGTGTTGATATGCTTGACAGCCTCAATGGGAAAACAGGGTATTGGACATAGCTATGCGTAGCCTCCCTGGTGGTATGATTATGTCTGATTTTTGCGTCTCAAAGCGGTACAATTGTTTTGCATAGAAATTTGGTGTTTTATATTTTAGGCCTGTAATTCTTAGTAATAACACACTTAAATCTGTCCAAACCAGAGTCTAGTAGACATCCCGGGTATGATAAAGTTTGAAACACAAAATCATAAATTATAATATAATAACTATAAATAATTATAAAAAATAATATAATAATTATAATAAAATGAATTTCCTCACTATTCACTATCGCTCAATTCTGCAAGTGTTCTTATTTACTATTGCTGTTTTCTAGCTGGTCTTAAACCACTTTTGACATAAAGGGGCACTTTTTGGTTGCTATGGACAATCTCAAGTTTCCAGGCAGAAAGAACAGTATATATAATATGAAACTGCATGCAGGGCACTGGACAAAACACTAGGGACAAATGGGATCTGAAATAATTTCATACAGTACCCTGTAATCTTACAGATTACATTACTGTATGTATTATGAATTTTGTCATTTTTGAATTAGCCGCCAGGCTCCGCCCCCGTGCGCCGTGACGCTCGCTGGGAACGGAGCCTGGCACACAGAGGCATCGGACGGAGGACAGAGCCCGCGGACACATCGGGGGACATCGCAGGATCCTAGGGACAAAGTGAGTATACTGCACCAGGATCCTGCAATGCAATCCCGAGTGTGGCTCGGGGTTACCGCTAATAGTAATGAAATCTCACCCGAGCCACACTCTGGAAAACCGCCAGGGAGGTTAATTTGATGCTTATCGTAGTAGTATTTTCAAATATTCCTCCTTTTATTCCGATCATAGGTTTGCTCACAAATGCAATGCAATAGAACTAGATTTCATGAATCCTAATTCATTTGCAATAATTTTTGTGTCGTTTTTAGGAAATATGCAATGACTCCATATTAAAAGAATTTTGTGATGGTCTCTCATTTCAAGTGGAAGTTGTAGAATGGTGTATAGAACAAAACAGGTTTGTATCTACTTTTCTCTTTTTGTTATTTGTTACTGAAACATTGCGCTTTAAACTTTTTTCTTTTTCAACTTTTATTATTTGTGTAGCACTTTCCCCCAAAGGGGCCTCTTAAAATACACCGCTCCCAGAATATTAGTACAGAGGCTGCCAGCCACAGACTGTTCCAAACACACTGACAAACACAGGGCTCAGTCCACGCAATGTATTTTTGTGGATTCATTGCAGAAAACTTGAACAGGAGAGGGATAAGGGTGCAGGACACAGCAAAACTCAAACGCTAGCAACAAACGGGAGGACAGTCTTTCTGCAGAAAATCCTTTAGTAGCAGCCTTTGCTGCTAGGAGTGGACAGTTAATCTAGGAATCTATCTGAGCAACTCCAGTCCTCATAGCAGCGTTTGATACTTGCTCCCTCAAGCAGATGCACACGTGAGATCCCAGATCGATGTCTTTATTTACAATTTCTTAGGGCAGCTTTTGCTTATTTCTGCTTCCACAACACTGCATTGAGGGAGAACCTTTTCCAGACCAATTCCACAGTGATGCCCTCCTTTAGTCAGAGCTCTTCCAGGCCCTAAGTCCAGCACTTGCTGAGGCCCAACAGCAACTCTTCACAACAGCCCCAGGAAAAACATAACCCTCCCAGGAGATGAAGATCCCTCTGAACGGGCCTCCTGAATATTTATCATTTCCCCCAGCCATGTTTTTGGTGCCCCTTCCCAGGAATTGGCTGGGGTCTGATAAATATTCATAACTCAGCATTTTACCTTCCTACTCTATTTTCTGGAAGCTTCTTCCAGAAGCAGGAAGGAGTAATCAACCATGGACCTTGGGGAAACCTGACCAGATAAAAGAAAAACAAAAAACAAATCAATACTCCACGGAGTACAGCAGAGCCAAAACACAAAATTTAGGACGGGTGCTACATTGGTATTTAATTTGCTTTTGAATTTCGAACCTTTGGACCGAAAGGAGGTGTGGCAGAGTTCCACTCTGCCCTCGTGGGAAGGAAAGATGGTGGAGAATGCCCTGGACTGTTGTGACAGGCTGGACTATGGTGGGGTACTGACTGGTCTGACCAAGCAACATAGGGTCTGTGGTTAGGCACTGGGGAGGATAGGGCAGCACTGGGAGCTCACTTTAGAGCTGTGAAGAGAAGAGTGTGGTGATCCTACAGGTGGTTAAGAATGTGCCTGTCAGCTGGGAGCTGTAGTAATGCTGTGGAGAGTGGAGACAATAACCTGCAGTAACCTGTGCAACCAGTAGAGTGCAGTTTAGCCCTCCATTCTAACATATTCTGTGAGATGCTTTATTGTGATGAAATTTTTTTTCATTGAAATTGTAGCAAACTTGTTCTGCTATTTGTGCTTTCTTTGTGCTTTCAAAAATTGAGAGCGCAAGCAAAGGTTTCTAGTACTTGAACTTGGCTACTATTTGAAACGTTGCAGTGATATTAATACATATTTATAGGAAAATATTAATTGTTCTAATGTGCAACATCCCCAAAATACTCAATACCAAAAAATCACTTGAGGGATTTCATAGGCACAAACACTAATGCATCAACACCCATTCACAAAGGTACAGTATGAAAATATATTACATATTTTATTTTATACAAAAAATGACAATAACACATTAAAAGAGAAGTATGGGTTTTTGTTTTTTTTTCCTATTCATGCTTACCTCGGTGGATGGAGCATCAGACTGATGCTCCAGCTGTCTCCCCGGCGTCTGTACACTGAGAACCAAGCCACTGAACATCGCCGTTGGCTCGGTTCTCACAGATCCCCGAGAGGAAAGCTGCTAGCTGTCAGTCAGCATCTTTCCTCTCTGCTTCTCCACGCTGATTGGAGCGATGAGCAGTGGAGGGGCGGGGAGAGGCTGTCTCAGCGGCTCGCTGAGACTGCCATCAATTGGGGCAGCTGGCGGATCCCGTTTTGGAAGTCGTGTTGACGTGCTGCCCCGACTGATGGCAGTGATGTCAGCGGAGAGCCGACTTTAGACCACTCTCCACTGAAAACGGGTCACAGGAGTGCAAAATGAATGGCACTCCTGTGACCCAGAGGAGAAGCCCAGCCTAAAAAGCTCAGGCTGGACTTCTCCCTTGAAGATAAAATGAAGAGGCTGACAAGCTCTGGTGCACGAGGAGATCTATGATCTAATTGGTATTGCTGAATCTTGGCTTCATTTTCCATGAGTCAACTATTAATATTCCTGGCTATGCTCTTTCAGAAAGACAGGGTAAAATGGAGGGGTGGCGGTGTATGTCTCTATGTGAAAAAGTGATCTCAAAGCAAGTGTGAAAGAGGACCTAGTTGATGGAGAGTGTGATGAGTCTGAAGCATTATGGGTGAAGCTGTACATGGGTGTGCGTACTACAAAGGTTGTCCTTGGAGTTTTATAGACCTCCCTGTATTAGTGAGGAGGTGAAGAATTGGCTCCTTGCACAGATGGAAAGGGCTGCAAGGGCTGGGGCAGTGATAATAATGAGGGATTTTAACTACCTGGAAATTGACTGGAGTAATAGCACTGCAGTTAAAGGGCAAAAAATTATAAACCTATTACAAGACCATTTTATGGTTCAGTTTGAGGCCCAACTAGGAATGAAGCTCTGCTGGACCTAGTAATCTCAAACCATGCAGAGCTTATTACCAAAATTCATATAAAAGAACATCTGGGTAGCAGTGACTATAACATGATTTCATTTAATGTTAGCTGTAAGCAACAAACGTACACGGGTAAGATAAAAACACTTAAAGGGGCCCCCCTGTTTTACTTACCTGAGCCCCGAATTTCAGTGGGCTCGATCACGCGTCGCTCTCTCCACTGCTTCTCGGCTCTTCATTGGATAGATTGATAGCAGCGCAGCCATTGGCTTCCGCTGCTGTCAAATCCAATGACGCGGGGGCGGGGCCGAGTCATACATTCGGCATCTGCTAAGAACATTGCCAAACAGTTGTTCATGGTGTTCAGTCGTGATGGGATCCCTAAGGAGGTCCTTATAGACCAGATGTGCAAGTTATTTAAGGTGATACAGTGCTGAACCTCCGTGTACCACCCTCAAACTGATGGCTTGGTGGAACGCTTCAATAAAACACTAAAGCGTATGTTAAAGGTTGTTGACATGGATGGGAAAAACTGGGACTTCCTTATTCCGTACTTGACGTTTGCCATCAGGGAGGTACCGCAGTCCTCTTTTGGGTACTCTCCATTTGAGTTGCTTTATGGGAGACACCCTCTAGGGCTCTTAGACATAGCCAAGGAAACCTGGGAGGGGGGAGCAGACACCCCTCAAAAGTGCCATTGAGCATATCGCTCAAATGCAGGACAGTTTTGCTGCGATCATTCCTATGGTAAAAACACTTCAAGCAGCTCAACAGATAATATACAACAGTGAGGCCTGACTGTATTTTCTCACCTGGTGACAGAGTCCTGGTGTTCGTTTTCACTGTTGAAAGAAAGTTCCTGGCTAAGTGGCAGGGTCCCTTTTTTGAAGTAGTTGAAAGAGTTGGGGAGGTCAATTACAAAGTGTATCAACCAGGTAAAAGGAAGCCCGAGCAAATATAAAATATAAACCTGTTAAATCCCTGAAAGGATTGACTGCAAGGCCCCTCCCTATAACGCCTAAGGGTACTGAGTCCCCTCTGGTCCCCGAGGTCAGCATTCCGGACACCCTTTCTTATTCCCAAAAACAGGAAGCTTGAGAGTTCCTGATACGGAATAGAGTGAAGTTTTCAGAGGTATCTGGTGCAATTTCAGCGCGATATTGTTACTGAACCTGGGGTCTGTGTCGAGCTCAAACCGTACCAAATTCCCGAAGCTAGAAAGGACATCAGTGATGAAGTTAAAAGGATGTTGGAGCTACTGTAGATGTCATTGAGGAATCCAATAGTGACTAGTCTAGCCCCATTGTGTTCGTCCCAAAACCAGATGACAATTGGAGGTTCTGTAAAGACTTAAAGCGTAATGCAGTGACAAAGTTTGACACATACCCAATGCCCGGGGCAGACAAACTTATTGACCGACTTGGCAAGACCCACTATTTGTGAAAAAGTATTTTAAATATATAAAATAGTGGTGCTAATACATATACTATGAAATATACAACTAAAAAAATTAAATATAAATCTCACTCTTACACCACGTGATGATGTGCAAAAATATATATAGATAATTATATTCAATAAATAACGTCCATTTAGTGAATGTCAAAGTGATCACACACTTTCAAAAAAAGGAAGGGGCTAAAACAAGCCCAAAAGAAAATTTCTCTATAAGTGTATCCAAGTGTTTCAACTTAAAAACAGCATTCAAAGTCCATAACTTGATGTAAAAAGAAATTCCTTCCACCAACACCGCTGTGACTGTGACTCCTCTCCCAAAGGTATTGCACTCACCAGAATAATTAGCCTAGCATTCTCATGCATCGGCAATCAGGCTTTAAATACACCACTCACGGTGATTGCAGCTTTTCCAGTAATGTTCACTCAATGCTCGATGTGGATATGCAAAAAAGAAGTGCTTCCAATAGTATAATACTGTCAGATAACCGTTTATTTAAAAGGCACACAAACTTCAAACATTGCACTCACATCATTTCAGAGAACAAAAAGCTCTCCACAACTAGAAGGTGTTTCACAGCAAAACTTCAGGTGAAAACTTCACACAAAAGAGGGTTATTGCGGTATAATGAGATGTATCGTGGTCACGGCGGACCCAAAGTAAACCAGCAATCTCACCCTCCACACGTCCGTCTCCTCTCCTGGACCTCAAATCAGCTCAACAGACAGGTATTTAGTCATAATAGACCCGAATTAACATTGTATCATAGATTCATTGATGACCTCCTGTTCATCTGGGAGGGGTCTAAGGAATCTGCAATTGAATTTGTTCAACAACTTAATTCTAACAACAACAATATAGTTTTGGATTACACTATTAGTGATATAAGTGTTAATTTCTTGGACCTCACTATTGTGAAAGGTGAGACAGGATTACAATCTAGGGTATACTTTAAGCCTACAGATAGGAATAGTTACTTGTCCATCAGGAGTGGACATCATCCTGCCTGGATTAGGAATATTCCTAAGGGACAAATAAGGGTTCGCCGTAATTGCACTGAACCTGATGATTATTTCGCACAGGCCAATATATTAAAGACATTTTTACAGAAAGGTTATAAGGAGGAAGTCATTAATGATACTATTAAAGAAATTGCGGCAGTACCAAGAGAACAGTGCTTGAGGAAAAAAGATGAAAATATAGTAGTTAATGACCAACATCAATGGGGCTTCATCTCTGATTTTCATTTTCAGTATAGGGAGATAGAGAATATCTTCTCCAAATATTGGTATATACTGTGCATGGATAGAGATTTGTGCAGTGTTCTGCCAGAAAGACCAAAATTTATCTATAGAAGGGCCCCCAATTTTGGGGAAAAGGTGGTACAGAAGATTCTGGATCCCCCAATAAAAAACTTGTCAATTGATTTTAAAGGTTTTTATTCATGCCGGAGGTGCATTTGTTGCAGAACTGTGAAGATTAGTAATAGGGGTCGCATGAATATTACTAACATAGATAATGAGGTGTTTGCAATAGATCATTTCATAACATGTAATTCTTCCTATGTTGTGTATCTGTTGTGGTGCCCATGCGGCCTGTATTATGTGGGCAGAACAAAACGCCTACTGAGGGTCCGTATAGCGGAGCATTTGGCCAACATTAGGAAGGGTTTTAAATATCATAGTGTGTCTCTACATTTTAGAGACAAACATGGTCAGGACCCCTCGGGCCTGCAATTCTGTGGCATAGACATTATGCAACCCTCTTGGAGGGGCTCTAACCAGGTGAGGGATCTATCAAAGAGGGAAACCAAGTGGATTTTCCTTTTGAAGAGCCTCTATCCGAGAGGGTTGAATATTGAATTAGATTTAAATTATTTTATTAACAATTTTTAATAATAATATTAATTTTAAATATTAATTTTAAATAGAATTTTAGATTAGTATGTACCGCTATATGTCCAATGACTAGTTCTTAGAAATGAACAGGAGTTATGTACATATATGTATAATTTTAATATCTCCTTGAAGTTATAGTAAGGTAATCTTTGTGTACTGGTAATATATCTGGAACATATCTTCCTCATTTGTGTCTCAGTTATGAGGTGGTGTGTGTAGATTTCTGTATATCGCATTTAGGTTAATATCCATCACTGTATAGGATCTGCCCGCAGGTTTTAAATACATATTTATGTAAGTTGATTCTTGAGCACATTTAAATTATGATATTGTTTAAATTATTTTGCATTAATGCATTCATGTCCTGTATGACCGAGCGGTAATGAGTTAAAGTGGATGTATTGCGGTCACGGAGACACATGTAGTGCGCAAGCGCTCTAGATGCCGGATTAGTAATGGATTCGGTGAGAGTATAAAGGGGAGGTGGTGTTGCCGCTCAGCCAATCCCAATGAATAAGTCCGTATGACAAAACATGTCTGGGCGTGGCTGTGCGGCAAGCGTTAAGTGAGGAACTACGTTCGTAAGCACCGGCTGTTGAGCTGATTTGAGGTCCAGGAGAGGAGACGGACGTGTGGAGGGTGAGATTGCTGGTTTACTTTGGGTCCGCCGTGACCACGATACATCTCAGTATACCGCAATAACCCTCTTTTATGTGAAGTTTTCACCTGAAGTTTTGCTGTGAAACACCTAGTTGTGAAGAGCTTTTTGTTCTCTGAAGTGATGTGAGTGCAATGTTTGAAGTTTGTGTGCCTTTTAAATAAACGGTTATCTGACAGTATTATACTATTGGAAGCACTTCTTCTTTTTTGCATATCCACATCGAGCATTGAGTGAACATTACTGGAAAAGCTGCAATCACCGTGAGTGGTGTATTTAAAGCCTGATTGCTGATGCATGAGAATGCTAGGCTAATTATTCTGGTGAGTGCAATACCTTTTGGAGAGGAGTCACAGTCACAGCGGTGTTGGTGGAAGGAATTTCTTTTTACATCAAGTTATGGACTTTGAATGCTGTTTTTAAGTTGAAACACTTGGATACACTTATAGAGAAATTTTCTTTTGGGCTTGTTTTAGCCCCTTCCTTTTTTTGAAAGTGTGTGATCACTTTGAAATTCACTAAATGGACATTATTTATTGAATATAATTATCTATATATATTTTTGCACATTATCACGTGGTGTAAGAGTGAGATTTATATTTAATTTTTTTAGTTGTATATTTCATAGTATATGTATTAGCGCCACTATTTTATATATTTAAAATACTTTTTCACATCACTATTTTGTTTAAGTTGGCAGCTTGTTAGGCCAACTTTGTTATTTTCATGTGCGCAGTGGTGGTTTAATTGATTAGGGAGTCTTTTTACCAACATTTTTAAGACCCACTATTTGCCAACTTTGGACTTGACCCAAGAATATTGGCAAATACCCCTGACTGGTAGTGCCAAAGAGAAGACTGCGTTTGTGACCCCAGACGGTTTGTTTCAGTACAAAAAAAAAATGCCTTTTGGTTTGCAAAATGCCCCTGCAACATTTCAGAGGGCCATGGACAGGAACCTAAGACCTCACTGACGGTATGCAGCAGCCTGTCTAGATGATATAGTGGAATAGCACTGACTGGGAATCAGTTGCCCCGTGTCCAGGCTGTCCTTAAAGCCGGATTCCACCCGCAATTTTTTTTTTTTAAAAGTCAGCAGCTACTAACAGTGTAGCTGCTGACTTTTAATAAGGACACTTACCTGTCCTACTCTCCCGCGATGTCGGTCCCCCGACGGCGATCGATCGCTGCTGGCAGGTCCCGGCTCCTCCATCCTGACTAAGGGAAACAGGCAGTGAAGCCTTACGGCTTCACTGCCCGTTTCCTACTGCGCATGCGCCACTCGCATGGCGATTTGTGAATGGGCGGCTTGCCTCCTGGGATACACACAGTTCCCAGAAGGCAGCGCGCCCTATTCACAAGAAGAGGAAGCGGAAGGACATAATCCGAGGCAAAGGAAGAGGCAGATTAGGGGACTTCCGCATAGCAACGGGCATTTCAGGTGAGTGTATATATGTGTGTGTGTGTGTGTGTGTGTATGTGTATGTGTATATATATATATATATATATATATTATTTATTTTTTCTATTAATTTTTTTTTCTTTTTTGGGGGGAATTTTAGTGTAATTTTTTCTTTTTTTTGGGTGGACCTCCGCTTTAATTCCCTCTTCAAATAAGGTTTTGTGGTGAATCCAAAAAAAGTGCCATTAGTTTAGAGGAAGCCAGGTATTTAGGCTACACTATTGGCCATAGAGTCTTTAATCCTAAAGTAGAAGCCATCCAAGAGTGGCCACGTCCTGCAAACAAGCAGGTCAGAGCCTTTCTTTGGATCGCAGGGTGTTATAGAAGGTTTATCCTGAATTTTGCAACTATAGCTGCCCCACTGACGAAACTTCTGATAAGGAAAGACTCGGTAATGGTTTAATGGTCCCCAGTAGCAGAGGAGGCTTTCCAAGTCCTGAAGAAGGCCCTTTGTGCACAGCCAGTGCTGTACTCCTGATTTTTTTTCCAATACTTTTTTGGTTCAGACGGATGCGTCTGATGCAGGTATCGGGGCAGTATTCACAGGTACACAGTGGTGAAGAACACCCCACTGTGGTGTACCTGAGTAGAAAGCTCAATGAACATGAGAAAAAGTATGCAGTCATTAAAAAGGAATATTTAGCCATTAAGTGGGCCTTGGACGCGCTAGGGTACGATCTGTTAAGGTGCCAGACCATGCTCTCCTGAAATGGATGGCTCAAAAGAATACTAAAAGATTGGTGAACCAGTGTGTTTTGGCTCTACAGGATTACTCCTACACAGTAAAACACAGGTCCTGTGTTGAGATGGGGAATGTAGATTGTGACGGACTCCGGACACCCTGTTGGGTATTTCTGCCAAGAAGCTGCTTCCTAAGTCCTGGAACACGAGACCAATGGATCTGGCTATAGAAACTCCAAGGACCAGACAACACCAGTCTTGGAGTACACCAGAAAAGGAGCAGTTTATTTTTAGAAACACACTGAATTTATACCATCAGATAAGGGCTACTCCCATTATTTCAGACAAAGGTCACTTTATACAGTAGAGCTAGTCCTATTATCATAACAATGACCTCCTTAGACATTCCGGTTCCTTGCATAAGAAGTCACAAGCAATTGGTGACCGGCCCTGTCTGGATAACGTAAGAACACATTATAACAGAGTTTTCCAGGCCATGGTTCTCTTGCAGCCCAAAGTCTGTGACAATACCCCCCCCCCTGTTCCACAGTACGGCAGACCCGGCTAGATCCAATACGGGTCAGCTTGGGGATGTCCGGGAGCTATAATACAATCAAAGTTCAGTTTGTCAGGAAAGTTCATCTGCGTTGCCGTTTTGTCGGCCCGGCCTGTACTGCAATAAGCGTCCGTTGTTCCCGGATACTCAATTAAACCACATCAAAGGGTTGTGGTCCGTGACCACCGTGAAGGATCGTCCATAGAGCTACGGCTGAAGTTTTTTCAAGGCCCACACTAGCGCCAAACATTCTTTTTCTATGACTGCATAAACGAAAAAAAGAAAGAAAGGGCGAACCAGCCTAGTGCAGTCTGCCGGGCTCTGAGGAAGAAGGTTTACCTTCGAAATACGTCAGCCGGCAGTGGCCCTCGTCATTTCCTCTGTGACCATTTGGAGTGGTTTGGTTCGGACGAATTACTGCTATTTGTGGAAACTATTTACATTGTGAGCCATTCATGTACGTTTGAGTAGTTTTCTTTATCTATTTTTAATAAAATCCATCCAAAGGATAATGCACTAGGCTGGTGCACCTTTTCTTTTTTTTTCTCGTTTATCGTTAGGATACCCCTATCCCTGAGGGCAGCAAGGCCAGTGACATGCACCATCACGACATACAGACTGTCTGGTAATCCACTCATGCGCAGGAGTTTTTGTTTTCTCTGACTGCATACCCCCCTCCTGGGGTAGTAGCTTGCGACTGATGTAGGCAACAGGGTGCTCACCGCCGTCAGCTCCCACTTGGCTTAACACTGCTCCCAAACCAAAGGTGGAAACATCTGTATGTACACAAAAACGTTTGTTTGGGTCAGGAGCAGCCAAAACTGGTTCAGAAACCAAAGCATTTTTCAGGCACTGGAAAGCATTTTCACACTTTGAGGACCTGGCGGGGAAGATTCTTTCTGGTCAAATTAGTTAGGGGTTAAGCTATCGTGCTATAGTCGGGAACAAACCTTATATAGTATCCGCAGTGCCTAGGAATGCCAAGACCCAGTTTTTGTCCAGGGGGTGGGCCAGTTGGCAACGGCCTCTACTTTAGCTGGTTCAGGACGCTGTTGCCCACGGCCTGCCCGAGGTACTGAACCTCGGACATCCCTATGCTACATTTCTCTGGCTTTAATGTTGGTCCTGTGCTACTGATGCGGTCTAACACAGTACCCAGGTGGAGTAGATGTTCCTTCCAGGTATCGCTGTAGATCGCAATGTCATCCAGGTATGCACAGGCATAATACTGAAGGCTATCAATGAGTTAATCTACCATCCTTTGGAACGTCGCTGGAGCATTTTTCATTCCAAATGGCATGACCTTAGACTGGTACAAGCCAAAGGGGGTGATGAATGCTTACTTCAAAACAGATTCGGAGTCCAGAGGAATCTACCAGTACCATTTGCATAAGTCAAGGGTAGTTAGGAAATTACCTTGGGCGATGCGGTCTAACAGTTCATCGACCCGGGGCATGGGGTAGGCGTCAGTCATTGTGCAGTCTATTAGTCGGCGGTAATCTGCGCAGAAGCGGGTAGTACCATTCCGCTTTGGCATTAACTCTACTGGGGATGCCCAGGGGGGCAGTTGGAGGGCTCGATGACTCCTAAATCGATCATGTCCTTTATCTCCTGCCTTACACCCTCTCTCACTGACTTGGCTACCTGGTAAGATGCCTGCCGGACAGTTGGCTGTCCCGGGGTTTCCACTCGGTGCACTGTCATAGTAGTGTATCCAGGCTTGGTGGAAAACATTTTCTGGTGCTGCCCACCTGGTCTAGTCCTGCTACTCCGGCCCTAGCTGCAGGTATAACATCACTGTCTCTACACATATGCTCCAATAAGTTTAACTGTACCTTTTTAAGCTCTATGGCAGGGGTCTTCAAACTACGGCCCACGGGCCGGATATGGCCCACCATGGTGATTTTTCCGGCCCGCGGACTGCCCCTTGAAGATCGCAGCACTCCCCCTCCCCTCTGCTACCTTAATCATACAAGACGAGAAACATGACAGGTCTGGACAAAGGGCGGGACCTTTTGAGTTAAGCAGGTGATTGCTTGGACCGCCCCGCTGCCTAATAACCAATCAATCACCTGCCTTTCACTTTTAAAGTCCCGCCCTTTGTCCGGACCTGCCTGCCATGGTTCGCAACTTGTATGATCAAGGTAGTAGGGGGAAGGGGGAGTGCTCCAATGTTATAGATGGGGCAATGTAATGCAGCTGGAGGGCTCTGTGATGGGGGATCTGTTATGGAGGGCTCTGTGATGGGGGATCTGTTAAGGAGGGCTCTGTGGTGAGGGAGTCTGTAATGGGGGGGAAGTCTGTGATGGAGGGGAGTCTGTGATGGAGGGGAGTCTGTGATGGAGGGGAGTCTGTGATGGAGGGGAGTCTGTGATGGAGGGGAGTCTGTGATGGAGGGGAGTCTGTGATGGAGGGGAGTCTGTGATGGAGGGGAGTCTGTGATGGGGGGGGGAAGTCTGTGATGGGGGGGGGTCTGTGATGGGGGGGATCTGTTATGAAGGGCTCTGTGTTGGGAGAGTCTGTGATGGGGGATATATGATGTGGTGGATCTGTTATGGAGGGCTCTGTGATGAGGGGGGTATCTGTGATGGGGGGCATCGGTGATGGGGTCTCTGTGGCGGGGAGTCTGTAATGGGGGAGATCTGTGATGGGGGGCTCTGTGTTGGAAGGATCTGTGATGGAGAGAAGTCTGTGATGGGAAAGGGGGGGTTCTGTGATGAGGGGATTCTGTGAAATACTAATAGGTTTATGTTGATTAAAATTGTTCTTTATTAAGTGTTCTTGCATAGCAAGAGCACTTGTTATCTCTCATATATATTAATGTTTTTCTTATTATAGCCAAATTTGCCACCCTAACTCCTCCCACAGCTTTTACACTACATAGACAAGCAATATACCAAAACGTGCGGATTATTCCCGATTGGTGTGCTATTACTTTGTGGAAGGTTTCGCGGAATCATTCACGAAATATCCTCGTTTTTGCGGCGAAATTTGTCCCATAGGAATGAATGGCGAAACTAGAGTGGGAGCTGACAAAATCTGAAAAATCAGGACATGATTTCTAAACTGCCACCACTCCCTCATTTTCAAGCCCATCTACACAAATCTTATATCAAAACGTTCAGCTATCTGCTGCCACTACACATGTCCACGGCTAAGCCATAGTCCTGATAGTTTTCACAATATGACCATTTGTTTGCAACTCACGCCACCCATTGACATTCATTGAAACTCCCCTCTAGCCACTTCAAATTTAAAGGGCAATATCTAAACTGCGACTGTGCCTTCAATTTTAATAATTCAGAGACATACTATATATCAAAATGTAGGTCTGGGTCTTGTGTTTAAATATATCACAATTTAAAGCTCTTCGCTGTAGGATTTATCGTTTTTAAAATATGACCGTTTGAAGAATGCCAAGTATTCAGGAGTGGCAAAATACTCTGACCTGTGCTTAAAGCCTGCATAAACAAACATTGGTTTCCTGGCAACGCTGAGGGAAATCCTAGCTCCTCCCACACAGCTCTGAGGGGAATTGTTGCTCCTCCCACACAGCTCTGAGGGGAATTATAGCATTAGTGCTCCTCCCACACAGCTCGGAGGGAAGTTTCTGTATCACAAATTGTTGTAACATGGAGGTTGGCTGTGTTGTCTTTCTCTCAGGACACAGTATGTTCCCAGTTGGGGTGTCTGGGGGGGAAAGATAATGCATGTCGCCTCTTATTTCTCTAAGGCAAAAAAAGAAATCAATAAAAAAAAAAAAGATTATTTTTTTTTTTAACCACTTAACGACTGCCCACTGTATATATACGTCGGCAAAATGGCACGTATAGGCACAATCACGTACCTGTACGTGACTGCCTTCGTATGGGTGGGGGGTCCGATCGGACTCCCCTTCAGTACAGTGAGTGGTGGTTTCCCATTCGGAAGCGATCCGTGATGAGGGGACGGCCATTGGTTTCCGGCCACCTCCTCACGATCGCTCCCGGCGAATGACAATCTTCCTCTGCCTGTGTAATGTAAACACAGGCAGAGGAAGTGATGTCATCTTTCCCTGCGGCTCTCACACATACCGGAGCGCCGTGGAGAGAAGATGTCGGGTTAGTGCACAAACACTACACTACACTGACACCAGCACACATAGGAACACGATCGCCCCCCCAGTCACCCTCAGATCACCCCCCAGTCACGGTGTCACTGATTGCAGTGACCATTTATTTACTGATCACTGCAAACAGTGACATCTGTAATTGTAAAAGTGTCAGGGCAGTTAGTGTAGGTCCCTTTAGGTCCAGGGTAGCCCCCTAACCCCCCCTAATAAAGGTTTAATCCCTTGATCGCCCCCCAGGTAACCCTTTTACCCCCTAGCACCACTTTCACTAAGCGATCGTTTTTCTGATCGCTGTATTAGCATCGGTGATGCCACTAGGTAGTCTGTTATATTTTTAGGTTCGCCGCCAGGTTTTTATAGCGTCAGGTACCCCCATATATTATCTAATAAAGGTTTTAACCCCCTGATTGCCCCTAGAGTTGACCCTTCCACCAGTGATCACCGTAGAAGTGTCACTGGTGACACTGGTTAGCCAGTTAGGTATTTCGTTATTTAGGTTCCCCGTCAGGTTTTTATATAGCGTCAGGTACCCCCATATATTACCTAATAAAGGTTTTAACCCCCGATTGCCCCTAGTTAACCCTTTCACCAGTGATCACCGTATAAGTGTTACGGGTGACGCTTGTTAGTTAGTTTGCTTTTTATAGTGTCAGGGCACCCGCCGTATATAACCCAATAAAGGTTTAACCCCCTGATCGCCCGGCGGGTGATATCAATTAGGTTTTAGCGTCAGAGAGGGTCTACATCACAGCCCTTGCAGCGTCAGGTTAGTGCCAGTAGCGCTAACACCCACGCGTGAAGCATACACCTCCCTTAGTGGTATAGTATCTGAACAGATCAATATCTGATCTGATCAGATCTATACTACCGTCCCCAGCAGTTTAGGGTTCCCAAAAATGCAGTGTTAGCGGGATCAGCCCAGATACCTGCTAGCACCTGCGTTTTGCCCCTCCGTCCAGCCCAGGCCACCCAAGTGCAGTATCGATCGATCACTGTCACTTACAAAACACAACACACATAACTGCAGCGTTGGCAGAGACAGGCCTGATCCCTGCGACTCCAGTGCTGTAGGAGGTGATTTCACCACCACAGTTAAAAAAAAAAAAAAAAACGCATATATGCCGAAGCATGGGGGCAGCAGGGGCGGAGGAGCGATTTTGCTCCTAATGCCTTGTACATATGGTCGAAATTCCGATGGAGGCTTGCCCGTGGAAAAGTCAGACCGTGTGTACGCGGCATAACTTTTGCGGGAGGATGCCCCCATGCTTCGGCATATATAAATGGTGCATGTATGCCCATCATTAGAAGTGGGTGAATGAAGGGAGGTATTCTGATGGTGGGCATACCCACCGATCAATCTCTTTTTTTCGTTCAGCCGACAGGCTGCATGAAAAAAAAGTTTACAATACATATCCAACAAGGACCAGCAGCGTACTGGTATGTTGCTGGACTTTGAATGGTTATACCAGAATGATGCCTGCGGGTTTAGGTATCATCTTGGTATCATTCTTTTCAGCCAGCGGCCGGCTTTTATGTAAAAGCAATCCTAGCAGCTAATTAGCCTCTGGACTGCTTTTACAAGCAGTGGGAGGGAATGTCCCCCCCCCCCCGGATGTAAAAAGCGCCATTGGGAAAGCATTTTATCACACCGATCTTGGTGTGGTCAGATGCTTTGAGGGCAGAGGAAAGATCTAGGGTCTAATAGACCCCAGTTTTTTCAAAAAAAGAGTACCTGTCACTACCTATTGCTATCATAGGGGATATTTACATTCCCTGAGACAACAATAAAAATGATAAAATAAAAAATATGGAAGGAACAGTTTAAAAATAAAAGAAAAAAGCAAAATTAATAATTAAAGAAAAAAAAAAAAGGACCCCTGTCCCGCCCTGCTCTTGCGCAAAGGCGAACGCAAGCGTCGATCTGGCGTCATATGTAAACAGCAATTGCATCATGCATGTGAGGTATCACCGCGAAGGTCAGATCGAGGGCAGTAATTTTAGCAGTAGACCTTCTCTGTAAATCTAATGTGGTAACCTGTTAAGGCTTTTAAAAATGTATGTAGTTTGTCGCCACTGCGCGTTTGTGCGAAATTTTAAAACATGTCGTGTTTGGTATCCATGTACACAGCGTAAGATCATCTTTTTTATTTCATCAAACATTTGGGCAATATAGTGTGTTTTAGTGCATTAAAATTAAAAAAAGTGTATTTTTTCCCCAAAAAATGCGTTTGAAAAATCGCTGAGCAAATACTGTGTGGGAAAAAAAAAATGCAACACCCACCATTTTAATATGTAGGGCCTTTGCTTTAAAAAAATATATAATGTTTGGGGGTTCAACGTAATTTTCATGTAAACAAAAGTGTCAGAAAGGGCTTTGTCTTCAAGTGGTTAGAAGAGTGGATGATGTGTGACATAAGCTTCTTAATGTTGTGTATAAAATGTCAGGACAGTTCAAAAACCCCCCAAATGACCCCATTTTGGAAAGTAGACACCCCAAGCTATTTGCTGAGAGGCATGTCGAGTCCATGGAATATTTTATATGTTGCGGAAATAAATTTTTTGCACAAAGTTGTCACTAAATGATATATTGCTCAAACATGCCATGGGCATATGTGGAATTACACCCCAAAATACATTCTGTTGCTTCTCCTGAGTACGGGGATACCACATGTGTGAGACTTTTTGGGAGCCTAGCCGCGTACGGGACCCCGAAAACCAGGCACCGCCTTCAGGCTTTCTAAGGGTGTCAATTTTTTATTTCACTCCTCACTGCCTATCACAGTTTCCGAGGCCATGGAATGCCCAGATGGCACAAAACCCCCCCAAATTACCCCATTTTGGAAAGTAGACACCCCAAGCTATTTGCTGAGAGAAATGGTGAGTATTTTGCAGATCTCGCTTTTTGTCACAAAGTTTTGAAAATTGAAAAAAAAAAAAAAAAAAGTTTTTTATTTTTTATTTTCTTAATTTTCAAAAACAAATGAGAGCTGTAAAATACTCACCATGCCTCTCAGCAAATAGCTTGGGGTCTCTACTTTCCAAAATAGGGTCATTTGGGGGGGGGGGTTTGTGCTATTTTGGCATTTTATGGCCTTCGAAACTGTGATAGGTAGTGAGGAGTGAAATCAAAAATTTGCGCCCTTAGAAATCCCGAAGGCGGTGCTTGGTTTTCGGGGTCCCGTACGCGGCTAGGCTCCTAAAAAGTCCCACACATGTGGTATCCCTGTACTCAGGAAAAGCAGCAAAATGTATTTTGGGGTGCAATTCCACATATAACCATGGCATGTGTGAGCAATATATCATTTAGTGACAACTTTTTGTAATTTTTATTAATTTTTTTGTCATTCAATCACTTGGGACAAAAAAATAAATATTCAATGGGCTCAACATGCCTCTCAGCAATTTCCTTGGGGTGTCTACTTTCCAAAATGGGGTCATTTGGGGGGGGGGGGTTGTACTGCCCTGCCATTTTGGCACCTCAAGAAATGAGATAGGCAGTCATAAATTAAAAGCTGTGTAAATTCCACAAAATGTACCCTAGTTTGTAGACGCTATAACTTTTGCGCAAACCAATAAATATACGCTTATTGACATTTTTTTTTACTAAAGACATGTGGCTGAATACATTTTGGCCTAAATGTATGACTAAAATTGAGTTTATTCGATTTTTCTTATAACAAAAAGTAGAAAATATCATTTTTTTTCAAATTTTTCGGTCTTTTTCCGTTTATATCGCAAAAAAAATTAATCGCAGAGGCAATCAAATACCATTAAAAGAATGCTCTATTTGTGGGAAGAAAAGGATGCAAATTTCGTTTGGGTACAACATTGCATGTCCGCACAATTTCCAGTTAAAGTAGCGCAGTGCCAAATTGTAAAAACACCTGTGGTCATTAAGCTGCGTAATGGTCCGGGGCTTAAGTGGTTAAAAAAAATTAAAAAAAAAATTTTTTTGAAAAAAATGTTTCGCTCTTTCAGCTAATGATGGGACTTCAATTTTTTCTTCTACTATTTCTACTTTTTAAAATATTAAGCTTTTTAACATTTTTCACAGTTACTCCAGCCATACTATATATCAAAATGTAGGCCTGGGTCTTGTGATTCTCACAATATAAAGCTCTTCGTTGTAGGATTTATAGTTTTTAAAATACAACCATTTGAAGAATATAATGTTTTCAGGAGAGGCAAAATACTCTGACCTGTGCTTAGAGCCTGCATAAACAAACTGGTTTCCTGGCAACGCTGAGGGGAATTGTAGCTCCTCCCACACAGCTCTTAGGGGAATTGTAGCTCCTCCCACACAGCTCTGAGGGGAATTATAGCATTAGTGCTCCTCCCACACAGCTCAGAGGGGGGAGTTTCTGTATCACAAATTGTTGTAACATGGAGGTTGGCTGTGTTGTCTTTCCCTCAGGACACAGTATGTTCCCAGTTGGGGTGTCTGGGGGGGGAAAGACAATACACGTTGCCTCTTTTTTCTTTGTCATTTCTAATGTTCAACTTTGCTTACTCTTTTGATTCTGTTATCTGTAAATGAATTACTATGTACCTCTACTATTTACTGTAATATGACAAATACTGCTTTCCGCTGTTTATGACCCCCCCATGAAAATAAAAAAATTATAAAAAAAAAACATTTTGGGAAAAAAAATTGAAAAAAATAATAATTTAAAAATTAAAAAAAAAAATAAAAAAAAAAATCATTTTTGAAAAATAAAAACATTTTTTTGAAAAAAATGTTCCGCTCTTTCAGCTAATGATGGGACTTACATATTTTTTCTACTTTTATTAAGCTTTTTAACACTTTTCACAGTTACTCCAGCCACTCTAACCACACATTTGCTCAAGCCACTCCACCCAGTTACTCCGCCCACTCCAGTTGTAGACTACTGGTGGAGGCAAGAACACTTCACACAATTTCCCCAGAAATTGTAGCTTTTCTGGTTTTAAATATTGTATTGTTTTTTACAATAAGATGTGTGCATAGGAATTTGTTAATATTTTTTTCAAACTATAGTCCGGCCCTACAACAGTCTAAGGGACTGTGAACTGGCCCCCTGTTTAAAAAGTTTGAGGACCCCTGCTCTATGGTATGGATGTGCAGATCTTAACCACTTCAGCCCCGGAAGGTTTTGCCCCCTTCCTGACCAGAGCACTTTTTCCAATTTTTTGAGTCGCTTTAACTGGTAATTGCGCGGTCATGTAATGCTATACCCAAACTAAATTTGTGTTCTTTTTTCCCCCACAAATAAAGCTTTCTTTTGGTGCTACTTGATTACATCTTTGGTTTTTATTTTTCGGTATAAACAAAAAGCAAAAATTTTGAAAAAAAAACTATCTTTTACTTTTTGATATAATAAATATCCCCAAAAATGTTTTTAAAAAACAAATTTTTTCATCAGTTTGGCCAACATGTATTCTTATACATATTTTTGGTAAAAAAAATCGCAATAAGCGTATATTGATTGGTTTGCACAGTCGCTTGCTGGGAGTGGAAGCTGGTGGAGCTCCGTGAAAACCAGAAGTTAGTTTGTGAGGGTTAACATCCCTGCCTCACATTTTCATTTCGTTTTAGTTCGTTAACTAAAACGGATTAGATTTTTGTCATAGTTTTCATCAGTGGACATAAATGTGCTGTACTTTTCATTTTGTTTTCGTCACTGTAAAAATGCCGCTGACCTAAAACGTTTTAGTTAAAATTAACACTGGCCATAAGGGAGTAATGACAGTAAGGGTTCAGGGTGTTGCCTGCAGCTAGAGAAAGGATTTGTAGCTGATGGCCTCATTTAATCCAAGGTATTTTATAGCCTGTAGGGAATATATCCATTCAGTCGAGTTATATACATTTTTTGTCTATCAACTCCCTGCTCATGTGCAGAAACACGTTTCGGTGCAAAGTAACCTACAGCATTCAGATTAAAATTGTGACACAGGCACACATGCCAGCTGATGGGAGTTTCCATTTTTTTTCTTTGAGATCAGGGCCACGTGGTCCCTGATTCGTTTATAAAATGCCCCCCACTTGTATTTCATGATGTAAACAATGCCTGTAGTCTGGCATTTGGTTCTGTACTTGGGTACCCAGGTTGTGGATTGCTTCCCATTTGGTTTATTAACCGGTTCCCGACCGGCTCCTGTACATATACGTCAGCAGAATGGCACGGCTGGGCAAAGTAGCGTATATTTACGTCACCTTGAAACTCCCGCCGTGCGGTCGCGCGCACCCCTGCCGTGAGCTCGTGACCGTACCTGTGGACTTTATGTCCGCTGGTGTCCCGAAATCAGGTCACATCACTGCAGAACGGGGAGAGGCAAGTGTAAACAAGCATCTCCCCGTTCTGCCTAGTGACACTGTCACTGATCGTATGCTCCCTCTCATCGGGAGCAGCGATCAGTGACGTGTCACTCGTAGCCATGCCCCCTAACAGTTAGAATCACTCCCTAGGACACACTTAACCCCTTCAGTGCCACCTAGGGGTTAACCCCTTCACTGCCAGTGTAATTTTCACAGTAATCAGTGCATATTTATAGCACTGGTCACTGTAAAAATTACAATGGTCCCAAAAAATGTGTCAAAAGTGTCCGATGAGTCCACCATAATGTCGCAGTCACAATAAAAATCGCAGATCGCCGCCATTACTAGTAAAAAATAAAAAAAAATACCATAAAATTATCCCCTATTTTGTAGACGCTTTAAAACCAATCAATATACGATTATTGCGATATTTTTGTTAAAAAATAAATAAAAAATGTAGAAGAATACGTATCGGCCTAAACTGTGGAAAAAAAAAATGTTTTATAGTTTTTTTTGGGGGATATTTATTATCGCAAAAGGTAAAAAATATTGCATTGTTTTCAAAATTGTCGCTCTATTTTTGTTTATAGCGCAAAAAATAAAAACCGCAGAGGTGATCAAATGCCAACAAAAGAAAGCTCTATTTGTGGGGAAGAAAAGGACGTCAATTTTGTTTGGGAGCCACGTCGTACGACCGCGCAATTGTCAGTTAAAGCGACGCAGTGCCGAATCGCAAAAAGTCCTCTGGTCTTCGGCCAGCCAAATGGTCCGCGGCTTAAGTGGTTAATAGAGATAGGAGCATTCTTCTCCCTGATAACATGACCTGGGTACCCAATTACAGAACCACATGCCAGAATATAGGCATTGTTTACATCATGAAATGTAAGTGCAGGGAATCTTTTATATCGGGAAAACAAAGCGCCCGTTTTACAAACGATCAGTGTTGCTGATCTCAAAGAAAAAAATGGAAACTGGCATGTGAGCCTGTGTAGCACAATTTTGATCGGAATGCCGTAGGCTTCTTTGCACTGGAACATGTTCCCGCACATGAGCAGGGAGGTGACATAAAATGACTACAACTCGAGGCTGAATGGAAGTATTCCCTTATACATCCTGGATTAAATGAGGCCATCAGCTACAAATCCATTCTCTAGCTGCAGGCAACACCCTGACACCTTACTGACATGACTCCCCTATCATGGTTTTCGTATTGATATGTGTATTATTTGCACATAATGTACTGTATATGGTTTATTACCATTTAGTATTTGTATTCCGGAAGTACCACTATGATGTGATGCAAGTGTTGTCATTTTTTTAATTTTATTTTGCTATTGTTAGATACTCCTAGATGTGTTTTGCAAGGCTGTACCCTAATACAAAGCAGGGCTCCCCATTAACACACACCAGAACTCTTAATAAAATTATTTTTTCTTGTTGCTATTCATTCTTATTTTTTGGTAGACTGGCTATTGGCTCCCCCCGTCCCTTGGGGTCTCCAACATACCCACATATGGGCATTGGATAAACAATCATTGGGTTATGAGGGTCATTTTTACTCATCCCTGTGTTGTGAACCTTGTGCCTTTTTACCTGCAGTGACCATTGCAGGGCGGTGTGGGGGTGCCTACCACACTTCCAGGAAGTCTTCTGTCCCTCTGTCACCTAGGTCATTTTCTGCAATAGGTACCTTCCCTATTGCCTGTAACCAGCACCTGTGACGCAGCGTGTCTGCCAATAACGGGAACTTCCGTTTCCATCAGGCTCTGCACAGGCATTGGTGGACGTCAGACGGGATGCCGTATGTGGGCGGGGAACCAGCCACCTCTCGCATGCGCGGCTCGCTGCCTATCGTACGCATCCCACCATGATGTCACATGCCGGCTGGATGGAGGGGGTATTTATGTTGAGTCCTGCAGGTATGTAGTAGCTATTTCACTCAGACGGACCTAGATTTTTGAGGGCGGTGTGAGCGCTTGCGTAGTGTAGACCTTGGCAAACCCTCTGTGTGTGTGTGTGTGTGTGTGTGTGTGTGTGTGTGTGTGTGTGTGTGTGTGTATGTGTATGTGTATATATATATAAAAAATATGATATACCGTATGTGTGTGTGTGTGTGTATATATATAATGATATACCGTATGTGTGTATCTGTGTGTATGTATATATATATATATATATATATAATATGATATACCGTATATACTCGAGTATAAGCCGAGGTACCTAATGTTACCACAAAAAACTGGGAAAACTTACTGACTTGAGTATAAGCCGAGGGTCAACAATGCCTTACTGTTCCCATCCTCACTGTTCCCATCCTCACTGTTTAAATTTAACATTGTAAATAGTACCTGAAAAAAAGTTGAGTCTCTTCCTGGTCCCTTCCGTGATAGGCGATTCTCAGCAGACACTCTCCGCCTATCACGAACGTTCTCTCATCCTCACCCATCCCAGCAGACACTGTGTTCGGTGTTCCGCCAATCACAGACGTCTGCTGGGAAACTGAGGATGAGAGAACGTTCGTGATAGGCGGAGAGTGTCTGCTGAGAATCGCCTATCACGGAAGGGACCAGGAAGAGACCGCGGGATTTAAACGATGGACGCCGCAGCCTCTCAACTTTTTTTCAGGTACTATTTACAATGTAAAATTTCGCTGACTCGAGTATAAGCCGAGGGGGAGACTTTCAGCCCAAAAAAAAGGGCTGAAAATCTTGGCTTATACTCGAGTAAATACGGTAATCATATCATATACAGTGGGGCAAAAATAGGATTTTTGTACTCACCGTAAAATCCATTTCTCTGACGTCCATGGACTGACACAGCTGGATACTGTAAACGTGTGGGTATATGTCCCTGCTCGCAGGAGAAGATCTAGGCAGAATGTTAGATGTTAAAACATTCTAGAACAAACCAGAGCTGAACAGCCCCGCCCAGGGGGGCGGTCCCTCCGGACATTACCCTCCCACCTGCAGCTAGCAGACCTCAGTTCGTAACAAAGCAGTACAAACCTTAAAAGGAAGGGTGGGTGCTGTGTCAGTCCATGGACGTCCGAGAAATGGATTTTACGGTGAGTACAAAAATCCTATTTTCTCTTATCGTCCATGGACTGACACAGCTGGATACTGTAAACGTGTGGAACGTCCCAAAGCAGTATCAGAAGGGTGGGAGCGGTAGCAAAGGAACAACCAAAACTTCACTCCAAACAAGCAGAGCTCCTCAACGGAGGAGTTGCAACATTAAACAGCGGCCTGCAATGCTTTGCGGCCGAAGGGAGCATCCGAAGATGCAGCCACATCAACCCTATAAGATCTTGAAAAGGTATGAATGGACGACCAGGTCGTCGCCTTGCACACTTGTGCAACCGACGCTTGATGTCGGAAGGCCCGGGAAGCACCAATTGCCTTGGTGGAATGCGCCGCAACCGGAAAGGGAGGCGCCCGCCCCGTAAGGGCATAGGCCTGTATGACGGTCTGCCTGATCCACCCAAAGACGGTGGCAGACGACACCACTCGGCCCTGTTTTGGACCAGACACAGATTTCCGAATGGAAACAGTAGCAGACCCATCTTAATGTATGAAGCGCAAACTCTCAGGGATGCGATGGGTGAGGACACAAGTACGGAAGAACAATGTCCTTCTTAAGGTGAAAGGCCGAGACCATCCTTAGAAAAGAAGGATGGTCGTGGGCGCAACACCAACATATCCTTATGGAGGACCAAGTAAGGCGACTTGCCGGACAAGGCCGCCAACTCAGACACCCGTCTAACCGAAGCAATGACCATGAAGGCCAACTTCCGGGACAAGGTCAAGAGAGGAATCTCTCTGATATTCTCAAAGGGATGTTCTTGGAGAACCGAGATGCATCAAAATCAGATCCCCGTGTCAACAACATAGAAGAGATGACCGAATACGAGAGAACTCGGTCCTTCAGCACCTGGCTTTAAACAGCCATGCCATTAAAGCCAAGGACTGTAAAGCGGAATGAAGTATGGGATCATGAGACAGAAGGTCCACCCCAATAGGCCGTCGCCAGGAATGTTTGCGACTAGCCGAAGTAGATCGGCGTACCAATGTCGCCGTTCCGGAGCACTGGAATGGCCTCAGCCCCTACTCTGCGAAGCCGGCGAGGCAACAACAGTAGCGGAGGGTAAGCATATATCAGGCGATACTGGCCCCACGGGCTTCCAACGCGTCTGACGCGTCCGCCCAGGGGTCCCTGGACCTGACCACGATCTTGCCACCTTGCGAGTGAGTCGAG
Organism: Rana muscosa; assembly: GCA_029206835.1. NCBI lineage: Eukaryota > Metazoa > Chordata > Amphibia > Anura > Ranidae > Rana > Rana muscosa. The sequence goes on from CM055126.1 coordinate 82,999,593, forward strand.
AGGCCACAAGGTCCACTTCCGGTGCCCCACCTCCAGTAAAGAAGGTGGAAACACCTCCGGATGCAAGGACCCTTTGCCTGCAATGCACACGGCCGACAGGACCGTCTTGCAGCGAGATGTATGAAAATCCCAAAGAGACTCCGCAATGTATCGGAGAAGGGAGGCCCCAGTGTACAGGGTGCCTCAAATGTTGGCCAATAAAGGCAACTTGACGGAACTTCCCTAGAAACTCAGTCAGAGGACTAGTACCTCAGCCTCCACAGGTGGCGCAAACCCACCCGGGGCACAGAGACCCTAAAGGCTAAAGCAGTTGTAGTGCACCTGCTAGACGACTGATGGATGAAGCACAGTCTTTTGCCCAGTCATTGAGCTACAAAAAATGCCAGAGACGCAGCCACTAACGGGCGTAACGCTAACCCCAGCCTGGCGAACACAGTCCAAGCCAGCGCTTCTGATCACCACTGAAAGCAGGTGGAAAGTGATACCCCTGAAACCAGGGATCCTTGTGACAATGCTCCATCCAGCAGCTACCCATGGATAGGTGCTGATTGTGCAAACACATAGTTTATACTATGTATTGCGTCAAACGCACAAATGGAGAGTGTGGGAGGAAACCCACCCAGCCACAAAGAGCATAATACCACCACATACGGCGTATGTAGTTTAGTATTTGTGGATGAACCTATTAAACACGTATATACTGTGCCAGCGACGAAGGCGCGCACATCATCGGGGCCTGGACGTAAACCAGCCACGCAGATTGCGTACACAACCGTGTAGGTATGTTGGCCTGCGAACAAACAAATTGCACATGTTTATACTGTGCATAGCACTGAGAATGCGCACACCATTGGAACGCAGGGGAGAAACCTGAGCACCCGGATGAAACCCATGCAGACTGCATACGCATACCGTGTATGGTATTTATAGTATGTGTGCTAAACATTTTGCACAAGCCCATGTGTGCATAGCACCAAAGGCGCGCACACTGTTGGCGCGTGGAAGGAACCAAAGTACCCCACGCATACTCAGAGAATGCAATACCTACAGCTACTGTAAATGTATTTAGTGTAGTGTATAGACATAATGTGTATGTTTACATCGTGTATTGCACCAAAGGCATGCATGTCATGTAGCATGGGCAGAAACCCACGCAGACTGCATACGCATACCGTGTTTGGTATTATAGTATGTGTGCTAAACATTTTTCACAAGCTCATGTGTGCATAGCACTGAAGGTGCGCACACCGTTGGCGCGTGGAAGGAACCGAAGTACCCCACGCATACTCAGAGAATGCAATACCTACAACTACTGTGAATGTATTTAGTGTAGTGTATAAACATAATGTGTATGTTTACATCGTGTATTGCACCAAAGGCATGCATGTCATGTAGCGTGGGCGGAAACCCACGCAGACTGCAAAGACATACCGGGTAGGTATGTTAGTATGTGGATATAAAATCGCACAAATTTAGACTGTGCATAGCGCCGAAGCGCCCATACCAATGGAGTGTGGGAGGGAACCGGAGTACCCGGAGGAAAACCACACAGACTGCCTACACATACCGTGTAGGTATTATAGCATGCGTGATAAACAATGAACATGTTTAACTGTGCAGAAGGCCAAAAGCGCACATACCGTCAGCGCGTGGGAGGAAACCGGAACACTCGGAAGAACTCCATGCAGACAGCACACAGATACCGTGTATGAATGATAGCATGTGAATCAACATATTGCACATGTTTATGCTGTGCATTTCCATTGGAGCGTGGGGGGAAACCGGAGTACCCGGAGGAACCCCACGCAAACAGTATACCCATACTGTAAACATGTATAATATGTGCAATAAACATATTGAACATGTCTATACTGTGCAGAGAGCCGAAGCGCACATACCATGAGAGTGCGGGAGGACACTGGAGCCCCCGCCAACCCAGAGAGTATAATGCATACATATACTGTGAATGTGTCTGGAGTCGTGCATAAACATATTTTGTACGTTTATATCATGTATAACAGCATTGGAACGTGGGGACAGCCACGCAGACAGAGACCAATAACACATACATACACTGTGAATGTATGCAGTGTAGAGGTATAGGATGAGTTTAAATTATGGCGCAGAGGCGCATAATCTTCTCTGTACCATTCCAACCTGCTTGACTGTGCTGCCGAAGCAGCATGCAGGTAACAGGTAACCTCTGATCCTCAGACCGTGTGTGTCTGTCAGAGCTCAAAACATTCCCTATGAAATGGCGGGAAATGTTACCTCAGGTATCACACAGAAGGCTCACAGGGACTAGATACATAAATGAATAAAGTCCTCCCTCATCCATGCTGCTCTCGAGGCAGCGTGAGGAAAACAGTGAGGAAACTGTGTAAAAGAAAAGCTTGTCACAGCAATTCCAGCCTGAGAGTGTTTCTCACATTATCAGTGAGATCACTTACAAGCGCCCTGTCATTCACTGACACAGAACTGGAGTCTTCCTCACAAGGGAGTGTCCTGTTCATAAATATTAAATATTCAGAGGTAGGGTCCTGAGCATAGTAGCTAGGCCCATATCTGACTCAGAGCACCCCTTCAGTAAAGATTTTTGTGGGGGGGGGGGGCTTATAGCTCCTTTTGCTTGCACACCGCTTCCATTCTGACAGGAATGATTCCAGGACTGCTGACAACTGGTCCATAAGGACCGCAGGTGCAGGAAACATATGAACATGTTTAACTGTGCAGCACTGCCAGTTGCCAAAGGCAAGTGTGGAGAGCAGGTGTATCAGACTCCATAACGCCACCCTCTGAGACCTTATACACTATACAGTGAATATACAGTCCACCCACTGGCTAGGCTGAGGAGGGGATACCCGGGAGGACCCACCAACCCTTAAGGACCGCTCAGTCTGTGAGGAGATTGTGAGGGGATTCGTGCCGCCGCCAGAAATGTGCGGCGGCCACAAGAAAATGGCCGCCGGCCGCAGCTTTAACTGCGCCACTGAACGCCAAGATGGCCGCCGAGCGCGAAATTCAAAGCTCTAATGCGCGCCAATGGCGCACGCAATAACCACCTCAAACAGCGCCAATGTCGCACGCAATAATCACCTCACACACCAGAAAAAAATGCAGACATGAGCGCCCAGCCAGGCCAGAGTGACCCCCAAGCACCCCACAGCACAGCACCAGTACAGGGTGCAGAGAGCAGCATAACAGGGGGGAGACGGGGAGAAACCCCCCACACACAGAAACACAGCCAGCATGTACTCACCTGCAGTAGGAGAGACTACTTACCCGTCCCTTTCAGGGACCCACTGGCTTGTTTCAGACAGACCTATCACAGAGTCGTACTGCGTAGCTGTCGGCCCGGTCAACCGCAAGAGATAGTCAGTCAAGTACTGTTCAATCTTGAGAGGACCGCCGGCGCATGAAAGCAACTCGGCCACCCCTGGAGCCATGGGGTATGTCGTGAACTGAGTCTCACGCACACAAGGCGAGGATCAGCACGCTCGATGGTCAGACAGGGAAGACTACGAGGATACTAGTGTACCCAACCTGTTGCCCAGCTGACAGTTGATTGAAGGTCTCAAAAAATAAAATAATAAAATTCCCAAAGGAATAAAATTTAAAAGTAAAATCTTCCAGGAGACTAGCTCCTGAGAGAGCCACGTCTTCTTCTGCTAGGCAGAAAAAAACTGAGGTCTGCTAGCTGCAGGTGGGAGGGTAATGTCTGGAGGGACCGCCCCCCTGGGCGGGGCTGTTCAGCTCTGGTTTGTTCTAGAATGTTTTAACATCTAACATTCTGCCTAGATCTTCTCCTGCGAGCAGGGACATATACCCACACGTTTTACAGTATCCAGCTGTGTCAGTCCATGGACGATAAGAGAAAAAGTATTTAGTCAGCCACCAATTGTGCAAGTTCTCCCACTTAAAAAGATGAGAGGCCTGTAATTGTCATCATAGGTATACCTCAACTATGAGAGGCAAAATGTGGAAACAAATCCAGACAATCACATTGTCTGATTTGGAAAGAATTTATTTACACATTATGGTGGAAAATAAGTATTTGGTCACCTACAAACAAGCAAGTTTTCTGGCTCTCACAGACCTGTATCTTCCTTAAGAGGCTCCTCTGTCCTCCACTCATTACCTGTATTAATGGCACCTGTTTGAACTTATCAGTATAAAAGACACCTGGCCACAACCTCAAACAGTCACACTCCAAACTCCACTATGGTGAAGACCAAAGAGCTGTCGAAGGACACCAGAAACAAAATTGTAGACCTGCACCAGGCTGGGAAGACTGAATCTGCAATAGGCAAGCAGCTTGGTGTAAAGAGATCAACTATGGGAGCAATAATTAGAAAATGGAAGACATACAAGACCACTGATAATCTCCCTCTATTTGGGGCTACACGCAAGACCTCACCCCGTGGGGTCAAAATTATCACAAGAACGGTGAACAAAAATCCCAGAACCACACGGGGGGGACATAGTGAATGACCTGCAGAGAGCTGGGACCAACGTAACAAAGGCTACCATCAGTAACACACTACGCCGCCAGGGACTCAGATCCTGCAGTGCCAGACGTGTCCCCCTGCTTTAGCCAGTACATGTCCGGGCCCGTCTGAGGTTTGATAGAGAGCATTCGGATGATCCAGAAGAGGATTGGGAGAATGTCATATGGTCAGATGAAACCAAAGTAGAACTGTTTGGTAGAAACACAACTCGTCGTGTTTGGAGGAGAGGGAATGCTGAGTTGCAACCAAAGAACACCAATACCTACTGTGAAGCATGGGGGTGGCAACATCATGCTTTGGGGCTGTTTCTCTGCAAAGGGAACAGGACGACTGATCCGTGAACATGAAAGAATGAATGGGGCCATGTATCGTGAGATTTTGAGTGCAAACCTCCTCCCATCAGCAAGGGCATTGAAGATGAAACGTGGCTGGGTCTTTCGGCATGACAATGATTCAAAACACACCGCCCGGGCAACAAAGGAGTGGCTTCGTAAGAAGCATTTCAAGGTTCTAGAGTGGCCTAGCCAGTCTCCAGATCTCAACCCCATAGAAAACCTTTGGAGGGAGTTGAAAGTTCGTGTTGCCCAGCGACAGACCCAAAACGTCACTGCTCTAGAGGAGATCTGCATGGAGGAATGGGCCAACATACCAGCAACAGTGTGTGACAACCTTGTGATGACTTACAGAAAACGTTTGACCTCTGTCATTGCCAACAAAGGATATATAACAAAGTATTGAGATGAACTTTTGATATTGACCAAATACTTATTTTCCACCATAATTTGCAAATATATTCTTTACAAATCAGACAATGTGATTGTCTGGATTTTTTTCCACATTTTGTCTCTCATAGCTGAGGTATACCTATGATGACAATTTGACAATTACAGGCCTCTCATCTTTTTAAGTGGGAGAACTTGCACAATTGGTGGCTGACTAAATACTTTTTTGTCCCACTGTATGTGTGTGTGTATAATATATATAATTTTACACTCGTTGGACTTGCCTCAGTGCAGCTGTTTAAGATCTGCACATCCAGACCATAGAGCTTAAAGGTACAGTTAAACCTATTGGAGCATGTTGTTATTGTTCAGTCTATTTTACTCCAGCTTATTTCAACATCAATCTGTGGCAGATTATGTATATCACTGGACATAATTACTATCATATTACATCATTCTATATTTGGTACTTAATACCACTATTTAATCAAGCGATCTACATTTGGGGTCTTTCTGATCTGCATGTATGTGTTATCTTTTATAGCACTTTAGAAAACCCCTTATCACATCTATACCATCCAATGAACAAATAGGCTCCCCATATTACTAGCAGATTAAACCCAAGTAAGTGATGTATAAAGTACTTTCACAGCATCAGTGTAGCTGTGATACTATCGTTAAAACTTTGTGGCCTCTTACCCTCCTCTACGGGAGGTTTAGCATCATATCCTATGCCCTTGATGGTGGGCTTGTGAAGCACCATTGGACGACCCCCCCCCTTCTTACTTTTATGGTTTTCTCCAAAGCAAATTTGGAGATTGGGTGCTCTGCATTTGCTTGGTAGGCTCAGCCTTGCTTATTTCGTGGAGATTTCTCTATAAGCTATGCATAATCCATGTCTCCTGCGCTAATCGCCCTTTCAGACTTTTGGTATAATGCATCTTAGTACACCCCTGTTTCCCGAGTAAAACAGACATAACCACCGTCCTCACATCCTGAGCTCCACAGGCAGACTTGTCTCAAAAGCCTGTGTTTTCTTAATTCATAGTGCTTAACAATAGAGCTTGGTAGCTTCACAATCAGCCAATCAAACACAGGAATTCTTTCAAACAGGAGGAGTTTTACAAATCTCAACCAATGAACAATGCCTAGGGGGGTGTGTGGGCGTGTCTGTACAGAGGCAGTGTGTATGATTTACCGCCCTTTGTACCTGTAAGCTGTGCTCTCCAGCTAGACAAAGAAAGCCACATGTAGTTAGGCGCATCAGAAATCATGAACACTGCCCAACAAACAGACGCAAAGACTCCGGTTTTTAACATTTGGCGTGAATCCTTATTCTGCATTGTTAAGAGAACAGCGCATACCCTGATTATTCTACTATTCCTGTGGATGGGAGATTATCTGCAGGGGGCACATCATGGTCCCTCCATGTGCTGATCAGCCACACAGACATGAGCGTACATCCCTCCATAACTGATAATGTCTTCGCAGGCATTTGTCTGTGCATGAGGACATGAAGGCCTGTCGGTCTGGGATCATCTGTGTTTTGTACGTGGGTTGGGCTTCGGGGCGTCTCATCTTGGCGAGGAAGATGTGATCATCTGCTCGGGCTCTGTTCACTCGTCCAATCAGGCAACATGAGCACCTCATCACGGCATATAGAAGGAATAGAAACAAAAACACGAGTATATATACCCCTTGCCTTGCAGGGATCTAACCTTATCCATATGGGCCTGAACTTTGTCGCTAATATTTTCGAGTAAGGTACAACAATCTTTTCAAATGAACTCACAAAAACCCCCCTTGGATGCCAAGAGATAATCGTGGACCATCTTTCAATGAGGGGGGCTTGATCTGCAGTTGTTCCTGTGGGATCTTCCTTGCAGCTTCAACAGTTTTGTTGAACATCCCATCCACAATGGATGAGAAATTGTTCAATTGTTTCATAAGCTCAAGCCCCCCCCCCCCCCCTTCTCTGTCCAAGCAGGAAACCATGCCCAGACCAGGTCGGTGTTGGTGAACAATTCCCTTCTAGCTTTTCCTGCCAATCTTGCTTTCTCTTGTGCCATCAGATCCTCACGGTCGGCCACGACATAAGATGCTGGGATGAGTTTCACCAGGATGCATGAACCTCTTGCATTAGGGGGATTAACCGTATAAGCTATAGACCCGTATAAGTACCAAACTAAAGTTGAAGCACCCTCTAGAAATGTATCGTTAAAGCGGGGTTCCACCCTCAATTTTTTTTTTTTAAAGTCAGCAGCTACAAACACTGTAGCTGCTGACTTTTTAATAAGGACACTTACCTGTCCTAGGCGCCTGCGATGTCTGCCCCCCTAGGCAGATCCCTTGATCGTTGCAAGTCCCGGCGCCGCCATCCTCACTAAGAGAAACAGGCAGTGGGGCCTTGCGGCTTCACTGCCCGTTTCCTACTGCGCGTGCGCGAGTCTCACGGCGCTGTATGAATGGGCGGCTGCTCTCTGGGATACACACAGTTCCCAGAAGGCAGCGCGCCCCATTCCCCAGAAGACAACGCAAGGATGAAGACCAGCCGCGGTATAGGAACAGGCAGATTAGGAAGAGCCGCCTAGCAACCACAATTTATGGTAAGTAAAAAAAAAAAAAATTCAATTATTTTATTTTTTTTGTAGCATTTTGGTGTAATTTTTTTTTTTTTTTAGGGTGGACCTCCACTTTACGTTCTATTGACAAGTGTCTTTGGAGTTTTTAGAAGTAAAATAGACCCAGCAATTGGTCCTGTTCAATTTCTTAGCTAGTTGGAGAATACACAAAAATATAAATAAAGGTACTCCTTGGTGTAGTTGAGCAGCTTCTTCCAGTGGATCCAGTTGTCTCGTACATCAAGCTTCTTTACAATGACCCAGTCACCTGGTTGGAAAGAATGTAAACCGGTTATTGTGTTAGGTTTTAGGAGGGACTCATAAACCCTATGGTGTACCTTTTTTGAAGTTAACGTTACAGTAACTGCACCTACCCCATCAACTGAGAATGTAGGCGACAGCTGCCGAGTAAAGTACAACCAACCCTGTTTTTGATTGACCTCCAAACAAACCTCATATGGAGATAACGCAGACATGTGGGAACTCGATGAACCCTTTTGCACTTTTCACTGACTGTGATCACTGAACCTGTGTGTGGCTACTGAACCGGTGTGTGGCTTACCATCTGGAGTGTAAGGCCTCATGCCCACTGACGTTTTCACAGCTGCGTTTTTTAGAGCTTAAAAACGCCTGTCCATGTTATTGTAAATATTATTTTTTTTTTAAATTAGTGCGCGTTTTTGCGCGTTTTTTGACGCTCGCTATTTTTTCTGCCTAATTCTGACGCTGAGGAACGCACTGGTCCTGGGTTTTTTTTTTACAGCTTAAAAACGTCTATGCTATTTGCAGCTCAAAAACGTCTAGGTGGGCATGAAGCTATAGACTAACATGGACAGGCATTTTTAAGCTGTAAAAAACGCTCAAAAACGCAGCTGTAAAAACGTCCGTGGGCATGAGGCCTAATAACTGGAACCATTGACAAAAAGGTTCTTGGTGTCTGGGATGGGATCCTCCTTCACCGGACTGCTGATTGCTGATTCAAATTCCATCAAGGAAAGACAGTCATGGAACATGTCATCCTACTAAGTCACAAACTTGGTTAGAATTAGAGAGGGTTCGTATTATTGGTTTTTAAAACTGTCATTCTTCCCATTATCCCCCCCCATTTTCTTCCTCATTACAAACCTATAGAAGAGATGCAGGGTTTAGAATGGTGCAGAAAAAAAACAATGAAAGAGCCTATTATACTTTTACCTTTTTAGGTGTGTGTATTTAGGCATGTGTACAACTACAGCTATCTTCCCCTGCTTTCTATGTACATACACTTTCAGAAACTCACTGGACCTGAAAAAGATACTTCTAAACAAGAGTTATTACTCTATCCTTCATCTTTAACATGCAAAGAATGGAAATCAATACAACATTCATGTACATTGGTAAATTTTTACTGACATTCTTCAAAACCGACAACAACGAAAACCCTCTAACTCTTAGTTTCACGTTCCTACAAAAATACCACGTGACGCGTAGGAGGGCCGCCGCGGTGGGCTCTAACATATTCATATTACTACATACAATGAGAAGACTAAAACATGATACAAATGTGAGAGAGATATTTCATAGTTTCCAAAACAAAAACAACCAGATGGAATGCTGCCTTCACTCTTTTAGCAATAGAAAAAAAATACAATGGGAAAAACACGAGAGCAGCTCGAAAACCTTGCATGGGCCAGCCACACAAAGTTGAAAAACAGGTGAGAATTTTAACCACACAAGCGTGTACTACACATCCAACCCACTCCTCACAGATTTCTGAAGCCGCAGCTGAGCTACTTCCAACTTATTTTTATTCTTGAGTCTTATACCTCCAGACATCAAAAGTACCTTCCAAAGGAATACACCTTACTGTACTCTGACCATATGTGTCAATCTTTAAGGGGTCTCATGTCTGGAGCCCCAAACACAGACCTCATTTGCGGTGCAGCTGTCTGACTGGTGTGGAGCCTCATTTTTTTTTCTCGCCAAACGCATGGACGGCAAACATTACCCATGACGATTCAAAACGTTTTTTATGTGTTCCTGCGTCCAGGGCACCCCTCGCACTAGCTTTCGGAGCAGTACTGCCTAGTGTCCATTTCTCTTACCATCCATGGACTGACACAGCCTCTTCATACTGAACACGTGGGTTTATGTCCCTGCTCGCAGGAGAAGCCTAGGCAGAATGCTGGATGTTAAAACATACATTCTAAAAACCAGAGCTGAATAGCCCCGCCCAGGGGGCGGTCCCTCCGGACATAACCCTCCTGCCAGCAGCCTTTAGTTATTTTCTGCCTAGCAGAGGAGAAGACGTGGCTCTCAAGAGCCAGTCTCCTGAGATGATTTTTTTTTTTTTTTTTTATTCCTTTTGGAATTTTTATTTTTGAGATCTTCTATCAACTGTTGGCTGGGCAACAGGTTGGGTACAAGATATCCTTGTAGTATTCCCTGTCCCAACATCGAGCGTGCTGATTCCTCGCTCCGGCGTGCGACTCAATTCACGACATGCCCCATGAGTCCAGGGGTGGCCGGTGGGCTTTTATGCTCCGCGGTCCACACAATACTGAACAGTCCTGCTGTATCTTTTGCGGTGGACCGGGCCGACAGCTACTCAGTACCGCACTGTGATAGGTCTGTCAGGAACACACCAGTGGGTCCTTCTGGGATGGGTAAGTAGTATCTCCTGCCTTCGCCGGTGAGTACATGCTGTGTGTTCCTTTGTATGGGGGATTTTCCCTGTCTCCCCTTTGTTTTTTGTTGCTCTCTGTCACCTTACTCTGGCGCTGTGCTGTCTGAGGGTGCCTGGGGGTCACTCTGGCCTGGGGGGGGGGCTCATGGGTTTCTGCATATAGCTGTGGAGGTTTTTCTGTGATTTTGGGCCTGGGTGCCGTTCAACGCCATGTTTTTGTATCACTGTGTCTTTTTTGCATTGGCGCGCATAGCGGGCATCTTACCGTGGATCGCTATGGCGCAGTTATATTGCTGCAGCCATTTTCTTGGCGCCGCGTGTGTTTTTTGTGATTGGCCTCTATCGCTCCTGCAATGGCGCGATTCTCCTCACACTCTCCTCACTGCTCACTCAAGCTGTACGAGCACAGCACAGGCAGCGGAACCGAGCGGTCCTATCCGGGTTGGTGAGTCCCCTGGGTAACCCCCCACAGTCAGCACAGTCAGCACAGCCAGAGGGTGGATTTTTTTATTTTATTGGGAAAAGTCTCAGAGTGGCGAGTATGGAGTCTGGTTCACCTGCTTCACCTTGATTCATGTCAGAGGCAACAGGCAGTGCTTCTGCACCTGCGGTCCCTATGGACCAGTTGTCGGCGGTCCTGGAATCATTTCTTGTCAGGATGGAAGCAGTGTGCGAGTGCAAGGGGGCTATGAAGCGCCCTCTCCCCACACAATCTCCAGTAGGGGAGTGCTCTGATTCAGATATGGGCCTAGCTGCAGCTCAGGACCCTAGCTTTGACTTTTTTGATATTTTTGAACGGGACATTCCTTGTGTGGAAGACGACTCCTGCTTGGAGTCAGCAAAGGACAGGGTGCTTGTAAGTGAACTGATTGATGCTGTGAGGGACACTCTCTCAAGCTGGATGCTGCGGCTGAGGAACCTCAGGCGGAAGCTGTCTCTGGTTCTTTTAAAGCTAAGCCCTCTAAAAAAGTTTTTCCTTGCATGCCTTTCTTTGACAGGTTCATAGATCAGGTTTGGGAAAAGCCGCAGAAGACTTTTGCGCTTCCGCGGCGTCTGTCTACTAGGTACCCTTTTGAGGAGGCCCTGATTAAAAAATGGGCCTCTCCACCAGTGGTCGCCCGTTTGAATAATGCCACAACTCTCCCGATGGAGGGGACTCCTGCCTTTAAGGACCCCACTGACAGGAGGTCGGAAGTGGTGAGCAGAGCCATGTTTGCCTTGCTGGGATCCGCCTTACGTCCTATTGTAGCGGCGACCCTAGTGTCTCAGACACTCACGGAATTGGCAAAGATTTTGCACCAGACTGTGCAGGAGCATAATCTTCCTCCAGAAACCATTGCACTGGCCCATCAACTGGCGCAGGACCTAGTGTATATGTGCGATGCCACTTTGGATGCTGCTCCCTTAATCTCTAGGGTCTCATTGTATGCAGTGGTGTTGCGTCGTCCTATCTGGTTGAAATGCTGGTCTGCTGACCTGACCTCTAAAAGCTCCTGACTGACTTGCCCTTTAAGGGTGGTAGGCTGTTTGGTGCTGCCCTAGATGACATTATTAAGGATGTCACGGGGGGTAAGAGCACCCTCCTTCCTCAGGCTATTAAGGGTAAGAAGCCCCGCCGTAAGCCGGGCCCCTCCTTTCCAGCTCAAAAGAGGTTTTTTCGTCAGTCAGAGTCCACGGGTAAGCCCTCCCAGACTGAAAAAAGTGCGGCTGGTGGACAGAAGCATCCCTGGGTGCGTAAGCCGACCAAGCCGGCTCCCAAGCCCGCCACCGCATGAAGTCTTGCCCCCGCCTGACTCTGGGGTGGGGGGACGGCTTCGCTGGTTCACGGATCGGTGGACCTCCCCGGATCTCCGACCAGTGGGTGTGCAAGGTGGTCACCTCGGGGTACAGGATAGAGTTCCGCTCCTGGCCTCCAAACCGATTCTTTCCCTCAAATCTCCCTCTCCTTCCAGCGCGTTGGGCAGCCCTCTTAGGGGCAGTGCAGGACTTGCTCAGGTGCGGAGTAATTGTTCCGGTACCGTCACAGGAGAGGTTTCAGGGATTTTATTTGAATCTGTTTGTGGTCCCAAAGAAGGACGGCGTCCGTCCAATTCTGGATCTCAAGGCCCTAAATGCCTTCGTGAAGGTTCAAAAATTCCGCATGGAATCCATTCGCACGGTGGTTGCTGCGCTCCATCCTGGGGACTTTCTGGTGTCCTTGGACATCAAGGACGCCTATTTGCACAATCTGTGCAAGTCACCAGAAGTTTCTGCGCTTTGCGATCATTTGCAACATTATCACAGGAATATTCACTGCCTCCGCACCAGGTTTTTTATTGCCTCCAATTGAAGGACTGTGTGAAGTCTTACAGTTCTCTTAGGGGCAACCCTCTGCAACAGTCTCTAATTGACTTTGTGCTCCAACAAGAGTCTTAAGGGAATATCGGGTGGCATCGACCGGTTCAATAAAAACCGGCCAACATTCGGCTCCAGGTCCTTTCTGTTAAAGGGGCATGACCGAAAAAGCCAATGGCTGAGAGCACTGATCGGTGTGTTCTGACGGAGGGGCTTTTTTTTTTTTCATTCAGCCTGCTGTGTTGGGTAAAAAAAATCTTCTAGTGTGTATCAGGCTTTACTTCATATCTACATTGCATTCCCGGCTAACTACTCCTCTCACAACCGCCATCTCTCAAAATATGCTGTGGGCCTTGTCTAAGGACTTTCCTACTACTGCTGCTGATATCAATGAGAAACTCTAGAAAGGATATCAGTCTACCCACAATCTTCCTATGAACAAAGTGTGGAGGGAAACCTTTTTTTTTTTTTTTTTCGAAAAAAAACCCTGGAAACTGATTGGTTTCTATGCAGAGCTGCACCAGATTTTCCACTCCCCAGTTTTAGTAAATCTCACCCATTGTGTTCACAAGTACCCACTGGTGTTTCAAGTTTGCCAGGCAAGATACCCATTTGTCTGGACCTGTTCAACTAAAAATCTATTTGCAAGGTTCTTAAAGTGTTACTTAACTCACAACAGTAAAATCTGTGTCTATTTGCAGTAGAGCTTGTTATACTCACTGTGGAACCTAAGGGGTTAATCCTCTGCATTGTGTAAAAAGGCTGTTTGATTTTTTTTTTCTTGGGAGAGTGCATGTGATCAGCACAGCCAAATCAGCATTGTCCAGACAGAGGGTCAGGGGTCCTGGATCCTGATAGAACAGCTCAGTGCAGTATAAAAACTCCTCCTACAAGCTTTAACCAGGAACTGATAGACGTCACAAGCTTGCTATACATTGCTGATGAGAAAAGGTATTTAGCAGTTTATATTTACTAAAATATTTGCATTTCCATGTTCTGTGTACTGTGAAAGACCAGATATATTGAATGCAGGGTCCTGGGTTTAGTAACACTTTTTAAAGTGGATGTAAACCCTCACATATACCCAGTGTAGTGAACAGCCTCAGATGATACAGAGATTAAACAAATCTTCCTACAGAAGTTTTACATGCATATCTGCTGTCTTCAGCTTTATATATTGTTTAGAAAGTTCAGATCATGTCAGAGATTTTATTTTCCTGTTAAGCACTGGAAGTGAAATCGGGGCACACAGCCAAGACAGCTGATTGGAGGAAAGGCAGAGACTCTCAGAGCTGTTCTGTGAGTTTAGCTGTCTTCTAATCTATAGCAACCTCCCCAACACAAATTTCAGCCTGGTTTTATCTCCTGTGACAGAGAACTCATCAGAAGTTAGCATGCTGATAACAGAGGAACTGAGCAGGAGAAAGCCAGGGGACTTGGTGCTTTGAAGAGATCAGAAAACACTGCAGATATGTGTCCAGCTCAAATTTAATCCACTTTAAGGCTATTTTCACACTGAGGTGGTTTTCAGGCACTTTATCACTAGAAATAGCCTCTAAAAAGCTGAGAAAGCATACGGTCAGGATGCAAAATGCATTGACGGATCAGGATTCCAAACCTCACCTTGCATGCCACTCGTCTTGCTCTGCCTGACACAGCCTCACCTAATCACACAGAGGGAGTGCTTTCTGCGAGGCATAGAGCCAGCGTTTGGGGCCACGCTAGCGACAGCCGGTGAATAGAGGAGGTTATAGCCACAGATGACTATATCAGGGAACAGTGAGAGCCCTTGTCACGTACCTGGTGGAGTTCGAGCTAGAGAGAGGGCTTCTCTTGCACCTCATGTCCCTCACCCCTGGTAGTGATGACAGGGAGTGAAGGACACAGAGTAACACAATGGAAGATGGCGCTGGCTGGGCCTTGGCAGGAACTAGGTGGCTGGAGGGTGCTGGGCAGGCTCTGAGAACTGGAGCTTTGTATCACTGGGTCAGCAGATGGAGGCATAGCCAAGACGTAAGCCAGGAGGTCCTCAACAGCCGGACAGAGCAGGTACCGAGATGAGAGGCAAAGGCAGAGACAGAACACAGGCCGGGTTCGGTACACAGACAGGCAGCAAGGTACAGGAACATCAGGCAGAATCAGATTCAGACACAAGCTGGGATCAGGTAGGCAGGCAGTGGTCAAGGAGAAAGTTCAGGTGAAGCTGGAACAGATCAGGTAACAGGCACTAGCTGAAAGACCACTCAGCAATGTTAATGTGTCAGGGTTCAGTTTAAATAGGCTCACTACGTGCACACGCTATTGCGTGTGCCCATGCGTGCGCAAATACAATTCCCTCTTTGTGCACACACTGGTGTTCCCGTGCTTGTGCACAGATGTGCGCCTGTTAGCTGGACTTCTCTTACTGCCCTCGGGCAGCAATACTGCCTTTCCCTATACTCTAAATCAAGGCGGATATTGTTACATATACAAGTGTCAAGCCAAACTTACCATCAATATATGACTGCGCTGTCACAAATCAGACAGGGAAGCAGTCTGTATTGGAAAGCAGTCTGTGTGACTATTTTGTTTTGCTTCTCATCAAACCACTCTAGTCATCTCAAGGGTGGAGAAGGATTGAGATCCTCGCTGATGAGGGGCCATCCACAATCTGTCTGTATTACACAGTCACTAAATGATTTATGCCTGCTGGAAAATGGGCATTTCTCCTTTTTGGATTAATCTTTAATGTACCATCCAAAGTATCTGCATGTGAAGTGGGGAGGCTAATGACTGTCTTTGCCCTGCGGGAGCCAAGTAGACACCTTTAGTGTCACACCACCACTAGCTATTAGAAACACAGGTCCATCTGTCAGACTGCAGCTGATGGTTTGTTTGAAGAGGAACTGCAGTCTGCTCACATAATTTGTAATAAAAACATCTTTGCCATTCTGAAGCTTCTCTCCAACCACTTTGCATATTTTATATATACTGTAATTCTGTACTTGCCAAATATGCTGCAGAAATCGTCCTCCACAAAGTCTGCGTGCATCCATTTTAACTGTGGGCACCTGAAGCTGCTGCCTGTTCACTTACTGGATTTCTGTGCTGCTGACTACCCAATATGCACTTCCTAGTCTCATGCCTGTGCAGTAAGAAAACTATGTTGCAAATGGTTGTTTATAAGTTGCCATAGGAATGGCAGCTTCTGTGGAAGTTCATGCCCTATTATGGCAAAGAATCAACAGCATGGAACACAGAAACAGCAGAGGAAAGTGTACATATTTTACCATGATGTACTGTATTTCTCATCCAAACTGCAAACAATGTGTAGACAAGCCTCAGCTGCTGCTTTCCTGTCACAGAATCTATTCACACACACAAATCCTGTGTGTCAGGGAACTGCAGACAGCTGCCTGGTGGCGGGGCTCAAGCACGGAGAAATGATCTCCTATGCAGATAGGCTTCTTTCACACCGGGGCAGTGAAGGCGTCGGCGGTAAAGCGCCACTAGTTTTAGTGGCTCTTTACTGTCGTTTTAGTGGCGTTTTTTGGGCTGCTAGTGCGTGCTTTTAACCCCCGCTAGCGGCCAAAGAAGGGGTTAATAGCGCCCGTGTAGCGCCGCTGCCAAAGCGCTTCGGCAGCGGTGCCCATTCATTTCAATGTGCAGGGGCGTTTTAGGAGTGGAGTAAATACAGTGTTCCTAAACCGCCCCAAAAGATTCTGCTTGTAGGGCTTTTTTTTTTTTTTTTAACTTCCCACAAGCGCACCGCTCCAGTATGAAAGCACTCGGGCTTTCACATTGGAGTGACAGGAGAGGCGCTTTACAGGCGCTATTTTTAGCGCTAAAACGCCTCAGTGTGAAAGCCATAAGGAGTGTGAACTTATACAGGGGTGATTGTGCAGACTGAAAATTTTAAATAAAACCTTGTGAGCTGCTATATAATACCTAGAAGCTGCCGGCACTTCCCACACTTCCAAATATGTGATAGTACAAAATAATTAACAATAAGTGCAGCGTTATTACAAATATCAAATGTGCATATGAAAAAAAAAAAAAAAAAAAAAAAATATATATATATATATATATATATATATATATATATATATATATATATATATATATATATATAATATAATATATATTGTGAGGGGGTTAGCTCAGCAGCGGGTGTGTGTGACCCCCTGGCTGGGTTCACCACACAAAAACAGGCACAGCAGACAGTGGTAGGAGAAAACAAAAGGGTGTGGTTTTATTTGAACTATATACAGACAAAAAAATACAGCAAAAACAAAAGAAACATGAAAAGAAATCCTGGTCAATTTGACCGCTCACTACACACGTTGGTGTCCCTAACTAACAACTGGGTACAGCCTTGTGCTGTCCCAGTCCCTAGCCCCCTGCTTTTATAAGTTCAGAGCAATAACCACACAGGCTTTGGCTCACCGCACAGAGATCACACTCCCCAGACTATCCACACAGGTCTAGTTCCAGGTTGGAGCATCTCCCTTAGCATGCTGGGAGTTCTTGTAGAGGCCCTAACGAGCCCACTTACTTCAGCTGGGCTCATTAACTCTTCCCCTGCAAGACTCCCCGCACTCCCCCTAGTGGTATAAATCGGCATAAGTCCTGAATCTAGGACATATATACCTTCCATCCTGGATGCAACCTGGTGATTTTACCTGCATGCTGTCACTATATATGTTCACTAATATTCAATAATCAAAAGAATTTCTCAAAATTATTCAAAAGATTAACAATAAAGTGCAATGTGCTCTATATTCCACTCAGTGTCCTTATGAATGCCAATAGAACATTATTATGACAAAAAAAAGACATTTCATTTGTTGATTTGTGATGTCACTATAAATGGAATTAATATCTTCACATTTATCCAACTCTGTGCATATACAAATATTCTCGTGTTACCGCCATCAGTTGTGCCCTCACCTTATAGGCTTAATAATTCTGCCTTCGTTCAAAATCAATCCTCCGATAGGCCTCCTTAGATTTTCCTCCTTCATATAGCTCATCCGTTTTACTTGGGCGTCTCACATCACAAGGTGTACTCCTTCCTTAATATTTACCATTGGTCTCCACTCACATCTCCCACATGCAAGGTAACAAAGCTTAAAATAGTGTCTTCCCATTTTTAAAAGGATTTATTTATATAAAGCATAAAATAAGTTTCACTAAAAATTTTCGGATTAAAAAAAGCCTTAGTGTGTGTGTGTCCACAAGTGCTGGGACAAAGGTATCACCTCATAGTCAGCTCTGCAGCCCCGGTATATTAGTGCTCCCCCGTCTGTTACACTGACTCTCTTTTTTTTTTTTTTTCCTTTTTGGTTCCTCACACGTCAGCCTCTCAAGCCCCTCCTACTAGTTTTCTCATTCCTTGTGACTTCCTCAGGTAGATATGATTGGCCGCCATTTTATTGTAGTCTGCCTCGTTCTGAGTCGTGACCATTTTCCCTTAGTCTTCTTGTATTTATTGGTCTGTATGCAGCGGTTGGTCTCCTTCACTCATGTGAATCACTGGCTTATAAAATTAACACAAATCATTTTTGAATTTAAAAAACCTTTTCATTCTCCCCAGCAACAGGTCCACCTATTGATCTTGTACATTAAGATATAAACCCCTGATATTCATATAATAAAATTATCACCTGCATTATGTTGTGACCTGCCTGGTTTTAAATTGTGGCCATTTTCCCTTGGTCTAATCAATCTATATGCCACGGCTGACCTCCTTTTATCAGTGTGCTCTCACATGAGCCTCAGATACATCAAGCTAATCAGAAATAGAAATAAAAATGGAATAAAACAAAACAAAAACCCCTAATGTTATCCGGCAGCAGGTCCATCCCCCGGATACATGCACTAGGATGTAAACCCCGGCGTGGTTTTCTCACCATCGCACATATGGTGTTACTGTAAACAATTTTGTTAAATTTTAAATTAATATTAACTAGTCATGTGCATTAGTTTTCGTCTGAATTTGGGGTATTTTCGTTATAGTTTTAACAAACGAAGACGAACGTGCAGAATCCGAAATCCGAAAGATCCAACATAAAAAATTGCTTTATTTTCATTTTCGTTGCTACAACAGTTCAATATAGATAGGAGATTCGACATGACGCTGACAATAGCAATCTGTGTCTATCGAACCTGTGGTCGAAAGTGCCTAACCTTAACTCTATTAGTCCAAGATTATTCTACATAGAGAGGAAAGATTTGACAGAGAGAGAAAAGATTTGACATAGAGAGAAAAGATTCGACATTATAGACAGTGTTGGGGTAGAGATTAGACCATTCGTCATGAACGACAAAGATTCGACAAAGCAGCAAAAAACATACAAACGTCAAATCTGTCATTGAAGGCTTATGGTGTCTGTCGAAAGTTCTAAGAAGATTTGACAAGCAGCTAAACTGTACAACGCCGCAATTGTACATTTCCGGTCAAATGCTCGGCCCATAGGCTATAGAAGAATTTAAAAGTTGGTTGACTAGTAATAATAATTTATAAATATAACTATTACTAGTGTCATACAACGTTAGAATTCTTCTATAGCTTGTAGGCGGAGCATTAGACCGGAAATGTACAATTGCGGCGTCGTACAGTTTAGCTGCTCCGTCAAATCTTAGAACATTCGACAGACACCATAAGCCTCCAATGACAGATTCAACCTTAATTCGGATTTTCGGACGAATGCATTTTTTTAACTAAACAAAATAAAAACGAATTTCAGGAGTAACTAAAATCTATTTTTCGGACGCAAACGAAATTCCGAAACAACATATTTTAGTGTGCACATGTCTAATATTAACCACTTCAGCCCCGGAAAGATTTGCCCCCTTAACAAGATAATTTTTTGTGATACGGCACTGCGTCACTTTAACTGTCAATTGCACAGCCGTGCAAAGGTGTACCCAAACAAGATTGATGTCCTTTTTTTCCCCACAAATAGAGCTTTCTTTTGGTGGTATTTGATCACCTCTGTGGTTTAAATTTTTTGCGCTATAAACCAAAAAATCGCCAATTTTGAAAAAAAGCTATATTTCTCTAGTCATCTTCCAGGGCGGCACACCTGAGAGATGACTGGTCCACCTGACAGGAAACACAATCAACACATGAGGTTAAAAGGCCCCTCCCTTCCCCTGCACCTCAGTTCTTGATTGTGTTTCCCGGCAGCGAAACGTTTGTTATTTTTGTCAGACCTGAAGTCGGTAGCGGATGGTCTCCCCCCTGAGAGCTGGACGCCAAGGCCGGGGAGGGTTACGGGTCCAGCCAGGGATCAGTCCCTTCTCAGGGGGGGTTCCCAATGACCGGTGGTATTCCCCGGTAAAGAGCCTCCCGGGCACAGGGGCGTTTCCCGGATCTCTTGTGGGTACATGCCTCCACACCTACCTTCCACCCAGTCTAGGGTACTTGGGGGATGAAGGAACCGGAGGGTCTGCAGGAGTCCAGGCCGCTGGAGGAGGAAGGCTGTCATTTTCCTGACAGTGCAGCTCCATAGGGAATGCTGGAAACACTCCTAGGCAGGAGTGAGCATTCGTCGGGTGGAGCAAGATGGCGCCTCTTCCGGTTCCGGGCGACATCACTTCCGGTTTCCGGTCCACGCCAAAATGGCGGATCCGGACACTAGAGGCCAAAATGGGACTACCTCTGGCGGCGGGACTCCAGCAAAATGGCGCCGATCGGCGTCCTGGCCATAAAAATCCGGTGGAGCCAGGCGGAGGTCCCACAGGCCCCTCTCACCGCCTGGAGTCTCACAGCAGAGCTCCTAGGAAGTAGGAACCAGCTGAGACCAGGAATGGAGCGAGAGGAGGACACAGCAGTGGCTGCATCCCAGGAGGGGACCACGAGTGGTGAGTCTTTCCTCCCTTATTCACAAGGGGTTGGTTAAGGGAGGTCTTACCCACACCCCTTGGGGGGGGCAGGAGAAAGTACAGCTTGCTAAAAAACTAGTGCTGTCTTGTCTTTTTGTCTCCTTAGAACCCAGTGGATCTGCTCAAGGGGCCCACAAGGTTAAAAGCAAAAGTACCCCTCCCCCTAGAACAAAAAGGTGTGGGAATTGCAATGAAAAGCTCCCACTTGATCACGCAAAGCCTTTTTGTTACAGGTGCATACATAAATTGTCGGGTAAGGAAACCTCACAGGTGTTGAGGGACTTCCTTACAGTACAGGCAGAGATGCTGACTAGGTTACAATCCCTTAAGACAGTTATTGCATCTAAGGAAGAGCATAGCACTAGTGGCAGAGAGGTTCTGTCCTCTAGAGAAGGTACTTCATCTCAGGGGGACACATCTGACAGAAGTCAGAGAACCCCACAGGGGCCTCCCTCTTCCATTACTTCAGGAGTAGATGAGATTGAGGACCCAGAGGAGTCAGAAGAGGACTCCTTAAAGGAGGGGGAAGGTTCAGACCCTGAAAGCCAGGACAGTGACAGTCCTAAACTTAGGCATCTCTTTCCCGTGGAGGACATGGGACAGTTGCTTAAGGCAATTTATGCCTCTGAAGATATCCCAGAACCTCCAGTAC
Organism: Rana muscosa; assembly: GCA_029206835.1. Taxonomy (NCBI): domain Eukaryota; kingdom Metazoa; phylum Chordata; class Amphibia; order Anura; family Ranidae; genus Rana; species Rana muscosa. The sequence continues at coordinate 83,020,964 of CM055126.1, forward strand.
AGACAACAGCCCGGGATAAGTTGTATAAGGGCTTAGGAAAACCTCAGTCCAGAGTATTCCCAGTACACCAAACCCTTAAGGAGGTAATTCTGAGGGAGTGGAAGGACCCGGAAAGGAAGGTCCTTAAGCTAAAAACCTGGAAGAGAAGGTTCCCTTTTGGGGAGGAAGAAGAGAAGTTTTTCAAGACCCCTAAATTAGATGCAGCCCTTTCTCAGGTCTCTAAGAAATCCGATTTGTCCTTTGAGGACTCGGGTAGCATTAAGGACCAAATGGATAGGAAGGCTGAAACGCTTCTGCGCAGAGCATGGGATGCCAATGCGGCAGCCATGGCTCCTGCACTAGCATCTGCCTGCGTAGCCAGGAATATGAATGCCTGGCTAGGTAGGCTCTCTGGCCATGTTTCTAGAGGGGACAATTCCGAAGAGGTTATGGACTCTCTAGAAATAATTAACAAAGCAGTAGCATATTTGGCTGATGCGACAGTGGAGGTGGTCAGAACCTCAGCCAAGTCAGCGGCCCTCCTGAACTCCGCAAGAAGGGCGGCCTGGGTTAAGTCATGGCAGGGGGACCCTATGTCCAGATCACGGCTCTGCGGGTTACCTTCTGAAGGTTCCCAGCTTTTTGGCCCTGGTCTGGATCAGGTCCTATCGCGATCTGCAGAGAAGGGGAAAAAGTTCCCGGTTAAGGCCAAGAGAGAAAAAGGCAAAAAGTTTTTTCGTGCCCCTCCTAATCAGGGCCAGTTCAGGGCCAAGAAAGACACCAATAGAAGATGGGGGAAGAGAAAGGGCGGACAGAAGGGTGGCCTGCTCTTCTCCGGACCCGAGGACGCCAGCAGGCAGCCAAAGTGACGCCAGCGTCAGGGTAGGGGGGAGACTTTCTCGATTTGTCCCTCAATGGCGAAGGATCTCCGAAAGCCCCTATATCCTGCATATCCTGACAGAAGGATATCGTCTGGAACTTTCCTCTCCTCCCCCTCAAAATTTTACTCTGACCCATCTCCCCAAAGAACCTTTGAGAGCAGCAGGGTTGATGGACAATTTGCAGGGATTGGCGGACCAGGAGGTTATCGTTCCCGTTCCACCCGAAGAGCTCTACCAGGGATTTTACTCCCACGTGTTTGTGGTCCAGAAGCCGTCAGGAAAATTTCGCCTGATATTAAATCTCAGGAAGCTGAACAGGTTTCTGATACACAAGAGCTTTCGGATGGAAAGCATTTATACTGTGAGAAAACATCTATTGAAGGATGCCTTTATGGCCACAGTGGATCTGAGGGACGCGTATCTCCACGTGGCTATTGCCCCGGAACACCAATCCCTGCTGAGGTTTGCAGTCCTGACAAGCAAGGGTATACAACACTGGCAATACCGAGCACTTCCCTTTGGCTTAGCTGCAAGCCCAAGAGTGTTCACAAAGATATTGGCAGAGGTTGTAGCTTACCTGCATTTACAGGGGGTATCTCTGATACCCTATTTAGACGACCTCCTGATCTATGGACAGTCTTTAGAGCAAGTGACAGCAGACGTAAAGACGGTGATCTGCACCTTGGAGAACTTGGGTTGGATAGTAAACAGGGAAAAATCGTCCCTAGTGCCATCCCAGATAAAAACTTTCCTAGGATACTCTGTGGACGCAGGGGCTCAGAAGCTTTTTCTCCCAGAGGAAAAAAGGTTAAAGGTAATATCAGCAGTTTCCTCTCTCTTGGAACCCAGGGACTGCTCTCGCAGACAGGTCATGAGGGTCCTTGGCCTAATGACTGCCTGTATTCCGGCGGTTCCCTGGGCTCAGCTCCATTCCAGGGAGCTACAGTTTTAGCCTTCTATCCTCCTGGGACAAGAAGACAGAGTCTCTGGATGGGAAGGTGGCCATTCCAGCAAGGGTAAGGGCCTCCCTAGATTGGTGGCTGGGTCAGGACAGACTCACGTTGGGTCGTCTCTGGACCCAGTGGAACCCTATAAAAATTACCACAGATGCAAGCGCCTGGGGTTGGGGTGCTCACTTGGGGGACCTCCAAGCGCAGGGATCCTGGAACCAGATCCAAGCAAGGGCCTCCTCCAATTACAGGGAGCTTCTTGCGGTGGGTCAGGCTCTGAAGGCCTTCGAAAGCAGAGTTCAGGGGCTAGACGTCCAAGTCCTCTCGGACAATGTGACAGCAGTTTCCTATCTAAACCGACAAGGGGGTACAAGATCCAGAAGGCTACTAAGTCTAGCCCTGGAGATTCTGAGTTGGGCAGAAGGGGTCCTTCAATCCATATCGGCGGTCCACATAAGAGGGACCACCAATGTGGTAGCGGATTTCCTGAGCCGACAGCCCATTCACCAAGGGGAATGGGAACTAAACCAGAGAGTATTCCTCCAGATAAGTCAAGAGTTCGGGGTTCCGGAGATAGACCTTTTCGCCCACAGAGGGAACAGAAAGGTGGAGCGTTTTTTCTCTCTCACCAGAGAGGGAGGTTCAGAGGGAATAGATGCTCTAGCTCAGAATTGGGACTGTCACCTAGCATATGCTTTCCCTCCACTAGCTTTGATTCCTCGGGTTCTACAGAGGCTGGCCAACTCGGAGTGCAAGCTGATTCTGATAGCCCCTTGGTGGCCCAAGAGGACTTGGTTTGCTACTCTGAAGAAATGGTCGGTGGCCCCTCCTTTTCCTCTCCCAACCAGGCAGGATCTTCTTCTGCAGGGGCCAGTCGTTCACCCCAACCCAGGATTCTTCAGGTTGACGGCCTGGCTCTTGAGAGGGAGATTCTCAGAGGCAAAGGATGCTCCGATAAAGTGATTGAGACCCTCCTAGGTAGTCGAAAACCAGTCACTAGGAGGATATATTCAAAGGTTTGGAATACTTTTTCTCACTGGTGTCAAGATAGAGAAGTGTCTAGTCCTTCGGTACCAGTGATACTAGAATTTTTACAGGCAGGGGTGGACAAAGGAATTGCCACAAATACCCTGAAGGTACAGATAGCTGCTCTATCTGTATTTTTGGACCAGAGGCTCACGTTAGAGCCTCTTATTAGGAGGTTCCAAGTAGCTAGGGAGAGGTTAACCCCCATAAAGGTTAAAAGATTCCCCCCTTGGAATCTAACATTGGTCTTGGAAGCGTTGACGAAAGCGCCTTTCGAACCAGCTCAGGAGATCTCCATAAAATTTTTGACGCTTAAGTTAGCCTTTTTCCTGGCCATCACAACAGCCAGAAGAGTAAGTGACCTGCAGGCCTTGTCAAGTAAAGAGCCTTTTCTGTTGATTCTGGAAGATAGAGTGGTGCTGAAGCAAGACCACTTTTTCTTCCCAAAGTCACATCACAGTTTCATAGGTCGCAGGAGATCATTTTGCCTTCCTTTTGTGAAAACCCAAAGAACAAAGGAGAGGAAAAATTTCAGTTTTTAGATGTCAGGAGATGTTTGCTGACATACTTGGACAGAGTGAAGGACTTCAGGAAGTCGACTCACCTTTTAGTTTTATTTAGCGGCCCTAGGAAGGGAGGGCAGGCTTCTAAATCTACAGTGGCTAGGTGGATTAGGCAGACCATAGGTATGGCTTATGAGCAGTCAGGTTCCCCAGTACCAGGTAACATTAAAGCTCATTCAACAAGATCTTTGGCGGCCTCTTGGGCAGAAAAAGCAGGGGCCTCAATCGAACAGATCTGCCGAGCAGCCACATGGGCGAAGCAGGACACCTTCTTAAAGCACTATAGAGTGGAACTACTATCGCCTCAGGATCTGACGTTTGGAAGGAAGGTCTTACAAGCGGTGGTCCCACCCTAAGGTAGGCCTTGAACTTCTTGTCCATCCTCTCAGGTGTGCCGTCCTGGAAGATGACTAGAGAAAATTGACAGTTACTTACCGTTAACTGCTTTTCTAGGATATCTTCCAGGACGGCAGGCCTACTTCCCTACTTCCCACCCCTGGTTTGATGTAAGTACTACGGGTAGAGTTTCCCTCTGGCACCCGGATAACCTATTACTTTGGTAGAACTGAGGTGCAGGGGAAGGGAGGGGCCTTTTAACCTCATGTGTTGATTGTGTTTCCTGTCAGGTGGACCAGTCATCTCTCAGGTGTGCCGTCCTGGAAGATATCCTAGAAAAGCAGTTAACGGTAAGTAACTGTCAATTTTTTTGCTATAATAAATATTTAAAAAAGATTCCTGCCTCAGTTTAGGCCGATATGTATTCTTCTACATAGCGTCTACAAAATAGGGGGTAGATTTATGGCTTTTTTATTAAATTTTTTTTTTCTTGTAATGGCAACCTGCGATTTTTTTTTTTTTTTAGGACTGCGGCTGACAGATCGGCCACTTTTGACACTTTTTTGCGACCATTGACATTTATACAGCGTTCAGAGCTAAAAATATCCACTGATTACTGTATAAATGTCACTGGCAGGAATGGGGTTAACACTAGGGGGCGATCAAGGGGTTAAATGTGTATCCTAGGGAGTGATTCTAACTGTGGGGGGATGGGACTGCCTGAAGGAGACCGATCATTGTTCAAACTTGGTATATACAACAGATCGCTCTCCTCACCCCTGACAGAATGAAGATCTGTCTGTTTACACTGACGCACCTCCGTTCTGTGTGTCTCAGGAGCGATCGCGGGTGCCCTGCGAACATTGCGGCCGCGGGCTCGAGCATCGGTTCCGTCGTCGCGCCACGAGCGTGCACACCCCCTAGTGGTCTTAAAGCAGCGACGTATACCTATTGCGATTTGCCTAGACGAGCCAACCTGCCGCAGTATAACTGCGACGGCTGGTTGTCTAGTGGTTTAATAATAATGGGACAGAAAACTATTTAGATCAAAATCCTTATTTAAACCTCTGGGCACTAAAGAACCTAATTCATACACCCACCATGATTCTCTGACTAAGTGTCAGTCAGAGAGAATCATGGTGAGTGTATGAATTAGGTTCTTTAGTGCCCAGAGCAGAGGTTTAAATAAGAATTTTGATCTAAATAGTTTTCTGTCCAATTATTAATATTTTAAATTTTAAACATAATTGTTTACATTAACGCCATATGTGCGATGGTGAGAAAACCATACCAGGGATTTGCATCCTAGTGCATGTATCCGGGGGATGGACCTGCTGGTGGGTAGCATTAGGGTTTTTTTTTTTTTGTTTTATTCCATTTTTATTTCCATTTCTGATTAGCTTGAAATATCCAAGGCTCATGTGAGCGCACACTGATAAAGGTCAGCCACGGCAATATAGATTGATTAAAAAAATTAGAAAGAAAATTTTCGCTAGGTGCGTGATGAATGTGAGAAAATGAATAGAAAAAAAATCTGTGACAGATATCCTGCAGCTGAACACTATATCCCTGATATGGGGCACATAGGGTATAAACATAAAAAGAGTGCAGCGCTGGATAATAAACTAGGTAAAACATATAACTCAATATATAAAAATGGTGAATCCTTAATGAACACAAATAAATGACCATTAACACAAAAATACTGAAAATTTGTGCTAAAATTAGTCTACATATGATTACTGCATTCCCATTAAACGTGCATAAAATATATGAAGAAAAACAAACAAACCAAAAAATCGTTCATATATGTAAATATCCAGTAAAAGATTTCCAGTGTAGAAACATGGATATAATCATTCAACTCTTGTGCTGCCCGCCACCTTAGATAAAATTGGAGGCTTACCAGAAAGCCTGCGACCACCCTTGTTCAGGAGGGTCAAACAAGGCTCAGTAGAGTGATGGGATCCTCACTGGAACGTTGGGAGCTTCCTCCACGAATGATCAGCTGGCAATCATAGACACACTACCAAGAGGCAATCCATTCACTTCAATGAGCATTTCCTTCCATAGATGAAAGAGCAGGCATCCAGTAGGTAGTCAAAAGTTTTTAAGAGGAGAAAAGGAGAAACAAAGACATCCAGTAGTGCGGAGATTCCTTCAATGTCTTTATTTAAAAAAAATCCAAAAGTAGGACCAAGTCCTAATACATAAAACGTTCCTTGCAAGGATTTAAAAACCGTTCAAAATCGTATCTTCCGATTCACGCATGTGCAGTGCGTGCAGGTGGACCTGTTGCTGGAGAGAATTAAAAGGTTTTTTAAATTCCAATATTTGTGTTAATTTTATAAGCCTGTGATTCACATGGGCGTATATTGTAGGAAACCAACCGCCGCATACAGACCAATACATGCAATAAGACTAAGGGAAAATGGCCGCGACTCAGAACGAGGTAGACTACAATAAAATGGCGGCGATTGTATAAAAAGAATGGGTAACATGTCAGCCAATCATATCTCCCTGAGGAAGTCACGAGGAGTGACAAAGCTAGTAGGAGGGGTTTGCCAGGCTGACATGTGAGAAACCAGGAAGAAACAAAAGGAAAAGTGTCAGTGGAATGGACGTGGGAGTGCTGATAACTGGGGCTGCAGAACCGGCTATGGGATGATACCTTTGTCCCAGCACTTGTGGACACACACACATACTAAGGCTTGTTTTAATCTGAAAAATGTGAGTGAAACTTATTTTATACTTTATATAAATAAATCCTTTTAAAAGGGTAAAGCACTATTGTAAGCTTTGTTGCCTTGCATGTGGGTGATGTGAGTGGAGACCAATGGTAAATATTAAGGAAGGAGAACACCTTGTAATGCAAGACACCTAAGTAAAACGGATGTGCTATAATGGAGGAAAATCTAAGGAGGCCAATCAGAGGATTGATTGTGATCTAAGGCACAATTATTAAGCCTATAAGGTGAGGGCACAACTGGTGGCTGTGACACGAGGATGTTTGTATATGCACAGAGGTGGATAAATGTGAAGATATTACCTCCGTTTATAGTGACATCACAAATCAACAAATGGACTGTCTATTGGAATTCATAAGGACACTGAGTGGAATATAAAGCACATTGTTCTTTATGGTTAATTTTGAATAATTCTTTTGATTATTGTATACTATTGGTGGACATTTATAGTGGATTGCATATAGATATATATCTATATATAGATAGATACACACACACACACACACACACACACACAGTGGGTACGGAAAGTATTCAGACCCCCTTAAATTTTTCACTCTTTGTTATATTGCAGCCATTTGCTAACATCATTTAGGTAATTTTTTTTCCTCATTAATGTACACACAGCACCCCATGTTGACAGAAAAAACACAGAATTGTTGACATTTTTGCAGATTTATTAAAAAATAAACACTGAAATATCACATGGTCCTAAAGTATTCGGACCCTTTGCTCAGTATTTAGTAGAAGCACCCTTTTGATCTAATACAGCCATGAGTCGTTTTGGGAAAGATGCAACAAGTTTTTCACACCTGGATTTGGGGATCCTCTGCCATTCCTCCTTGCAGATCCTCTCCATTTCTGTCAGGTTGGATGGTAAACGTTGGTGGACAGCCATTTTTAGGTCTCTCCAGAGATGCTCAATTGGGTTTAAGTCAGGGCTCTGGCTGGGCCTTTCAAGAACAGTCACGGAGTTGTTGTGAAGCCACTCCTTCGTTATTTTAGCTGTGTGCTTAGGGTCATTGTCTTGTTGGACGGTAAACCTTCGGCCCAGTCTGAGGTCCTGAGCACTCTGGAGAAGGTTTTCGTCCAGGATATCCCTGTACTTAGCCGCATTCATCTTTCCCTCAATTGCAACCAGTCGCCCTGTCCCTGCAGCTGAAAAACACCCCCACAGCATGATGCTGCCATCACCATGCTTTACTGTTGGGACTGTATTGGACAGGTGATGAGCAGTGCCTGGTTTTCTCCACACATACCGCTTAGAATTAAGGCCAAAAAGTTCTATCTTGGTCTCATCAGACCAGGGAATCTTATTTCTCATCATCTTGGAGTCCTTCAGGTGTTTTTTTTTTAGCAAACTTTTTAGCAGGCTTTCATGTGTCTTGCACTGAGGAGAGGCTTCCGTCGGGCCACTCTGCCATAAAGCCCCGACTGGTGGAGGGCTACATTAATGGTTGACTTTCTACAACTTTCTCCCATCTCCCGACCATCTCTGGAGCTCAGCCACAGTGATCTTTGGGTTCTTCTTTACCTCTCTCACCATGGCTCTTCTCCCCCGATAGCTCAGTTTGGCCGGACGGCCAGCTCTAGGAAGTTTTCTGGTCATCCCAAACGTCTTCCATTTAAGGATTATGGAGGCCACTGTGCTCTTAGGAACCTTAAGTGCAGCAGACATTTTTTGTAACCTTGGCCAGATCTGTGCCTTGCCACAATTCTGTCTCTGAGCTCTTCAGGCAGTTCCTTTGACCTCATGATTCTCGTTTGCTCTGACATGCACTGTGAGCTGTAAGGTCTTATAAAGACAGGTGTGTGGCTTTCCTAATCAAGTCCAATCAGTATAATCAAACACAGCTGGACTCAAATGAAGGTGTATTCAGAAGAAATGGACAGCACCTGAGTTAAATATTTGAGCGTCACAGCAAAGGGTCTGAATACTTAAGATCATGTGATATTTCAGTTTTTCTTTTTTAATAAATCTGCAAAAATGTCAACAATTCTGTGTTTTTCTGTCAATATGGGGTGCTGTGTGTACATTGAGGGAAAAAAATGAACTTAAATGATTTTAGCAAATGGCTGCAATATAACAGAGTGAAAAATTTAAGGGGGTCTGAATACTTTCCGTACCCAAAATATATAAATATATATATATATAAATATATATATATATTTATTTATTATTACAGTGGAACCTCGGATTACAAGCATAATCCGTTCCCGGAGAATACTCGTAATTCAAAGTACTTGCATATCAAAGCGAGTTTCCCCATTGAAGTCAATGGAAACAAAAATAATTTGTTCCGCATTGACCTCAATGGCATGCAGTACCACATGCGGCCAGAGGCGGGGGGTGCCGGAGAGCCATGGAAAAGGCCCGAAGACACCTCGGCAAACCTCGGAAAGACTTAATTCCCGAGATTTGCCGAGGTCAACAGAGCTGTCCTCGGGTCTTTCCGTGCATTTCCGAATGGCGCCGATCGGCTCTGCTCCGGCGCCCCCCCCCCACCTCAGGCCAAATGCGGTACTGCACACCGCTTTGGCCTTAATCGTGCTCGTTTTGCGGGACAACACTCAGAGTTACGATTTAAAAATATACAGTGCTCGTATTGAAAAACGCTCATTAACCGCGTTACTCACAATCCGAGGATCCACTGTATTATAGTTTTTTTATTTTATTGTTTTCTATATGCAAATTTGATATTTGTAATAGCGCTGCACTCATATTCAATTATTTTGATTGTGGAGACTGGCCTTGGGGTGTAATAAGTGTACAGGGCTAAAATCTGCACATAAAAAGAGAGAGCAATCTTCCTTTTACCAGACTAGGTGAAATTCTACTCCTCTGAAAGCACATGGATCCTTTCAGTCTCCTCCTATCCCTGCCCTCATCCGATCCCCTCTAGCCCTGTAGCCGTCCTCAGTTGTATTCAGCTCTCCTGCGTCTCCACACCCCCCTTGTCCCCGCCTTCCCTCCTCTGCCAGCTAACTCTGAGGAGTGTGAATGAAAAGATGAGAAGGAACAAGCACTGCTGGGATATCTGATATTTCTCTCCCGGGAGTCAATGCAATGTAGGAAACGGTCTCGTACACCTAGGTGTTTTATCAGCAATTAGAGGAAGTATACAGAATAAGGTGTTTACTGCCACCAAATTAGTTTTGATTTCCAATGATTACACAGCAAGGACGGAAGGTTCAATTGAAGAAAGATGAAACAAATTACTGAAGTTTCACTTTAAAAAAAAAGTATAATATGCATTCACTTCCAAAACGTGTATAACCCAGCCAAGACCTGTGACATACAGTGGTGTCGGAGGTATAGGAGGTGTCAGCGTTGCATATAGCCTACAACAAGCCCTATTAGGGACAAGTAGTGCATTAACAACCAAGGACCCCCTACCATGACCCCTTGAGTGGAAAAACACTAGGAAGCATATTGGGAAAATCTATTTTTTATCTGCATGTATGTGTGAGATCCTGCTGTGCCTATTTTGTGTGTTTTAACCATTTTTATTGGTGTTTGGTAGGATGGGCCAGTGTTGCCTTTATTTTGATAACTTTGCTATATTAAAGTCTTTATCACAAGATATAACATTGTTGAACGTTCTCCATATACAACTCAGTGTGTCTTTTCACACAGGAGCGGTGCAGATCTTTGAGGCAGTTTGGGAGCGCTGTAAATAGCACTCTCAAAACACCCTACCCATTGCAATGAATGGAAATGGAAAGCATTGCAAAACTGGACTTTACTTTTTTTTTAAAGTAAAAAGCACCCCGCCAACGGCCGAAAAGCGCAGCTAAAACGACACTAAAGTGCCACAAAAACCAGCGTTGCTTTAGCACGAACGGCCGGGCGCTACAAGTGGGAAAGGGGTCTAAGGAAACTGATTTACACAATTTACACCCCTCGATAAAGTACCAGTTTAAGTACCAGTATTCATACACAATTAAAAAGAATGGAAAACATTTTTTAAAAGGAAATCGACAGTCACAGCACAAACTTTCAGTTATAACAAAAGCATTGTAATCGCAACAAAAACAATAGTTATTTTTGACAATCCAATATACCAGTAAGCTTACTTGAAAAACCTTGTCTACTGGTCGGTTCTTGCCACAACTTCCTGGATTCCTTGCATGCTTTGTAACTTCTCCTTGAATGTTTACATTTCATTTCTAAGGACTACATGTCCTATGGTGGCTTGCTGCCTGCAATAAACAATTCCTGTACTGACTTCACCTCTTACAACCTCTCCTTTCCATTCCTCAGAAGGAAAACAATGTGAAATGTACAGTATGACACTGCAGTGCCTACCAACAGGGCATAGTGTATATATGTCACAGAACTCAAGGAAGTATATACTGTATATGTGGGGATCTTCACAGAGTATGTTTACAAACTTCAAGATCGTTCAGAGAAATAGGAGTAGGCTAAAAAAAAATGAAAACAATCAATAAATGCTAAATTACATGCTGTTCATACTCAGTCACTATGGGATTCATTTCTGTATGAGATTCATTTTCTGTATACTGCAAAAAAACTGGTTGATCCTGCTTCTCTCTCTCCCTCTCTCCCTCTCCGCCTCCCTCTCTCCCTCTCCCTCCCTCTCTCCCTCTCCCTCCCTCTCTCCCTCTCCCTCCCTCTCTCCCTCTCCCTCCCTCTCTCCCTCTCCCTCCTTCTCTCCCTCTCCCCCTCCCTCTCCCTTCTGTCCCCAATTCAGCTAGTGATTTTGCAGCTGTGGTGGCAACTCTGTACATGCTCAGTTTTTAGTGAGTTTCTATGCTGAGCATTTCCCCTCTATCACATCTGAGCAACCAATGTAACTATAGAGTCACACATTTGGGCTTATACACAGTGGTAAATGACAGCTACTCCCTCCCTGCCTCCTCCATGCCCATTAACCAGCTAAGCACAATGGGGGTCAGGATATTACATATACCGTATATACTCGAGTATAAGCCGAGATTTTCAGCCCTTTTTTGGGGGCTGAAAGTCCCCCCCTCGGCTTATACTCGAGTCATATAAATTTTTACATTGTAAATATTACCTGTAAAGAAGTTGCGGCTGCGGCGTCCATCGTTCAAAATTCCGCGGTCTCTTCCTGTTCCTTCCTTGATAGGCGAGTCTCAGCAGACACTCCGCCTATCACGAGCGTTCTCTCATCCTCAGTTTTCCAGCAGACGTCTGTGATTGGCGTAATACCCAACACAGTGTCTGCTGGGAAAACTAAGGATGAGAGAATGATCGTGATAGGCGGAGAGTGTCTGCTGAGACTCGCCTATCAAGTAAGGAACAGGAAGAGACCGCGAAATTCGAACGATGGACGCCGCGGAATTCGAACGATGGACGCCGCAGCCGCAACTTCTTTACAGGTAATAATTACAATGTAAAAATTTCTATTTACAGGGAACAGCGAGCTAGGGAACAGTGGGGCATCGGCTTATACTCGGGTCAGTGAGGTTTCCCAGTTTTTTTGGGCAACATTAGGTACCTCGGCTTATACTCGAGTCGGCTTATACTCGAGTATATACGGTAGATTAATGGTGACTTCACCTCCCTCTTATTGTACGACACAGGCTGGAGGGGCGTGACACAGCTGCAGAAATCCACCCACACCATGTTATTACCAAAAACAAATGGGGTTTTATTTCAAATATATACTGTATGACAATTTAGGACAGGTTATTGATATTTATTTTTAATCTGTATTTCAAAGGCTATTTTTATTTTATTTTAAACATGTTATCAGTGGCAGAGGACTAGAAGCACCTCCTGCTTATTTTTCCCTGCAGACAGGCTAGGAAAGATCTGGGTCATGTGACCGCTGTATATCAATTAGGAAAAAGGTACTTCGGCAGGGTTTTTACTCTTTCGTTCATGGACTGACTATTGACATAGTGGGTATTATCCGTTAATTAGGAGTGACTAGGCAGAAAACTTGTAAAACATGTTGCATCACACCTTCTACAGTACCGCCCATAGGGCGGACCCTCTGGGTATATCCCCTCAGTCTGCATCTCGCAGATCAGTTTTTTTCTGTCTAGCAAGGATTAGGACATGGCTCCCTTTGGGCCCATTTTGGTCCGGGGGAAAAAACATTTTTTCCTACATTTTGTATTTTTTGTTTCCTGCGATCTTTAATCAACTGCCGACTGGGTGACAGACTGGATCCTCGATCCTTGTAGTCCCCCAGTTTCGGCCATCGAGCGTGTGCCGACCCTAGCTACGCTCTGGGTTTTCCACGACATACCCGTCGCTCTACGGGTGGCCGGTGAGCTTACACTCCAGGGCCTGCATCGGACTGCTCGGCTTCGGCTGACCTTACGGCCGAGTCGCAGTAGCCTGACCGGTGAGCTTGCGCTACAAGGCTTGTATCGGACCGCTCAGCTTCGGCTGACTTTACGGCCGAGTCGCAGCAGCCTGTCCGGTGAGTGTCGCGCTCCAGGGCATACATATTATCGTTCCCTAGGGTCCAATCGCAGCATGCCTGGCCGACAGTCACCTTCCGTGCGCGGATGATGATCTGTTTTGGAATGTCTTCCAGCATGAGACATGCAGGATAGGTAAGTAGCTTCCCCGCTTCGGCAGGGTGACTTGGCTGGACATTCCTGGAGAGCTCAAGTAAGTGGTTGTGGCCCCTTTCTGTCTTCTCTCCCTGCCTTCCCTTCTCCCTGGGCTCTGAGCTAAGGTTGCTGGGTGCTGGGGGTCACCTAAGGGGTTCCATCTGGTGTGGGGATGGCTGTAACTGTCATTTAAAAGATGTATTTTCTGCTTTCCTGTGTGTGTGCTTCTTCCCCCACCATGCTGTCAGCGGCCATTTTGCGGTGGTCCATGCCTGTTTTGGCCTCTAGTGACTGCCCGACAGCCATTTTCTTGTAGTTTTGCGCCTATATGTATATATCGCCACTTGGGGGTCATTTTCTTGTGGTCCGCACCTGCTTGGCCTCTATCGACTGTTCGCCGGCCATGTTTCCTAGGATTCACGCTGTATGTGTTTACCGCCACTCGGCGGCCATCTTTTTGGGGTCCGCAGATGCTTTTGCCTCTATATTCGGCTTGGCGGCCATTTTCTTGGAGCCCACATGTTTCCATACAGCCACTTGGCGGCCATTTTGCAATAGTCTCTGGCCTCTAGGGTGCATTACACTGGCGCAAAAATTTACACAGGAAACGCTAATAAACTATCAGACTGACACAGCAGCGGTGGGATAGCATCACAGGCGCAGCACACGGCAGCATAGCCGTACCGATCCAAGGGTGGTGAGTCCTCTGGGTGACCCATCATCTCTGATCAGCTAGGAGGGTGGCCTATTGATATCTTGCCTGAAGCCCTGTGGGTGTAAGCGCGTGGTCAGCATGATGTCTGAGCCAGATGTTTTTTCCCCTGAAACACCAGATTTAGCAGCTGGTGCCCCTGATGTGTCTATGGGCGCTATGTCGGCAATCCTAGAGGCTTTTGCTGCCAGGGTGGAAGCAGCACACGGGAATACAGGGGGTAGTAAACGCCCCCGTCCCCTGCAATCTTCTGGGGATAATTCTGATGCAGAACCAGATCCAGCTATGGCTCATGACCCGGATTATGATGCATCAGAGACTGCAGACCGTGACCTGTCGGACAGTGAGAATGCTCCAAGTCCAGGTCAGCACGCAAAAAGGCTTTGGTATCTGACCTATTACTGCAGTGTGGAGTACGGTAAGAATAGAGAATTCTGCAGAAGCAGCAGAGACCCCGGTCCCCTTTTTGGGTTCCCTAAAGCCAGCCTGCACTGCTAAGGTGTTCCTTGTGTGTCTTATATTAATAAGCTCTTGTACAAGGAGTGGGAAAACCCACTGAGGTTTTTTCCTTTTTCAGCCCTAAAAAAATTCTTTATTTTCAATTTTTTTGCTCGGTCCGGTACCCCTTGAGGAGAGTTCCTGAAAAGATGGACCTCTCCCCCGATAGTGGACCCCCTTGTGTCCAGACTTAACAAGTTACCACGATTCCAGTGGAGGGGGCTCCTGTCTTCAGGGACACTCGCTACCTATACACAGTGGGGGGCTCAGAGGTACGTCCAGCATTGGCTGGGGATTGTCTGATGTTTCAGACACTTACTGAGTAGGCAAGGTACCTACTCCAAGGGTTAAAAGCACGGGATGCTCCTCCATACGAGGTAGCTCTGGCCGACCAGTTGGTACAGGGCCTTAAATCTGTCTGCAAGTCAGACATGGATACCATCCCCTTGCTGTCTTGAGCCTCATTTTATGCGGTGGTGCTACGCCACCTGATCTGACCATGGTGCTGGTCTGCTGACCAATCTTCCAAGAAGGCCCTGTTTGGATCTGCCCTTTTAGGGCGACAGACTTTTGGGGCCTCGCTGGATGACATCATTTAAAATGCCACAGGAGGTAAGAGCACATTGCTTCGGCAATCCAAATAAGGTTAAGGAGCCACACCATAGGCTAGGGCCCTCCTTCACCGCATACAAGTGGTCCCTTCATCCACCTAGTGCGGCAAGTAAACAACCCCAAGCCGATAAAGCGCCTGCTGAGGGACAGAAGCGTCCCTGGGTTTGCAAGCCCAACCTGGCTTGCCTACCGAACAGATATTTCCCTCTTAACCGCCAGCTTCTGCTGACTTGTCGGGAAGCCCTACATGGGGCGGTACAAAATCTGCTGATACGCAGGGTAAACCTTCCTGTCTTAGTACAGGAATGGGTTTAGGGGTTCTACTCAAATCTGTTCTTAGTACTATCTTGGATATCAGGACCCTCAACTGCTTTGTAAGAGTACAAAGATTCCGGAAAGGAGTTGGCTCGCTCTGTTGTTGCTGCACTCCATCCAGGGGATTTTCGGCATCCTTGATCTTCAAGGACGCATACTGCATGTCTCCATATTCACCAGGCATTAGAGATGACTGCCTTGGCGGCCGGGGAAGACCACTACCAATGGTGGCTCTCCCCTTTGGCCTGGCATCAGCAACAAGGGTGTTCACCAAGGTGCTTGCCACGATTCTGGCCCTACTAAGACAGCGTGGCATCGCTATCATGGGCAACTTGGACGATCTTCTTCTGAGGGTCACTTCAAACTTAAATTTAGAAGTGAGCGGGTCTATAACCTGTCAGACCCTCCGATACTTGGTTGGGTGCTGAACACTCAGAAGTCAGTATTGGTACCGTCCCAACTCCTAGTATATCTAGGGTTGATTCTGGACTCCTCAGAGGCGTAAGTTTTTTCCCCCTAGGGGAAAGTTGCAGACCCGTCGGGTTGCGGTGCGGCAGTTGACATGCCAAGGAGGGGTTGTCATGCCACCTTTGCAGGCGAGTCCTGAGCCTTATGGTAGCCTTCTTCGAGGCGGTACCATAGGCACTATTTCACACGCGAGTGTTAGAGGTAACTCTGTCCTGAAGGGTCAAGTGCCCTTTTTCCCTAGATTAGCAGATCCGGCTGAGCCACCTAAACACAGGGCTTCCCTAGTTGGTGGCCGACTTCTGTCTGGGAAGTTGTTCCTTCCTTTTACTGGATAGTGGTCACGGTGGACGACTGTCTTTCTGGTTGCAGAGGAGTCTGAGGAGCTCAGTCAACCTGGGTCGCTGGACTCCGGAGGAATCCCATTGCAGATCATTGGCCTGAAAGTCGGGGGGGGATCTGGCTTTGCCTCTCCACATGGTCTCAGAGGCTACAAGGGCATCCAATCAGAATCCAGTCGGACAAACACCACAGTTGTGGCGTATGTCAATCATCAAGGAGGAGCAAGCAACTCTGCTGCATCATCGGAGGTCGCTCACCTCCTAAGGGGCTCCCTTACCAGAGGGGAAACACGCCAGTCGTATATCTCCTGACTTCTCGATTCAATCGGAAGGTATTGAGGTTGTGGCCAGGTCAAGTGACCCATGGGCAAACACGACAGATGCGTTGATGGCACTGTGGAGTCAGTACCGACTAATCTATGGCTTCCTCCTCGGAAACTCCTTCCTCATCTGCTTCACAGATTGGAAACAGAGAGGATTACAATGGTCCCAATTGCTCTGAATTGGCTTTGGCGTCCTTTGTACGCCGATCTAGTGTGTCTGGTAGCAGACGTCTTTTGGCAGCTACCGCTAAGGAAGGACCTGTTGTCGCAAGGTCCAGACGCCATCCTGTTTTACAGTCACTGGGTTGAGGGAATGGCTTGAGAGCCAGGTCCTAAGAGACCGGGACCTGTCAGACTCGGTGATATCGACCATGAGGAGTGCTCGGAAGACATCCCCTAGGAAGATTTACCGTTGCACTTGGAAGACCTACACATCCATTTGTGAGGAAATGAGGTGGCATCCGCGTACTTATTTGGTTCCAGAGTCTTGCTGTTCTCAGCAGGGAACGGGCCAAAAATTCTACTGTTAAGTACAATTAGGGGGCAGGTATCTGCCCTGGCTGTCCTTTCAATGACCCCTGGTGGCTCACTCTCTAGTGAGAACGTTTGTACAGTGGGTTCGGCAGGCGGCCCCTCCAGCCCACCTCCACTAACTCCGTGGGGCTTGTGTAGCAGACGTCCTTTTGGCATCTACCACTACGAGAGGACCTGCTGGTGCAGGGTCCCATATGCCATCCTGCTTGCAGGCTATGGCTTCAACAGCATGGCCTCTAAGTGTCTCAGAAACCACTGTTTTAGAACATCAGGGAGATTCCCTTGTTGACACTTTTTTTTTGTTTTTAGAAAGTGGTCCTCTTGGTGGCTGTTACGCCATCTAAGACTGGTTTCTGAGCGGGCAGCCTTGTCATTCAAGCCTTCCCTATCTGATCTTCCACAAGGATAAGGTGGTGCTGCGTCCGCAGCCTTCTTTCTTCCTAGAAGTCGTGTTCGACTTTCCATCTCAGGGAAGACATTGTACTGCCATCCTTGTGTCCTCATACGTAGAATCCTAAGGAGACAACGCTGCATTCTTGGACGTGGTCCAAACTCTGAGAGAATGTTTGTCTGGTACTGCTCCATTCCAGAATCCAGGCTCACTGTTTATTTTTCAGTGGGTAGTCCCCAGTAGGGCCCAGCGGTCTCGTCGGCCACCATTCTAGGTGGATCCGACAGATTGTGATCAGGCTTACGCCATGAAGGGTCTGGCGCCTCCATTCCGGCGCATTCAACCAGGGCAATAGATGCCTCTTGGTGTTACGTCAGTAAGACTGTTTTCTGAGCCGGCAGCCTTGTCATGCAGGGCTCCTTATCGGATCTTCCACAAGGATAGGTGGTGCTGCATCTGCAGCCGCCTTCTTCCTAAGGTCTTTTGACCTTCCATCAAGGAAGGCATTGTACTGTCATCCTTGTGTCCTCATCCGTCGAATCCTAAGGAAACGACGTTGTATATTTTGAATGCTGTCTGAGCTCTGAGAGCATCAAACGTCTGTTTGTTTTCACCAGGTGTGTAAGGCTTGTCCGTTCACACTTTAACTAAACTTTACAAGTTAAGGTATGTGCATCTTCGGATGCTTTCTTCGGCCACAAGATATTGCAGGCGGCCGTTTAGAGTTGCAACGCCTCCTTGGAGGAGCTCTGTTTGGGGTGAAGTTTTTATTGCTGTTACCACCCCTCGTTTTTTGCTCTGACACTGCTTTGGGACATCCCACTATGTCAATAGAGAAGCTGTGTCGGTCCATGAACGAAAGAGTAAATAGGATTTTTTACTCACCGTAAAATCCTTTTCTCTGAGTTCATGGACTGACACGGCACCCACCCCTCCTTTTTTAAGTTTGTACTGCTTTTTGACGAACTGATCTGCGAGATGCAGACTGAAGGGATATACCCAGAGGGTCCGCCCCCTGGCCGGTACTGTAGAAGGTGTGATGCAACATGTTTTACAAGTTTTCTGCCTAGTCACTCCTAATTAACGGATAATACCCACTATGTCAATAGTCAGTCCATGAACGAAAGAGTAAAAACCCTGCCGAAGTACCTTTTTCCTAATTGATATACAGCGGTCACATGACCCAGATCTTTCCTAGCCTGTCTGCAGGGAAAAATAAGCAGGAGGTGCTTCTAGTCCTCTGCCACTGATAACATGTTTAACATAAAATAAAAACTGATCTGCGAGATGCAGACTGAGGGGATATACCCAGAGGGCCCTATGGACGGTACTGTAGAAGGTGTGATGCAACATGTTTTACAAGTTTTCTGCCTAGTCACTCCTAATTAATGGCTAATACCCACTATGTCAATAGAGAAGCTGTGTCAGTCCATGAACTCAGAGAAAAGGATTTTACGGTATGTAAAAAATCCTATGTATTTAAAAAAAAAAAATGTCATCATCCACATACAGAAATAGAAGGGACAATTAAATTACCAGTATATAGTGAGTGTTTAGTATCACTTTAACTGACAACAGGTGACAGGTTACAGAAAACAGTCTCGGGTCTCACACTCAGGTTCTTTTCATCTCAGCAGGGGACTGACTTGCAATCATCTTGCACTGCATGCCTCTGAGTTTTTAATTTTCCTATTTTACATTTATATAATTGCTGTAGAACTGATCACCTTACTGATATTGAAAATGACACCTCACCAGTATATCCATAGTAATGGTGCAGGTTCTTGACTTCCTTCTTCTTGCCCACTTTTACTCTCTCTGCAGTGGGGTCCTAGAGGATTGTGACCACATTTTAATATTAAATACCTACAGTAATCTGTTACCAGATATGTTTTGTCTTACTGGCAGACCTTGGGGTTGATTTACTAAAGGCAAATAGTCTGTGCACTGCATTTTCTCTAGATCTGAGGGGAACATGCAAGGTAAATAATAAAAATAAATAAATGCATTTTTGCTTGCACATGATTGGATGATAGAAATCAACAGAGCTTTCCTTCGTCTCAGAGCTTCCCCTCAGATCTTCCCCTCAGATCTAGCGCAACTGCACTTGCAGTACACTTACAGTACTTGCAGTGCACAGACTATTTGCCTTTAGTAAATCAACCCCATTGTCTCTCTCTAAATCTAAATGGCAGAACACCCAAGCATGCTGGCATGTTCCAAAAGAAAAAAAATGCATCAACCACACAAAAATAACTGTTTTGCTTTAAATAAATTTCCTTTTTACTAATTTCATCCTATATTTTACAGTCACTGTGTTGCCAAGAAAGATCTATTACATTACTTGAATAGTCTGGACAGCCATTCTGGTCTTTACATCCTTCATAATCTGACTAACTTGCCAAAGCTAAATGAAGATGATGTCTTTAGACTTTTCCACAAAGGACTCCCATCAGGAAAAAATGAAGGTAAACCTTATAATTAACTCCATTCCAGTCCACTCCTCGTAATATGGCCATATACCACTCCTTTTAAAACTTGAGCTTTGGAAGGTTTTACCCCCTCATGATCACACCATTTTTTGCTATTTAGCACTGTGCTACTTTAACTGGTAATTGCTGTACCCAAACTAAATTTAGATCCTTTTTTTTTTTTCAAAACAAATTTTGATTGAGTTTTCTTTTGTTGGTATTTGATCACCACTGGGTTTTTATTTTTTGCGATATAAAAGAAAAAAGAGCAAAAGTGTTTCAAAAAACACTTTCTGCTACAAAATATATAAAAAAAAAAATGAATTTCTTTATAAATTTTGGCCAAAAATGTATTCTTCTACATCAGGTGTGACCAAGCTTCTACCTCCTGATAGAAATCTTCCACTTGACACAAACACAGGGCACTCAGCCTGAAAAGGTCTCTACAGCCTCCATAAGCATCCAGAAAAAGGGAAAAGGCGAGTGTATGGGCTTTAAAAGAGAGGTATGGGATTTCCCCCCCCCCCCCCCCCATAATCAGACTTTACCTCTGTGAATGCAGCATAGGTCCGATGCTGCATCTGTCCCCCGCCGCCTCTGCATTGAGAACCGAGCCATCGAACATAGCCGATGGCTCGGTTCTCATCCCCCCGAGCGGAGAGCTGCTGCCTGTCAACCAGCAGCTCTCCTGCTCACTGGAGCGCTGAGCTGTGGAGGGGCGGGGAGCGGCCATCCCAGCGGCTTGCTGAGAGGCTGGGACGGCCATCAGTCCAGGTACCTGTCAGATCCAGACTCGGGATGACGCGCTGCCTGGACTGATCTGTGTGACGTCAGCAGAGAGCGGAGTTCAGACTGCTCCCTGCTGAAAACAGGTCACAGGAGTGCAAAATGAATTGCACTCCTGTGACCCATAGGAGAAGCCCAGCCAAACAAGCTTAGGCTGGACTTCTCCTTCAAAATGCATCTATGCATTTATTTATTGAAAACGGGTGAAAAATTGCCAAACCCCCCCCCCCCCCCCCTTTAAACAAATCACATTTTGATGCTGTGCGGCCTGAAATGAAGACACATATACTCAGTGCAACTAATAACATCCAATTGAAAGATCTAACACCAATACATCAGAAAAACTAAAACAATTTAAAGACTGAATCACTGAGTTGGAGAAAGGATCACAACCACCTTGTGTCAATATTTTGTTGAACAACCTTTTGTTTAATTACATCTTTTAGTATGTTAATATATGTCTCTACTAACTTTGCACATCTAGACTTTGCAATATTTGCCCACTCTCTTCTTTGCAGAACTGCTCAAGTTATGTTAAATTTGATAGTGACCGTTTCTGGACTGCAGTCTTCAAGTCATTCCACAAATTTTCACTGAGGTTGAAGTCTGGGCTCTGACTAGAAAAATTATATAATTATAAGCAGCACTAGCAGTAAACCAAAAAAAGTATAGGAACAAGTCCTGTAGAAGAAAAATGTCTACGTGAGACAACTCGCTAAGAAATTATGTGCAATAGTTCATCAGATATAAAAAAAATGCTAATAGTGCTGAGCAAACATGAATTTGATAAATTACAATGAGTGGATCCCCCTTCGGAGACTCCGTTCAAGAATGATAAGTGTCCACAAAGAATGTAGTGACAAAAAAAACACAAAACCCACTTAGTGTTCATAAATGGAAAATTAAAATACGAATAATCCTCGAATGAGTACAGCAGCCCCCCCCCCCCCTACAGGGACCTTATTCACTGGATAAAGAGGATCCATGACTTCCTGGTCTGGGTTTAGATGTGGGCAATTGCTGGTATTTGGCTTGATGGATGCTTGTTATAGGATTTAGGCTCCCATCGATAATAAAAACATAAGGGAGCAAGATGGTGAAGTATCGTTGGACAGTGGGTAAAGGCGCTAATTCAGCACTACTTACAAACTTAGGCAGAGACAGGCAATCGGAGAATAACTTTCCACAAACGCCACTCTGATAGCGTGCGTTCCACGGAGACAGGAACTTGCGTTACAGGTTAGCCGGAAATACGTCAACGTGTTTCGCCCCTCCTCCAGGGCATCATCAAAGGACATTTATGAACACTAAGTGTGTTTTGTGTTTTTTTTTCTTCTACATGACTTGTTTCTATACTTTTTTTGGTTTAATGCTAGCGCTGCTTATAATTGTATAATTTTTCACGTTTGAAGTATTAGCACTTTCTGGTGCAGCTGCTGCAGCCCATCTCTATATATTTTATTTTTCATCCGAAGCGCCAATTTTTGTCGTTTTACTGGGCTCTGACTAGGCCATACAGGGGCATTCACCTTTTTCTCCTCCTTCAACCATGGTGTGGTCATTTTTGCTGTGTGCTTTGGGTCATTGTCATTTTGGAAGGTAAACTTTCTTCCCATTGACAACTTTCTAGCAGAGAGCAGCAGATTTTCCTCATGAATTTGATGGTATTTTGCCCCATCCATTTTTCCTTCTATCCTGACAAGTGCTCCAGTCCCTGCTGCAGAGAAATACCCCCCATAACAGGATATTACCACCTCAATGCTTTGCTGTAGCTTAATAATAGACTTCACTGTGTTTCTAGGCATTGATAAAACCTTTGTCACTTTTTGTATTCATCTCCTGACTTGTGCCTGTCCACAATTTTATCCCGGAGATCTTTTGACAGTGCCTTGCCACCTTGTTGATTGTTTGCTTCAGTTGCACTACCATGAGCTGAGATGCTCCAGGAAAGCTCTTTTTTTTTTTTTTTCAAATTTTTTATTCGTTTTAAAATAAAAAGCAAAAACAGTAGTACAGTATTGGTTTACAGAGTACAATTTGTAATTCGATATAAAACATAAGTGAAAAAAAGAGACATACCTGCATTATCTTTTATTAGTAGAAGGGACTGCGCATCCTACGGCTAAATGTGGATGCCACAACCCCGGTGGTACGATGCAGGGAAGATATATAATTATCATAAAGAAGGATTACTATAAATAATCCTTAACTCCGATTAGCATACTCTTGTAATAGAGAGTAAACTGGACAGTGTACTGTGATTGTACTGCATAAAAAACAAAAAACTTAAAGCAACAATAAACAAAGATAAAGAACAATAAAACAAAATTGTACCAAAGTTAGGTAGGTATCTCTAGTTCTATTCCAAAGAGCAGTTCTATGAAGGAAATTAAATTGTGTTGGAAAATCTAGACTTTTTTGGAGAATCTAGGAGTCCACGGTGCCCATTGGCTGTTGAAAGTAAGTACCGAGTGAGATTGAACAGCGAAGTGTTTTTCATAAGAGTGCTGCATATTAACCCTTTGAATAACCTCAGTGGTATTAGGTACTAAGTTAGTTTTCCATTTGGACATAATTGTTAGCCTGGCGGCAATTAGTACATGGTTTACTATGCTTCTAAATTGTGTTGGAATGTTTTTAATGGTAAGGGTGAGGAGGGCCAATTGAGGGTTTGGTCTTACAAAAAAGCCAGTTATGGAAGAAATTATCTTGAAAACCGCAAACCAGAAGCTGCAAATACTTTTGCAGTCCCATAATATGTGGTAGATGTTGCCCTTTGTTCCACATTGCCTCCAGCAGCTGCTGGATTCCAGGGGGAAGATCAGGGGACATCCTTACTGGTGTGATATAGGATCTATGCAAGATCTTCATCATAAGTTCCCAATGGTTGGTACAATGGGAATGCCTATAACATACTTTTATTACTTCCTTCCATTCTTCCGGGGAATGAGTGGTTCCTAGGTCCGTTTCCCAATTTGTCATGTTGGAAGTTTTAGTGAAGGTAGAATAGTTTTGTAGAAGGTTGTAAAACAAGGACAGGCCTTTAGGCCTATCGTGGTTAGACAGTAGATACTTCCACGCATCACAGTGTAAGTTGTAGGCTGTATTTGGCCGATTTAGGTTGGAAATGTTGTATCTGAATCCTAGAGTAAGTATGTGAGGTAGGGTTTTTTTAGGAGTAAGTCTCCATAAGTGAATATATTCTCTTTTGACCATAACTGTATGTTAAGGTTCAGGATCAGGTACTCAAAAAATCTGAGATTTGTAATTTCTTGATGTGATTTAGATTCAGGATTCAAGTTCAAATGGAGCTTTTCCCAAGCAGAGAGTGTCGCCATAATGGAAGGAAACATGGGACAAATCAAAGGTATGTTTGTCAATTTGGCTAGTAGTAAGGAAGGGAGATCCCTATTTTGTCATAGATTTTTCTATGTGAACCCATAGCTTAGTGGAGTCTGGTTCGAACCAGGACTTCATTTGATCTAAAATAGCAGCTCTTTAGTAATTACGTATATTTGGAAAACCTGTCCCCCCCCCATTAGTCCTGTTTCTGGATAATTGAGTAAGGTATTTGAGACATTTTACTTTAACAAATAAATTGCCAGAATAACTTGTCTATAAGGTTGAAAAAAGATTCTGGTAAACAAATGGGTATGGTTCTAAAGTAATAAATTAGTTTGGGTAGGAGAATAATTTTCAGAGCAGCTATTCTACCTTGCCAGGAGAGCTTGTAAGAGGTGATATGGTATAAACCTTGCCAGGAGAGCTTGTAAGAGGTGATATGGTGTAAATCATTTTTGACCGTGTCTATTAGGGCAGGAAAGTTAGCTGCGTACATGGATGATGTCAGAGAGGTTAATTTGATGCCCAAATAAGGGATTACTTTTGTCATCCATTGAAATGGGTACCTTTCTTTTAGAAGAGATATTTGTTGTTTTGACGGGTAATAAGCAAGATTTCGTAACATTACATTTATAATAAGATACTGCACCATAGTTTTGCACTCTAGCCAGGGAAGAAGCCGGATTGGTATTTGTCAGGACCACGTCATCAGCGAAAAGACAAATCTTATGTACTTGGTTTGCAACATTAATCCCTGTAATGCTATCGTCGGACCTAATTGCCTCCGCCAAAGGTTCCATCATTAGGGTAAAAATTATGGGAGATAATGGGCATCCTTGGTGTTTTCCATTTGTTATATAAAATGTATCTGAGAGGGCGCTGGACAAGAAAACTCTAGCCGAGGGTGTGGAATAAAGACCTAAAACTGCAGATAGGATGTTCCCCTGGAGACCAAACTTTTGCAGAGTCGCTTTGAGGTATCCCCAGTGGACCCTATCAAAAGACTTTTCTGCGTCCAACGCCAAAATCGCTTTCGTTGTTTTCTTAGTCTCTACTATATGCATGAGATTGAACAACCGCCTTGTGCCATCAGGGGCTTGTCTGCCCTTGACAAAGCCTACTTGACCTGCTTTTACTAAAGTGGGGGTGATTTTGGTTAGTCTGTTTTCTAAAATTTTGGCATAGATTTTTAAATCCGTGTTTAGGAGTGACATGGGTCTGAAATTTTGGGGAGAATCCGGCTTCTTACCTGGTTTCGGCAAAGTGACAATAGTGGCTTGTAACATCTCCTCTGGGAAGGAGGCCGAGGAGGCGACGCTGTTGAACAAAGCACCCAAGTAGGGGACCAGAGATTGCGAAAATGTTCCGTAATATTCTGACGAAAATCCATCAGTGCCAGGTGATTTGTTTTTAGGTAAAGCATGTATAGTATCGAAAATTTCTTTAGGTAGGATTGGGGCATTAAGTGAGGATAAATCCTCTTCTTTTAAGGAAGGGAGAGACACCGAATCTAAAAAAAGTGATAGTTTGTGTCGGTTGTGGTGTAGCGCTATCTGAGTGAAGGTTGTACAGGTCTCTAGAGTACTTCATGAAGGCATTGGCTATCTTTGCTGGGTGATGATCTAAGATACCTGTGTGTGGGTCTTTGATGGAAGTGAGTTTTGATTTTTGTTGTCTTTTGGAAATATAATTATCTAGTAATTTGCCTGCCTTATTGCCTTGAAGGGTAGCATACTGTTCCTTCAAAACTATGAAGACTGGGGCATGATCCGACCACGTAATTGAGTGGATTGTAGCAGATATAGTCCTCCTGAAGAAGGTTAAAATCCGAAAGAATGCGGTCGATCCTGGAGTAAGGCCGGTGGGGGCATGAGTAATAAGTAAAGTTTTTTTTTTCAGATGAGTGTAAACACCTCCAAGAGTCATATAATTTTTTTCAGACAAAAAAGGTTGGAGTTCCTGTCTATTAGAAGGGTTTTGACCAGAGCAATCGATATGCTTGTTTACAATGCTATTAAAATCTCTGCAGAGGAGTAGGGACCCTTTCTTGACTTTGTCCACTTTTTTTAGTAGGGATTTCAGGAAGGAAACTTGTCTTTTGTTAGACGCATATAGGTTTACCAAAGTATATGTGAAATTGTTCAAGTCGCATATTAAAATAATGTATCTGCCATTTGAGTCACCTATCACTTTGTGTAATTTAAATGCAACCATGTGTTTGGCAGCTATCTCCCCTTTTTTTAACTGGAGCTGTAGCATTGAAAACGTGAGGGAAGGCCTTTATGTGAGCATTTTGGCTGTTTGGTTGCCATAAAATGAGTTTCTTGTGCACAAAGTACTTCCCCCCCTTTGAGTTTGTCAGTTTCCCTCCACATAGCATTCCTTTTGAAAGGGCTATTCAAGCCATGAACATTCATGGAGACAATTGACAGAGTCATTGATCCAGAAAAATCGTGCTTGTTGTGTATGGTGTTAATCTGAAATTATACAGGTGTTATGATACTGTTTTACCTGGTGCTGGATCAGGAATAGGCAGCCAGGTCAGGACTATGTTGTAAAAGATGTTTGAAGTGGACATCCAGTCTGGAATTAAGGTAAATTGTTCATAGTGCTCCTCGGGTACAATGGAAATAGAAAAAAAACAATGAAAGTCACAAACAAAAACAAGAACATAAAAAGGTGAAAACTTTTACAAAGTGTGAGCATTACTCGCGTTAACTCAATGGGGGAATGAACTCCAAGTGAACCAAAACTGGCTTCTTCTCAGTCCTAAAAGGACTAGCGCCTTATGGATATAAGAGGTGTGATCCATGTAGTAGCATAAGTCATGTAGTGCACCATTCTGGGGACATCCTGGCAGGCGGTGGTTTAGGTGATGGGATATGCGCATCTTCAGGTAACAAGTTCAATTTTCTGTCCAGAGTCAGTCCATCTTCTATGTTTGTTATAGCATTAATGTGGTTATCTCTGGTGATTTAGAAGCTTGGTAGGGAAGCCCCAGGTATAGGGAATTTTGTGGTTTTGTAGCAGCTTAGTAATGGATAGGTTTTTGCGTGCCATCATGGTGTGCTGTAACAAATCCGCAAACACAGAAATTTCTGAATAGGGGGCAGGTAGAGGGTGATTCTTTCTGGAAAAATACATGAGATCATCTTTAATGTGAAAAAAGTGTATGCGGGCGATCACATCCCTTGGGGCCTTTTCAGGTAAGAATTTGGACTTAGGGAGACAATGAGCTCTGTCCACAATGACTTCATTTTCTGGGGCATCAGGTAAAATGGCTGCTATGAAATCTTGGACATAGCGCCTTAATTCAGCCGGGGTCACAGATTCCTCCACCCCCCGCAACTTAATGTTGTTCCTTTGGGACCTGTCTTCTAAATCTGCAATCTTTTCCATCATGGCTTGTGTGTCCCCTTCTGCATCCACCAATTCGTTGTGTGCGACTGTGAATTCTCCCATTTTATCTTCTAAGTGACTGACTCTGTCTCCCATGGCTGAAACATCACTCTTTATTTGTGACACGCAAAGCATCATGTCCTTATGCAATGATCCTCTGAGTGTCACCAACATGTCCTTCATAACTGTGTCACTAAGGGGTAGCCCTGAGGTTGAGAACCCATTTATCTGTTCAATAAAGTCTCTAGTGCTATTCTGGGAATCAGTGTTCATCCAGCTCACCTGCATACTTGTGGTTGGCTGACCTTTTCTGGGCAGATTTTTGCGGGCTGTAGATGGTCGAGGGACCCAGTGTAGATCCTCCACTGCTGCCATGAAGCGATGATGTTCCTGGGTTGTGAGCTGGGCTGATGTGGTCACCGCCGCTCCGCGAGTTCAAGGCCTCAGCGCCATCTTGCGGCCTAGGTGTGCTTGTCGGCGGGTAGAAATCCGTGAGTTTCCTCGGTTTTCTGACGTTTTTTCTCTTCCCCCATGGCCACCGCATTGTGTCTGGGGTACGCTGAAGCACACTAGGGGTCCTTTTGAGCTTATGTCACTAGATGCCGCTGGATGTTGGTTCTATAATCGGAGCTCTCTCCTCACACAGCCATCCGCTCTGGCTGCTGTCCACGCCCCCCAGGAAAGCTCTTTTCATGCTGTACTAATCAAAATGACTGCAGCTGAACACAGTTGAAAGTCAAACGGCTTTGTGCGCTATTGTGAAGGTTGAAAGGTTCTGGTTCTGTTGGACCCTCCTATGATCGAGCTGGACTCAGGATCTGTGGAAGTAACTCTCTGACCAGTCAGATATTCAAGACACCATACCCAGTGAATGGATATACAAGAATATATTGGTTTATTGGCAACATATCTCTTTTATGCATAACAAGGAAAGTTGCCTCCCTCGTATGAACCAATCAGCAAAAACATGAGTTAAACAAAAATAGATTCTAACAGGTTTTAGGCTTTTGCAGAAGTAGTCATTTAAAAATAAGAACATCATGTGTGTCATTTGCGGTCAAACTAAACATGTGTCTGATATTTGAAACGGGAAGATAAGAAGTCAGGCGTCATTGCGGTCACTCTAAACATATGACTGACAGTTAAAGTGGAAGTAAACCCTCCTATCATTTTCAGGCAAGAAAGCTGCCATCTTGGCCTCTGTTTAATCTTCAACTGCCATGATGCTGCACATGTGATCAGTTATGACACCAGCGATTGGATGGTTTGACAGTTTGGTTGAGAGCACAACCAATGTGACAGTTGGCATTCCCGGCATGCCGGGAATGTAACTGCGTTTTGAAACTGTTAAATCGATGGGTTTACTTCCGCTTTAAAGATGGAAAAAGATGAGAACATTTTCTCGGAACAGGCTTGACCACGAAGTCACATCCTGCTTACACTTAATTTTCAGAGAAACATATTCTGTACTAATATATACAGTATTACAACATATATATTAAGAAGAATTCTTATCATGAATATATTGGTTCATGATTTTCTCATACCTTACAAAGGTGACTAGTTAAACCTGATTGAGTTTACATGTCATTTTAAGGAAAGGTGATTAGGGCCGAAACAACTAATCGATTAATCGACAACTAATCGATTATGAAATTAATCGATTACCATTTTCATAATCGATTAATCAGCCAGTAACATAATGGGGTTAAAGAACTAAAAATTAGCTATTTATAGTACAAAAAGAGCAAATTGCTACTGTAAATATTACTTTCACTGTCCCACAGTAAAAAATTAACCCCTTACAGTAGATTATTTGCTCTTTTTGTACTAATTTTAGTTTTAACCCCATTATGTTACTAAACATCTCAGGCCTGGGTCACACCTTTTTGCAGAAACACGCTACAGTTCATTTACATGGTTTCCTATGGGACACATTCACATCCATGATTTTTTTCAGCTGCTGCGCATTTGGAAAGGGCAAGGACTTTTTTTTAACAGAAAACTGTGCCATTTTGTTTTTTTGGTTCAATATACTTCAATGGAGAAGCTGCAGAAAAGCATGTAGCTTTGCTGAGACAGCGCAGTATTGCTATCGTGGGCTACTTGGACGATCTTCTTCTGAGAGCTGCTTCAAGCTCAGAATTAGAGGAGGACGTGTCTATAGCCGGTCAGACCCTCCGGGAGTTTGGTTGGATACTGAACCTCCAGAAGTCGGTGTTAGTCCCGACCCAGCGCCTAGAGTACCTGGGGTTGATTCTGGACTCCTCGGAGGCCAGAGTCTTTCTTCCTTTGGAAAAGTTGCAGACACTCCAGACTGCAGTGAAATTGTTCACATCCTGCAATTAGTCGTCTCTCTGTTTTTACATGCGAGTCCTGGGCCTCATGGTAGCCTCTTTCAAGGCGGTGCCGTTTGCCCAATTCCACACTCGGATCTTGCAGAAGGAGATTCTCTCCAAATGGAACAAATCTCCATTGTCTCTGGATCGTCAGATTCAGTTAAGTCATCTTGTCAGGGCCTCTCTGAGTTGGAGGCTGAGATCTCCGGCTCTTCGGTCCGAGAAGTTGTTCCTCCCCTTCCATTCGACTGTGATCACGATGGACGCCAGCCTGACCGGTTGGGGGGGGAGTCTGGGGGTTCAGGTGGCCCAGGGCCGCTGGACTCCGGACGAATCCCAACTACCAATCAATGTCCTGGAACTCCGGGCGATCAGGCTGTGCCTCTCCAAGTAGTCACAGAGGCTAAGAGGGCGTCCAGTCAGGATCTAGTCAGACAACGCCACGGCAGTGGCATGCGTCAACCATCAAGGAGGTGGGTGGAAAGGAGAGTACCGGCTCTATCGGCATTTTACATTCTGGGCGTGGAAAACTGGCAGGCGGACTATCTGAGTCGCCAAAGGCTGGACCAAGGGGAATGGTCGTTACTTTCGGAGGTTTTTCAACTCCTTTGCCGGAGATGGGGCACGCCAGACGTGGATCTCCTGGCTTCTCGACTCAATCGCAAGGTGTCGAGGTTCGTGGCCAGGTCCAGAGATCCCTGGGCAGACGCGTTGGTGGCCCTGTGGGGTCAGTATCGGCTAATTTATGCCTTTCCCCCACTGAAGTTGCTTCCTCGTCTGCTCCGCAGAGTAGAGACCGAGGGAATTCCGCTGATTCTGATCACCCCAGATTGGCCCAGGCGTTCCTGGTACACCGACCTTGTGCGTCTGGTGGCGGATTCACCCTGGCGACTGCCAATGCGGGAGGACCTTCTCTCACAAGGTCCCATTCTTCATCCTGATTTACAGTCGCTGGCTTTAACGACATGGCTATTGAAAGCCAGGTGCTAAGGGACTGAGGCCTGTCGGATTTGGTCAATTCAACCATGTTGAGGGCACGGAAGTCATCTTCTAGGAAGATCTACCATCGCACGTGGAGAGCCTACATCTCTTATGTGTGAGGAGATGGAGTGGCATCCACTGGCTTATTCGGTTTCCAGAATCCTGCTGTTTTTACAGCGCAGAGTGGATCAGAAATTTGCCTTAAGCACCATTAAAGGGCAGATTTCAGCCTTGGCTGTTCTCTTTCAGCGACCCCTGGTGGCTCATTTACTGGTGAGTACGTTTGTGCAAGGGGTCCTACATGTGGCTCCTCCGGTTCGACCACCACTACCTCCGTGGGATTTGAATCTGGTGCCTTCGGCGCTTCAGGAACCTCTTTTTGAGAACATCAGGGAAATTCCTCTTTTGGCGCTCTCTGAGGGTGGCCTTCCTGGTAGCCATCACATCCATCAGGAGGGTTTCTGAATTGGCGGCCCTGTCTTGCAAGTCCCCATATTTGGTCCTCCATAAGGATAAAGCGGTGCTAGGCCCGCAGCCTTCCTAACTTACGATGGTAGTTTCAGCCTTTCACCTGAATGAGGACATTGTACTTCCATCCTTGTGTCCTCGGCCATCGCATTCCAAGGAGGTTGCGCTGCACTCTTTAGACGTGGTACATGCCTTGCGGGTGTACCTGTCTGCTACGGCTCCGTTCCGGAGGTCTGACTCACTGTGTCAGTGTCTGGTCCGCAGAAGGGCCTGGCGGTCTCGTCGGCCACCATTTCTCGGTGGGTCAGGCACACCGTCATGTAGGCCTATGCCCTGAAGGGGCGGGCGCCTCCCTTTCCTGTCACGGCGCATTCGACCAGTGCTATTGGTGCCTCTTGGGCTTTCCAACATCAAGCGTCTGTCTCACAAGTGTGTAAGGCTGCGACCTGGTCATCTGTTCACACTTTTTCAAAGTTTTACAAGGTTGATGTGAGTGCATCTTCGGATGCTAGCTTCGGCCGCAAAGTTTTGCAGGTGGCTGTTTGAGGTTTCAACTCCTCCGTTGAGGAGCTTTGCTTGTTTGGGGTGAAATTGTTTTTTTGATTGCTGTTCCCACACCTCGTTTTTTTGACACTGCTTTGGGATGTCCCAACTGTTAAGAATTAAGGAGCGGTGTCCGTCCATAGATGAAAAGAGAAAATAGGATTTTTTGTACTCACCGTAAAATAGTTTTCTCTGTCATCCCATGGACGGACACAGCACCCACCCCTCCTTTTTTGGTTTGCACGGCTTTTTATGAACTGACCTGCTGACTGCAGGGCGGAGGGTTATGTCCAGAGGGACCGCCCCCTGGGCGGGGCTGTTCAACTCTGTTAAAATAACATGTATTTAAATATCGAACATGTTAGGGTCAGGGATCTTGCAGTCTCATAGGACAATCAGAAAAATCCTGCAATTTTTAACCAGTGCTTGGCTGGTTGCGGAAGTTTATATTTACTGAAATATCTGCATTTCCATGTTCTGTGTACTGTGGGAGATCAGATATAGTGAATGCAGTGTTTAGTAACACTTGACTAAGAAAATAGGATTTTCTTTTTCATACATCATGGGACACAGGCTAATT
Organism: Rana muscosa; assembly: GCA_029206835.1. NCBI lineage: Eukaryota > Metazoa > Chordata > Amphibia > Anura > Ranidae > Rana > Rana muscosa. The sequence continues at coordinate 83,053,104 of CM055126.1, forward strand.
TTCATTACCTGCTGGGTTATACTTCATCTCCAGGTGAATGGACACTGGTAGACCAAAGGTCTTTAGACAGGAAGTGATCCCCCCTATATAACCCCTCCCATACAGGAAGTACTTCAGTTTTTTCCAGTGTCTACAAGGTGGATGGCATGGTTGTTTGAACTCTCTGAGCCCCAGGTCTCTAGTCCCACAAAGGGTTTTCTGAATGAAACAGGGGATTGACCGATCGGATTCATTTGACACAGGCTCTATATGCTTAGATAAATGGTACCCGAGTCTCGCAAAGAAGAATCAAGATCCTGCAAGGTTTTGCCTGTAATGCGGCCTCCGGGTGCTGGACCCTGCAAAGTGGGATCCTAGACACCACAGCACTAAGGAATTCCTGCAATGTGCTGTACAGGTTCAAGGGAGTGGACCCTAAACATGAAAACGGTACCCAGTCCTTGAAGGTCCTCAAATGACAGGAACCTGCCGTGATGGGTGAAGTGGGCTCTCAGTTTCTAAGTTGCCTTGCGCCTGGATGGGTAAGTGAAACCCCTTTTGTTTACTTATTGTGGGGTGTCCCAGTGATTGTAACAATCAGTCAAGCTAGCTAGAGGCTGAACACCTATGTGCGGTGACCATACAGGGGAGTTTTGGGCTAGCTGTGGGTGTTTGCAAAGTGTGCCTTTTTTAGCTTGTGTCTGGCTGTCTTTTACCTGTATGATGGCGCACGACGGTGCGCCATTTCTCCTTGGTTCACCATGGCGCACGTGCGTTCGCAAGAGCGATGCTGGGCTTAGCAGTTTGGTGGCCATGGCTCACGTGGCTTTGCTGCACATGCGCTGTAGCCTTTATCTGGGCATACGAAGATTCACGTCATACGCGAATACAGCCATGCCCGTTCGCTGGGACCGCGTGCGTGCACTGCACACACATGCACAGAACGTTCTGGCGCACAGCCAGCTTATTTAAGCTGTGTATGCCAAGCATGCAGTGCTTCCAGAAGGCAGCTGTGGGACACAGAGCAGGCTCTGAACAAAGCACTTGCATATGTTTTCGTTCTTACGCGGTTATCGCCCCGATAAACTGTCTCAAGGTACTATATTCCTTCCCAATTTACAGTCTCTAAATTTGACGATATGGTTATTGAAGCCAGTGTGTTAAAGGACCGTGGCATCTCGGGACCAGTGGTGTCTACCCTAGTGAATGCTAGAAAAGCTGTCACTAGGAAGATCTATCATAAGGTCTGGAAGACTTGTATTTCTTGGTGTGAATCCAAAAAATGGCATCCTCGGAAATACGTGATTATTTTCTCTTTTCTACAGTCAGCTGTAGAAATCAGATTGGCTTTGAGTACAATCAGAGGTCAGGTTTCGACCCTGTCAGTATTCTTCCAAAGGCATTTAGCCTCCCATTCACTGGTCCGAACCTTTATGCTGGGTGCAACTCGTTTGCTCCCCCCCAAGATCACCTATGTGTCCTTGGGACTTGAACTTGGTGCTGTCTGTGTTAAAGAAACATTTGAACCTATCAAGGAAATTCCATTACACTTGCTGTCATGCAATCTAGCCTTCCTGATGGCCATCAGCTCGGCTAGAAGGATGTCGGAGTTGGCGGCCCTTTCGTGCAGGGAACCATACTTGATCCTTCACCACGACAGGGTCGTTTTACAACCTGTTCCATCCTTTTTACCAAAAGTGGTGTCAGCCTTTCACTTAAATCAGGACGTTAATTTGCCTCATTCAGCGGAAGAGAGACGACTGCATTACTTGGACGTTGTCCAGGCAGTCAGTGTTTGTCTAGATCTGCGGAGATCCGAGGATCGGACTCCTTTTTCGTTTTACCAAAAGGACCCAAGAAGAGGCAGGCAGCTTCCAAGCCTTCCATTGCCAATTGGGTCCGTCAATTGGTCATTCAGGCCTATGGTCTGAAACATAAAGCTTCCTCCCTTTAGAGTGAGAGCTCATTCTACCAGGGTTGTAGGAACCTCCTGGGCTTTTCGCCATCAGATATCTGTGGCTCCGATTTGTAAGGCTGCTACCTGGTCTTTAGTGCATACGTTAACAAAATTTTATCAAGTGGATGTTCGAGCAGCCGAGGATTCGGCTTTCGGCCGCAGTCTACTGCGGGCTGCCGTATAAGTTTTGAGGGCTATTGTTTGGCAGGGTGTCTCCCTCCCCTCAAGGCTATTGCTCTGGGACGCCCCAGCAGGTAATGAATATTAGCCTAGCTCTGTGTCCCATGATGTATGAAAAAGAAAATAGGATTTTTTCATCATATTTACCTGTAAGCAATATAGTTACATAGTTACATTGTCAGGTTTAAAAAAGAGACAGTCTATCCAGTTCAACCATAAAAAAAAAAAAAAAAATATTGTACAATCCCGTATACCCAATTCTATACCCACAGTTGATCCAGAGGAAGGCAAAAAACCCCATCAGAGCATGATCCAATTTGCTACAGCAGGGGGAAAATAGGATTTTTGTACTCACCGTAAAATCCTTTTCTCTGATGTCCATGGACTGACACAGCTTCTAATGCTGAAACACGTGGGTATATGTCCCTGCTCGCAGGAGAAGATCTAGGCAGAATGTTAGAAACATACATTCTAGAAAAAAACTGAGCTGAACAGCCCCAAATAGGGGGTGGTCCCTCCGGACATAACCCTCCTACCTGCAGCTAGCAGCCTCAGTTCGTAACAAAGCAGTACAAACCTTAAAGAAGGGTGGGTGCTGTCAGTCCATGGACGTCAGAGAAAAGGATTTTACAGTGAGTAAAAAAATCCTATTTTCTCTTATCGTCCATGGACTGACACAGCACCCACCCTTTAAGGTTTGTACTGCTTTGTTACGAACTGAGGCTGCTTGCTGCAGGTAGGAGGGTTATGTCCGGAGGGACTGTAACGGCACCACCAAGTATGAAATGGGTTAACGCCGTTTAGGATATTCCCTCTCTGGACACACATCCACTGCCGATCCTCCACAGTCAGGCGACCGCTTCCCATAGGATTAATCCTTCCAAACATACGAGACAAACACTCTGTATGAAGTTCCCAACTGGACTGACTATCTTTAATGACAAACTCCCAGTTTTATACAAACAGAGAGGAGGTTCTTTAATACACCTTGGACCAGACCTAATTTACATGAGCTAATTAACTACAGTGATGACTCAGACACATGACCTTTAGGCTAGCCTCACTGTCTCCCAATACACATCTGACATCTTAGCAGACACAGGTGGGGGCTGGATGTGGTGACATTAGCGTCTAACAGTATGTGTCCCAACATCATGAAGGAGTCACTTTTCAGTTAACCTGTTGAGTTCATAATCAAACAGTAAATAGTTCTTTACAGATATCCTGGGGAATATTGTGGAAAAATATCACTGTCCCATTTTAAAGCAATCCAAGACATATTCTTAATGTCCTTTATTTTCTTGCTCACCCTGTGCCCAAAGTGACCCCTGTCACAGGGACCACCCCCTGGGCGGGGCTGCTCAGCTCTGTTTTTTTCTAGAATGTATGTTTCTAGCATCTAACATTTTAATACTGAAACACGTGGGATGTCCCAAAGCAGTATCAGAAAGAGGGTGGGAGCAGTAGTAAAGGAAAAACCAAACTCCACTCCAAACAAGCAGAACTCCTCAACAGAGGAGGTGAAACTTTAAACAGCGGCCCGCAACCCTTGCGGCCGAAGGTAGCATCCGAAGATGCAGCCACATCAACCTTATAGAACTTAGAAAAGGTATGAACGGACGACCAGGTCGCCGCCTTGCACACATGTGCAACCGACGCTTGATGTCGGAAAGCCCAGGGAGCACCAATTGCCCTGGTGATATGCGCCGTATCCGTAAAGGGCATAGGCCTTTATAACGGTCTGTCTGATCCACCTAGAAAAGGTGGCAGACGACACCGCTTGGCCCTGTTTTGGACCAGAGACAGACACAAACAGTGAGTCAGACTTCCGAATGGAAACAGTAGCAGACAGGTACACCCGTAAGGCTCGTACCACATCCAATGTGTGAACCGCAAACTCTCAGGGATGCGATGGGTGAGGACACAAGGACAGAAGAACAATGTCCTCATTAAGGTGAAAGGCCAAGACCACCTTTTTGAAAGGAAAGACGGTCGTGGGCGCAACACCGCCTTATCCTTATGAAGGACCAAGTAAGGCGACTTGCAGGACAAGGCCGCCAACTCAGACACCCGTCGAACAGAAGTAATGGCCACTAAGAAAGCCACCTTCTGGGACAAGGTCAACAGAGGAATCTCTCTGATATTTTCAGAGGGATGTTAATGGAGAACCGAGAGCACCAAATTCAGATCCCAAGGAGGGGGAGGAGGCTTGACGGGGGGATCACATGGCAAACCCCGTGCACAAAGGTGCTAATCAAGAAATGGCCCACTAGCGGTCGTTGAAAAAGACAGCCCGGGCCGAAATCCGACCCTTGATGGTACGCAAGTCCAGCTTTTGGGTCACACCGCACTGTAAGAACAGCAAAATCTTAGGAACGGAATACGTCCGTGGACGCCATCAAGCTCCTCGCACATAGCGATGTAAGCCTTCCAGGTACGGTGATGGATCTTTCTGGAGGAAGATTTCCGTGCCCACAACATAGATGAGATGACCGAATCTGAGAGACCTCGGTCCCTCAGCACCTGGCTTTTAACAGCCATGCCATTAAAGCCAAGGACTGTAAAGCAGGATGAAGTATGGGACCATGAGACAGAAGGTCCACCTAAATAGGCAGTCGCCAAGGAACTAGATCGGCGTACCAATGTCGCCGTTCCGGAGCAATGAGGATCACTGTAATGGCCGCGGCCCCTACTCTGCGAAGTAGGCGAGGCAACAACAGTAGCGGGCCACCAACGCGTTTGCCCAGGGATCCCTGGACCTGGCCACGAATCTCAACATCTTGCAAGTGAGTCAAGAGGCAGAAGGTCCACATCCGGTGCCCCACCTCCGGTAAAGGAGGTGAAAACACCTCTGAATGTAAGGACCCTTCACCTGGAATGCACACGACCGACAGGACCGTCCTGCAGCGGGATGGGTATGATCCCAAGGAGACCCCGCAATGTATCAGAGAAGGGAGGCCCCGGCTTATGGGGTGCCTCAATTGTTGGCAAAGAAAGGCAACCTGATAGAGCTTACCTAGAAACTCGGTCAGTGGACCAGTAACTCAGCCTCTACAGGTGTCGCAAACCCACCCCGGACACAGAGACCATAGAGGCTAAAGCAGTTGCAGTGAACCTGCTGGTCGACTGATAGATGAAGCAGAGGCTTTTGCCCAGTCATTGAGCTTCAGAAACGCCAGAGACGCAGCCACTAACTGGTGTAACGCTAACCTCAGCATGGCGAACACAGTCCAAGCCAGCGCTTCTGATCACCACCGAAGGGCAGGTGGAAGGTGGTACCCCTGATGCCAGGGATCCTTATGACAATGCTCCATCCAGCAGCTACTCCATTGATAAGTGCTGATTGTACAAACACATAGTTTATACTGTGTATTGCGTCAAAACGCGCAATTAGAGCGTGGGAGGAAACCCCCTCAGCCACAAAGAGCATAGTGCAACCACATACGGCGTATGTAATTTAGTATGTGTGGATAAACATATTAAACACGTTTATACTGTGCCAGCGGCGAAGGCGCGCACATCATTGGGTCGTGGGCAGAAACCAGCCACGCAGACTGCGTACACAACCGTGTAGGCATGTTGGCATGTGAATAAACAAATTGCACATGTTTATGCTGTGCATAGCGCTGAAAATGCGCACACCATTGGAGCGCGGGGGAAAAACCGTAGCACCCGGATGAAACCCACGCAGACTGCATACGCATACCGTGTAGGTACTATAGTATGCTTGATAAACATATGGAACATGTTTAAACTGTGCAGAGAGCGTCAGAGCGTGGGAGGAAACCGGAACACCCGGAAGAAACCCACGCAGACAGCACACAGATACCATGTAGGAATGATAGCATGTGAATAAACAAATTGCACATGTTTATGCTGTGCATTATCATTGGAGCGTGGGAGGAAACCGGAGTACCTGGAGGAAACCCACGCAGACAGCATACCCATACTGTAAGTATTTATATTATGTGCAATAAACATATTGAACATGTTTATACTGTGCAGAGAGCCGAAGCGCACATACCGTGCGAAGACCCTGGAGCACCCGGAGGAAACCCACACCGACCCAGAGAGAATAATACATACGTATACTGTGACTGTACTTAGAGTCGTGTATAAACATATTGTGTATGTTTATATCGTGTATGGCACTGAAGACACAGCATTGGAATGTGGGAGGAAACCCACGCAGACACTGAGATCAATAACGCATACATACACTGTGAATGTATCCAGTGTAGAGTTATAAGATAAGTTTAAATTATGGCGCAGGGGCGCATAAACTTCTCTGTATCATTCCAATCTGCTTAAATGTGCTGCCGAAGCAGCATGCAGGTAAAAGGTGACCTCTGACACCTCAGACCGTGGTCCTGTCAGAGCGTTCCTCAGGAAATGGCGGGACCCTATTTTTGCCTCAGAGATATCACACGGAAGGCTCACAGGGACTAGAGAAATAAATGAATAAAGTCCCCCCCCACCATGCTGCACCGACCGGGGGGGGGGCACTGTGTACCAGTGTATCGTCAATGCTGCTCTTGACGCAGCGTGTAAGGAAACAGCGAGGAAGCTGTGTAAAAGAAAAGCTTGAAAAGAACCAAAGGAGACAGCGTCCCCCTGAGGTACCTCAGCCACAGCATTCAGCTTGAGTGTCCCTCACAGCATCAAAGAGTTCACTTACAAGCGCCCTGTCATTTACTGACTCAGAACTGGAGTCTTCCTCACAAGGAATGTCCTGTTCAAAAACATTAAAATATTCAGAGCTAGGGTCCTGAGCAGCAGCAGCTAGGCCCATATCTGAATCGGAGCACTCCCCATGTGGAGATTGTGTGGGGAGAGGGCGCTTTATAGCTCCCTTATGCTCGCACACTGCTTCCATCCTGACAAATGTTTCCAGGACTGCCGACAACTGGTCCATAGGGGCCGCAGGTGCTGGAGCACTGCCAGTTGCCTAGTGGGGAAGCAGGTGAACCAGACTCCATACTCGCCACCCTCTGAGAACTTATGCACAATAAAGTGAATAAACAGTCCACCCACTGGCTGCACTGACTGAGGAGGGGATACCCAGAGGACCCACCAACCCTTCAGAGGACTGCTCGGCTCCGCTGTATGCACCGCACTGCAAGCGCGAGTGAAGTCTGAGGAGAGTGTAAGGAGATTTGCGCCGCAGCAGCGGCGAGAGGGGCCAAAAACTTAAGTGAAAGCGCTGCGTCTTCAAGAAAATGGCCGCCGGCTGCGTGTAATACTGCGCCATTGATCCGCGGCAAGATGGACGCCGAGCGCAGCAAAATTACAGCCAAAGCGCCTAATGGCGTCTCCAAAGACCCCACGTTTTCTCAGCCCCAGCACACAGACATGAGCGCCCCCCCCCCTTGCCAGGCCAGAGTGACCCCCAGGTACCCCCACACAGCTCAGCGCCAGATTAGGGTGCAGAGAGCAGCATACAGGGGAGAGACAGGGAAACCCCCCCCCATACAGAGAAACACAGCCAGCATGTACTCACCTGATGCAGGAGAGACTACTTGCCCGTCCCAGAGGGACCCACTGGCGTGTTTCAGACAGACCTATCAGAGAGTAGTACTAAGTAGCTGTCGACCCGGTCCACCGCGAAAGATACAGCAGTCACTGTTCAATCTTGTGAGGACCGCGGGAGCATAAAAGCCCACCGGCCACCCCTGGAGTCATGGGGCATGTTGTGAACTGAGTCTCACGCACACAAGGCGAGGATCAGCACGCTCGATGGTCAGACAGGGAAGACTACGAGGATACTAGTGTACCCAACCTGTTGCCCAGCCGACAGTTGATTGAAGGTCTCAAAAATAAAATACAATTCTCAAAGGAATAAAAAAACATTACAATCTTCAAGGAGACTGGCTCCTGAGAGAGCCACGTCTTCTCCTTCTGCTAGGCAGAAAAAAAAACTGAGGCTTCTAGCTGCAGGTAGGAGGGTTATGTCCGGAGGGACCGCCCCCCCCGGGGGGGGCTTTTAAGCTCTGTTTTTTTCTAGAATGTATGTTTCTAACATTCTGCCTAGATCTTCTCCTGCGAGCAGGGACATATACCCATGTGTTTCAGTATTAGAAGCTGTGTCAGTCCATGAACGATAAGAGAAAAATTCCTTCCTGATCCCCCGAGAGGCAATCAGATTTACCCTGGATCAACTTTACCTATAAATGTTAGTACCCAGTTTATATTATGTACATTTAAAAAATAATCCAGGCCTTTCTTAAAGCAATCTACTGAGCTGGCCAGAACCACCCCTGGATGGAGTCTGTTCCACATTTTCACAGCTCTTACTGTGAAGAAACCTTTCCGTATTTGGAGATGAAATCTTTTTTCCTCTAGACGTAAAGAGTGCCCCCTTGTCTTTTGTGTTGACCGTAAAGTGAATAACTCAACACCAAGTTCACTATATGAACCCCTTATATATTTGTATATGTTAATCATATCCCCCTTATTCTCCTCTTCTCAAGAGTGAATAAATTCAGTTCCTCTAATCTTTCCTCATAGCTCAGCTCCTCCATGCCTCTTATCAGTTTGGTTGCCCTTCTCTGCACTTTCTCCAGTTCCCCGATATCCTTTTTGAGAACTGGTGCCCAAAACTGAATTGCATATTCCAGATGAGGTCTTACCAATGATTTGAACAGGGGCAAAATGATATCTCTCTCTCTGGAGACCATACCTCTATTAATACAAGAAAGGACTTTGCTCGCTTTGGAAACCGCAGCTTGGCATTGCATGCCATTATTGAGCTTATGATTTACCAAAACCCCCAGATCCTTCTCCACTATGGATCCCCCCAGTTGTACTCCCCCCTAGTATGTATGATGCATTCATATTCTTAGCCCCCAAGTGCATAACTTTACATTTATCAACATTAAACCTCATCTGCGACATAGTCGCCCAATTAGACAGAGAATTGAGGTCGGCTTGTAAATTGGAGACATCCTGTAAGGACGTTATTCCACTACATAGCTTGGTGTCATCTGCAAAGACAGAAATGTTACTTTTGATCCCAGACCCAATATCATTTATAAAGATATTAAAAAGTAAGGGTCCCAACACTGAACCTTGGGATACAACACTGAAAACCTTAGACCATTCAGAGTAAGAATCATTAACCACTACTCTCTGAATTCTGTCTTTTAGCCAGTTTTCTATCCATTTACAAACTGATATTTCCAAGCCTGTAGACTTTACCTTCCACATGAGCCGTGTGTGGGGAACTGTATCAAACACTTTTGCAAAATACAAGTATACCACGTCCACCGCCACCCCTCTGTCCAAGGTTTTACTTACCTCTTCATAAAAAGAAATCAGGTTTGTCTGACAACTTCTGTCTTTCATGAATCCATGCTGTCCGTTTTTTTTCCAGCAAGAACTCATCTATGTGGTCTTTTATTAATCTCTCCAGTATCTTCCCAACTATAGAAGTTAAACTAACAGGTCTATAGTTACTTGTTAAAGACTTTGTTCCCTTTTTAAATATAGGCACCACATTGGCCCTGCGCCAATCCAGTGGTACTATTCCTGTCATTAATGAGTCCCTAAAAATTAGATACAATGGCTTTGAAATTACAGAGCTCAATTATTTTAGGATCCGTGGGTGTATGCCATCTGGTCCAGGTGCTTTATCCACCTTAAGGCCGGGTTTACACTGGGGCGACAAACACTCCGACATTGGGAGCTCATGTCGCATGACGTGTGAAAATCAATGTTTCCCTATGGGAGCCGTCTTAACTGGTCCGACACATGTCGGGCCGACTTTGAGAATGCTCCCTGTACTACTTTGGTCCGACTTTGATCCGACTTCAGCCCATTGACTATCATTGAAGTCGGATCAAAGTCGGATCGCAGTCTTGCATGATCCGACTTTGGCATGCGACTTGTGCTCATCTGCTCTTGAGGGGCAACTCCAGGCCAAATTTTAAATAAATAAGCTATTCGCTCATCAACGATTTATATAGGCTTCTCATGACGACAGTCACATGGTCCGGGTGGCCCCGGAGCATGTGACTGTGACGTCATGAGAAGCCTATATAAATCGTTGATGAGCGAATAGCCAAGCATTACAGCGGGAGGAAGCGACGTGTCAACATCGAGGAGGAGAAGAGGGAAGAAGACGCCGACGGGAAGACCGGCCCCTCCACTAGCAAAAGAGCTGGAAGAAGATAGTGGAGGGGCCGACAGAAGGAAGAAAGAAAGAACCGGAGAGCGAGGGAAGAAGGCGACGGAGAAGACCGGGCCCCGCTAGCAAAAGAGCTGGAAGAAGATAGCGGAGGCCCGGCAGAAGGAAGGAAGAACCGGAGAGCGCGGAGACGACACCGGAGACCCCCGGAGTCGGAAGAGACCCCCAGAGCTGTGCAATAAATTACTTTAACAACCTGTGTGTGTTTTTTTTATTGACATTTTTTTCCACCAGGTGAATGGGTAGGGGTACGATGTACCCCATACTCCTTCACATAGGGTGGGGGGCCGGGATGGGGGGGCTCCCGGATTCCGATAAGCCCCCCCGCCCGCAGACCCCGACAACCAACGGCCAGGGTTGTCGGGAAGAGGCCCTGTCCTCATCAACATGGGGACAGGGTGCTTTGGGGTGGGGGGTCCGCAGGTCGCCCCCCTGCCCCAGAGCACCAAACCCCCCATGTTGAGGGCATGCGGCCTGGTACGGTTCAGGAGGGAGGGCGGGGGGCGCTCTCTCGGCCCCCCCTCTTCCCCTGCGGCTTGCCAGGTTGCGTGTTCGGATAAGGGTCTGGTTTGGATTTTGGGGGAACCCCCACGCCGTTTTCTCGGCGTAGGGGTTCCCCTTAAAATCTATACCAGACCCAAGGGCCTGGTATGCCCCTGGAGGGAGAACCCATGCCGGTTTTTTATTTAAAATTTGGCCTGGAGTTCCCCCTCAAGATTCATACCAAACACAGTGCCTGCTATTGGCGGGGATCCAAGTCGGATCCCCGTTCATTGAAAGTCGGACATATGTCGGCTTCATGTCGCAGGGCAAAGTCGGATCCAAAGTAGGACGGCTGTCGTGTCGCACTAGTGTGAACCCAGCCTAATTCTGTCTAAATATTTCTGGACCCTATCACTTTTGAGCCATTGTGGATTTGGGGCTGTGTCACTACCACCCCCATTATGGACATGATCTCCCCCATGTTCCATTGTATACACAGAGCTGAAGAAAGTACCATATTTGTCGGCGTATAACAAGCACAGGCGTATAACACGCACCCTAACTTTAAGAGGTAAGTTTCAGGAAAAAAAATTCCACAGCCCCCTGCATATAACACGCAGGCACAGTTTACCCTCTATTTTCAGGGTAAAAAAGTGAGTGTTTATACGCCAATAAATACAGTATTTAATAAATTAGCCTTCTCTTTGTCCCCAGTCACCCACTCTAGATTATTTTGTAAAGGGCCCTACATGCTCAGACCTGACCTTTTTACTATTCATATGTAGCGGCCTCACCTCTCACTCCCTCCTTCTCTGTCAATGTCAATGGCTCTAGTCTAGGGGACCAGGGAGGAGAGTGTGACGCACCACCAGCTCGTACCCTCCAGTGTGTAGAGGTGTGAGCTATACCCAACTACCTTCAGGTCTGTGCCCCTGTCCAGAGCCAAAGCTCCCCTTGAGGATGATCCTTTAACTCCCAGAAAGCCAAGTTCCACACCATTGAAAGTCCAACACTTATTTATTCTTGTAGAGCAATAAATAGTCCTTTGCGAGCAGACTGGTTAGACAATGAACAGGCAAGGTGAAGAGGAAGGTTCAGGCACAAACATAAACTTATTACTCTCCGGTTTCAGTATGCGCAAACAGCCGGAGGACACCCTAGGAATCCTCCGTCCCATGCGGGACCCAGTCAAAGGTACTGGGCCCCAGGCCCCCAGAGAGTACCTCACCCCAGACCTAAGGTGTCTGGGGTGGAATCGCAGCTCCGTCTTTGTCTTCCTTCCCGTTCATTTTAAATTTAAATCTAATTTTACATTGTATATTCACATATTCCTAACATGACCGGGATAGGTATTACATCATCAATTTTTCTCATGGCACCTCATATCCTTTGTAGACATATCCTTATTAAGCTTATTTGCCAGGAGCATCTTTTAGTCAAAGATTTATTTGGACGCTTTTGCCTATTTTTGCATATATCTAATTTTGTCATATATGTTCTACACAATACATTATGTTTAGATACTCATTTTTGTACATGCTTTTGTACATACATGCGTGGGTATGTATCCGCGCATGCGTGTGCATATCCATGTTAAATAAGACATTTTGTTATAAACATACATGCATATGTACTGTGTCTTTAATTCACATCACAAAAATGACATTACTAGGAACACACTTTATTATTTACCTAACTTTTTATTTAATTTTACTTAATTTTTATTACATTCTATTCACATTATACTCCATTTACTTTTTACATTATTGTATATCATTGTATATACAAGAGTTAACACAAATTTCACATTCAGTTTATTTCATTATGTAATATGTATGCACATTTGTTGTATTTAAGCTATTTGCATTACACTAGTTAGGTCTCCACACCGTGCATGCCATTTACGGTATATCGTATGGACTTTTATGTCATATGCTATATATTCCATGCACAAATTTTCTTTTCTTCTCTCCATAAATTTCACTACTTATATATTTCACATATATAATTAATTATTTTTAACATATTTGATCAACTTTTTTTAATTCGCTTCCATATACATTGAATGAAACAATCATATGTCACCACACATATACGGCCATCCATACTGTATTGTTCATGGAGAAGGACATCATACACTATTATTTATTTACTATCATTTTGTTTTTCACAATTTGGGTCAACATTTGTATGATCTAGCTCTCATGAACCCTTCACAAAAAGGTTTTTATCTATGTATGCTCACTCACTTGATGGTGGCAATATACTAATTGTATTGCAGCTTTGAATAGTGTTAAATTGCACCGTATTTGGCAGCTCACAGCTGCTTTTTAATTGTCTCACAATTGTTTCATGATTGTTTCTCAATCAATGGTCGCTTAACATTCACCTGATTATGATCACATGCTTGGTTAGGAGTGCTATATGTATTAGAGGTCATTTTTGTATTTTTCAGCTATGAGTAAACACTGAATTGGTGTGAAACGCGTCAGCTGTCCTGAGTTCTGCTGGTTTTTGTAGTGCCTGTTTTGCCTGAATAAATATACGTTGGATTGGAGTGCGGCTGTCCTCACTAATTTTCTTCCCCTGCGTATAACACGCAGGCACAGTTTACCCTCTATTTTCAGGGTAAAAAAGTGTGTTTATACGCCAATAAATACAGTATTTACTAAATTAACCTTCTCTTTGTCCCCAGTCACCCACTCTAGATTATTTTGTAAAGGGCCTACATGCTCAGACCTGACCTTTTTACTATTAATATATTTGAAGAATTTTTGGGGGTTTGTCCTACTATCTTTTGCAATCTGTCGTTCGTTTTGAATTTTTGCATCCTTGATTTCCTTTTTACATATCCTGTTATATTCTTTGTAACATTTAAACTACACTAGTGTTCCTTCATTTTTATTCCCCATGGGAATGAATATACTTTGCAGTGAGGTCCCAAAAAACAGTCTTTTTGAAGAATTCCCATTTCTGTTCTGTGTTTATCGATGCCAATATCCCCTCTCAGTCTTAAGCCTCGTACACACGAACGAGTTTCTCGGCAAAAACCAGCAAGAAACTTGCTGGCAGAGATTTTTTGCCGAGAAATTAGTTCGTGTGTATGGTTTCTCGTCAAGAAAAGCGACAAGAATCTCGACGAGAAAATAGAGATCCTGCTCTCTATTTTCTCGTCGAGATTCTCGTCGGCATGTTTCTCGACGAGAAAAGTGAGTGTGTGTACACTTACCTGTCCTCCCGGAAGCCCGCGCATGTTCGAAATGAATTCGACGCATGCGCGGTAGCTTCCCAGGCATAGGTAGGGTATACCAAGATGGCGGCGACGGCATCGAATGTGACGAGCGCATGCTCGTCGTAGTTGATGACGTCACCGCGTACGCTCCATTCAAAGAACCGCGGGTTCTTTGAATCGAGCGTGTGTACACTCGGCCGGGACAAGTTTCTTGTCCAAGAATCTCGTCGAAAAAAACGACATGTTTTTTCCGACGAGAATCTCGCCCGTGTGTACGAGGCTTAAGTCCTGGAGAGCAGCCCTCATCCTTGGAAAATTTGCTCTCTTGAAATTAAGTGTTTTTATCTTTCCCGTATGTGATTTTTGCTTACAGCTAACATCAAATGAAATCATGTTATGGTCACTGCTACCCAGGTGTTCCTTTATCTGAACATTAGTAATCCGCTCTGCATGGTTTGAGATTACCAGGTCCAACAGAGCATCATTCCTAGTTGGGGCCTCAATAAACTGGACCATAAAATTGTCCCGCAATTGTCCTGCAATTGTCCTGTAAAATCCTTTTCTTTGAGTACATCATGGGACACAGAAATCCCTCCCCTCTTTTTGAGAATTCAGTGCTTGCTACAAAACTGAAGTACTTCCTGTATGGGAGGGGTTATATAGGGAATCACTTCCTGTCTAAAGACCTTTGGTCTACCAGTGTCCATTCACCTGGAGATAAAGTATAACCCAGCAGGTAATGAATATAAGCCTAACTCTCTGTCCCATGATGTACTCAAAGAAAAGGATTTTACAGGTAAGTATGATGAAAAAATACTATTTTTGATTTACCAGTAAAATCTGTTTCTTGCAGTACAGAACAGGTTCTTCCTCTGTGTTCTTATGATCTATTGCTTGCTAAAAACCCAAGGCTAGCTTAGAGTGGGAGGGATTATATACAGGAATGTCCCTGCTGCTTTATCTTTTTGTGAGTGTATAATCACTTGAAGGTAGCTGCTTTAACCCATATTTTAATCTCTCCTATTCCCAGAAGTGCCTAGTGTGCACCAGCTTGTTTGGAGATTGTTGGAGAGGTGAGAATTTGTCAGAGGGTGGCAGCTTTTTCACATAAGAGTTCACTGTGCCCTAAATAAGTAAAACTTAGGGTCTCTTTATGGATTGTATGTAAGATGGATCAAATTGACACTTAAAATTGCCCATTCACTGTGAGGGCTGCTGCTTCAGCAACTTATATTAATTTTTCCTTCGCTCTCCTATTTCTCTATTCACCATTGTGTATGAAGAGAAATACCTGGAAGCTATATTGTTTCCCTTATATTGCGTGTTGGCAGGGATGGTGCTATAGGGAACAGGAAGCCTACACTAAAAAAAATGGTAATGGCATCACAGAAGTTAAAGTGGGGCAAGGTGTGTGGGGCCAGTGGCATCTTCACATTGCAGTTGTAGAACATAGGCCTGGTTCACACCTAATGTATTTTGTTGTGCTTTTTGGTTTTGCAGAAACGCACTACAGTTCATTTAAATTGGGAGTTAGCTCCCATATCTGACTTTTACCTGTAGGTAATCTTTTAAATAAGACTTACCTATAAGTACTGTAAATATCTCCTAAACATGCAACGTTAAGGAAATATTTACTGTACATGCAGCCGTTGACGTCACTGGTGCATGCGCTCCGTAAGCGGCGACTCCTGTGCGCATGCACAGGATTGACGTCCTCTGGACTCTGGCCACTCACACAGCCTGAGTCTGCAAACCCGGAAGGAAGAACGGTTGAAGATGGAAGCCCTCTCAGCAATGACAGCTCGGCACTGGAGGGCTTCATTTTTGGGCAAGTTTCACATAATGTGCTAGTATGTGATGCATACTAACTAGCACATTATGGTTTTACCTTGCAGGATGCAAAAAAAAAAAAAAAACTGCGGTTTACTACCACTTTAACAAGGTTTTCTATTTTTAGAAAGGGTCAGGGACTCTTTCAACACAAAACTGCAATACGCAAAAGCACGCAATACGTTTTTTGCCGTGATTTACATTTTGCGTTTTTCCATTCACACTTGTAGAACTTAAAAATCGTGCGATTTTCCATTGTGACTTTACCCTGAGACTTGATGCGACTTTGATGCGACTTTGATGCAACATTTATGCGACTTTGGAGGAGTGTGACTTTGTTACAACTTTGGCCAATGTGATAATTTTGTTTGTGCTCTACAAAGTCAGACCTGTGCGGAACGGAAAATTTAGTTTAGTTTTAGATTCTTTATTTTCTAACAAATTACAAGCTTTCAGAACGACTTGAATTTGTATCTGTTGAAAATTGATCGACCAATTTGAATTCTGTGTGAAGTATAACTGGATAAGGAGCTGGCCCAGAAGCCAGCCGCCGCATCCTTAACAACCGATGACTCATCAGCTTTCAGTGGGCTTCTCCACTGACAGCTGAATGTAAAAAAAAAAGAATGCTGACAATGAAAAATAATTGAAGAAAAAGGCATGGGTGCTCCCACTCCCCCCCCCCCCCCCAAATGCATACATGGCCTTTCGAGTCTGGTATGGATTTTAAGAGGAACCCCACGCCACAATTTAAAAAAAAAAACGGCGTGGGGTCCCACCAAAATCCATACCAGACCCTTATCCGAACCTGCAGGCCAATAAAGGGGGGGGGACAAGCGAGCGCCCGCCCCCCTCCAGAACCATACCAGGCCAAAAGCCCTCAACATAAAAACACGAGTTTTTGACAATTCCTTTATGGAAAAAAAATTATAAAAATGTCCCCCCGGTGTAGATTAATCGTCGAGCGCGCTGCCCACCGCCAACCCAAAAAAACAAAACCCCTCTAGCCCAATTGAAGGCTCCCGCCGCCTGCCTGCTCCACAGTGTGACAGCTAATTAAGGAACAAGCCCACTGTGACATCACCGGGTGCCCCGAGGGCATGCTGGGTTGGTGACATCACTAGTTATTTAAGAGCTGTCACACGGCGGAGCAGGCAGACCGTGGCAGCCTTCGTCAGGGTCGGATGTTTTTTTTTTTCTCTTCAGGTGGTGGTGGGCGTCATGATTGATGGATCAACTCAGGAGGACTTAAAGGTTTAGTTCACCTTTAAAAAACTCCCTATGTTCCATTTAGGCCCCTTTCACACAGGGATTTTTACTGTGTTTTCGCTGTAAAAATAGCGCTGTAAAAATGCCTGAAATAATCCTGCCCCATCATTCTCAATGTGAAAGCCCTGAGGGCTTTCACACTGAGGCATTTTGCTGGCTGTGCAAAACAGCTTTTTGGAGCATCTTTAGGGCGCTAAAAATAGCGCTGTAAAAACACCTATCTCCATTGAAATGAATGAGTAACGCGGTAAAAACATGGCAAACCGTGGTAAAACGCATAGGCGTTAGCGCTATTTTACTGCGAACACTGTAAAATCGCGGGAAAAAAATCTTATAATTTTTTTGCGTTTTTTCAACGCCTCAGTGTGAAAGTGGCCTAAAGGCAGAGTTCCACCCATTTAAAAGTCAGCAGCTAAAAAAAAGTGTAGCTGCTGGCTTTTTTATTAAACAGACACTTGTCTCACCATCCTGCGAATGCGGCCACCCAAAGCCTTGCTTCTCTCCCCCCTCTCTGCGGCGCCGGAATTGCAAGTGTGGGCGCCCGGCTGAAGCTTCACCCCCGGGCACGCACTCACATTGTGAATGGCCAGGCAATCTTCTGGGACCTGTGACATGTCCCAGAAGTTTGCAGGGAGGGGGGGGTGAACTTTGGCTTAGCGCCACGGCGCCAGGAGAGGAAGTGGAAGATTGGTACCTGTGAAAACTAGGTACCCGCTCCCCCCCAAAAAAAATTACATGCCAAATGTGGCATGTCAGGGGTCACAAGTACTTTAAGCGGAAGTTCAATTTTTGGGTGGAACTTTGCTTTAAGGAGGCCCATATTAACAATAAGCACTGCGCATATAAAAAAAAATCCTTTCTTTAGCTTTATTTCCCTATTCGTCTTTCAGGACAGCCACAATGAGAGACCTAGGCTCCTCCCTTTCCACAGGAAACACTGCGCCAGCACATATAAATTCTTACTTCCCCTGCCGGCCTTCAGTTGTTAGTGTTTCCTCCGGAGGGGAGACACTGTGCAAGGAGCCAGACTAAATCAGTCAGGGGACTGAGGCATTTCTTACCTGAAAGGAAGCAGGGGCTTCCAGGGTTTTATTGTGGGTTAGTCACCCACCTTCCGTGAGCCACCCCAGCCTGGTCGAGTGCGGCTGAAGGCTGAGGGGGACCCCTATCGCGTCCACAGGGCCGCAGCAAGGAGGC
Source organism: Rana muscosa (assembly GCA_029206835.1). Taxonomy (NCBI): domain Eukaryota; kingdom Metazoa; phylum Chordata; class Amphibia; order Anura; family Ranidae; genus Rana; species Rana muscosa. The sequence continues at coordinate 83,071,416 of CM055126.1, forward strand.
AGCCCGTCCTCCGTGTATATGGATACATGCCGCATTTTTTGGAACCCGCGGGCCGAACGACGTGGCGACGTCATTTCCGGCGGAGGGCGGATGCTTTCCCTTTAACCCGCGACTTCCGGTTCCGGGTCGCGGCGCTGATGGGGGCCCAGGCAGAAGCTGGAGAGAGTCCAAATCGCGCACAGGCAGCGTGGGATTCAACGGAGGCAGCCACCTGCAGTCAATATGTCGGAAGCAGAGGCTCAAGCGACACACACTGACTCCACCTCCAGCCTTCCTAAGGTAAGAGTACCCTGGGGTGGGTTCCTCTCTACCTAGGAATACCCCTCCATGCATGGTTCCTGTCCATGGGGGGGTAATCCCCCTGGGTGGTCAGGGGGGGAGACATTGATGCCTTGCATATAGAAGGTTCAGCACTCTCCGGGGGTTGTACTTATTTGTCAAAAAAAAAAAAAAAAAAAAAATTAAAAATTTTGTACTAAATTTTTTTGTATGATTTTATTGTCTTCCTGTATTCTAGAAGGCTACAGAGAAATCGAGATCAACCCATACCTCTAAAAATAAGTGTGCCTCCTGTAGGGACACGCTAAAGGAGGCATGGGGGAAGGTCTTATGTAAAAATTGTATTGACACCCTGGTGAAAGAAAGGGATGCAGAGCAGGAGTCTGGGCTGGCAGCTTCCGTGAAGGAGCTCTCGTCCACCTTTTCATCTTTCAAAAGTTTAGTTGAAAGATTTCAACTCCCCTCTGTTCCCACTTCCCAGGATACAACCCCCCCCCACCGGCTCAGGGCCCTGTACCGGCTAACCCTGCCACTGCTTCAGGGGCAGAGGAGGTTGCTGGCCCTTCCGGTGTACAACAGGCACATCCAGATAGTGTCACCTCTGAGTCTCAAGAGGACTCAGACGGAGAAGCCCAGGACGGGGAGTCCAGGAAAACCTCCAGGTATAAGTTGTCCCTGGATGAGGGTAGATGACCTCTTGGGAGCAATTTATACCACCCTCGGTATACAGACCGGTAAAAAACCCTTGACCCTTCATGATAAAATGAATAAGGGTCTGGGTGAACAGAAGAAAAAAGTCTTCCCCGTACACGAAGTACTGATTGACACTGTCAAAAGGGAATGGCAGGACCCCGAGAGGAAGCCCTTCTTTTCTACATCTCTAAAAAGAAGATTTCCTTTCTCGGATGACCCAATGTCCATTTGGAATAAAAAACCCAAATTAGACGCCGCCTTCTCCCAGGTCTCTAGGAACACGGACCTAGCGTTCGAGGACATGGGAGCTTTGGCGGACGTCATGGACAAAAGGATAGACTCCCTACTAAAGAAAACCTGGGACTCTACTATGGGTAATTTAAGGCCTGAGATGGCCGTTACAGTTGTGGCCCGCAACTTGGAACATTGGCTCCTTAAAATCCAGGAGCACATTGAGGCTGGGACGGCTAAAGAAACAATTCTAGCTTCCTTTCCGACTATCCTGCAAGGAGTTGCTTATATAGCGGACGCCTCTGCGGAATCTGTCCGCATGTCAGCCAGATCGGCAGCCCTGGCCAACTCTGCCAGAAGAGCCCTCTGGCTGAAGACTTGGCCAGGCGACAGTGCCTCTAAGGCTAAGCTGTGTGGGATACCCCTAACGGGAGACCTACTCTTCGGCCCCGGTCTTGATTCGGTTCTGGACCGGACGGCAGATAAAAAGAAGTCCTTTCCCCCCCAAGCGGAAGGCCCCAGTATTTTCAAAAAAGGGGTTTCGTCCGCAGGGTCAGAAGGGGGCTCCCAGGCCTGAAAAACAAAGAAAGACCTGGACCCCTAAAGGCAGAGGCAGAGGTGGAGTGATTTTTCGCGCTCCTCAACAGCCCGGGAAAAACCCCTGACTCTCTAGTCAGAGTGGGAGGAAGACTGGGGATCTTCCTCCCACTATGGGAGACAATTTCCCCCAACCAATTTATTCTGGGGATTATAAGAAGGGGGTACCATTTAGAGTTTGCAAGGCCCCCCCCCCCCAGAGATATCTTGTCACTTCTCTTCCCAAGTGCAGGGAGAAATCCCAAGCCTTGTTGGGAGCTCTGGAAAATCTGGAAACTCAGAACGTAGTATGCAGAGTTCCAGAAGTAGAGGAGGGAAGAAGATTCTATTCTCACATTTTTGTGGTAAAGAAACCTTCCGGAGAGTTCAGACTAATTCTGAACCTAAAGCCCCTGAACAGATCAATTGTATACAAACGATTCCGGATGGAGTCGATTTTTTTCTGTCAGGGCCCTCCTCCCCCCCGATTGCTTCATGGTGTCTCTGGATCTCAGAGACGCATACCTGCACATCCCAATTGCAGAAAACTCTCAAAGTTTTCTACGTCTAGCAGTCAACCTAGACGGAACAGTAGTGCACCTACAGTTCAAAGCACTGCCATTCGGGCTATCCTCGTCCCCCCGCATTTTCACCAAGGTTCTGGCGGAACCGTTGGCGTTTCTGCGACTTCAGGGAGTATCCATCATAGCTTACCTGGACGATCTGCTTCTATTCGTAGCATCCCCAGAACAGCTATTTAGGGACCTGGAAAAAACAAGGAGTGTCCTTACGGACCTAGGGTGGCTTCTAAATTTAGAGAAGTCCAGCCTAGTCCCATCACAGAGGATAACGTACCTAGGGTACACTTTGGACTCCACTCATTTGAGAGTATTCCTCCTGATGGAGAAGATCCTGAAGTTAGACAGGGCAGTGACGTCCCTTCAGAGCAACCTCCAAGTGACAATAAGATATCTGATGTCGACATTGGGTCTGTTGACATCCACGCTCCCAGCAGTCCAATGGGCAGGACTGCACTTTCGCCCACTACAAGCCTTTGTTTTGAAGATTTGGGACCACAGTCTAGAAGCTCTAGACAACCTGGTTCAGGTACCTGCTCAGGTAAAGAGATCCCTCTGGTGGTGGAGGAGGGTTTCAAACCTGTCACAGGGGCGTCTGTGGTTTATCCCGGTATCTCGGGTGATAACCACGGACGCAAGTGGCAAAGGCTGGGGGGCACACCTGGGATCCCTTCCAGTACAGGGCACCTGGGATTTAGAGGAACTAAACAGGTCGTCCAACTGGAAAGAGCTGAGAGCAGTGGGTCTAGCGCTCAAGTTTTTCCAGGAGCAACTCCAGGGTCACCACACTCAGGTGAGGTCAGACAACTCTTCGGCCGTAGCCTATTTGAACAAGCAGGGCGGCACAAGGAGTGGAGTCTTGTCGGCCCTAGCAGCAGACATTCTGGGCTGGGCCCAAATCAACACACTCTCACTCTTAGCAATCTTCCTGAGAGGCGAGAGGAACGTCATAGCAGACTTCCTCAGTCGGACACAACTGAGAGAGAGCGAATGGGTCCTCAATCAGGAGGTTTTCCTGCTCTTAACCAGGAGGTGGGGCCTACCAGAGGTGGACCTCTTCGCGTCAAGAAAAAACGCGAAAACCCCCTGTTTCTTCTCTCTAAAGAGGGGAGAAGGGAGAGTTGGAAGTGGACACACTAAACCAAAGTTGGGAATTCAGAATGTGTTATGCATTCCCACCACCGGTTCTGTTGCCCGCTGTTCTAAGGAAGTTTCAGGTAGAAAACACTTCCCTGATTCTAGTGGCACCACATTGGCCCAAGAGAGCATGGTTCTCAGTACTCAAACAGTTGGCTGTAGAACCCCCCTTCTTCCTCCCACCTCGAGAGGATCTCCTCTCACTGGGTCCAGTCCTTTGCCCCCAGGTACACAGATGGAGGCTAGCGGCTTGGCTACTGAGGAGGGCATGTTAAAAGCCAAGGGCTTTTCAGAAAAGCTAGTTACCACCCTCCTTAATAGTAGGAAAAAGGAGACTCGCCAGATCTATAGAAGAGTCTGGCTCCGCTTTAACAAGTGGTGTGCGAACTGTTCCTGTTCGGTCCATAATTCCACGTCCATCCTGGAATTCCTTCAATGTTGGGCAGATAAGGGACTTTCCATAGCTACCCTTAAGTCAGATCTCAGCACTCAGTGCTTACTTGGAGAAACCTCTGGCCTCCGATCCCTGGGTTGTCAGCCTCTCAGGCAGAAAGGGCTGGAGCAACGCCAGAACAAATATGCAAGGCAGCAACTTGGTCCAGCTACGCTACCTTTGTTAAGCATTACAGAGTGGATCTGGTGTCGGCAGGTGAGCAAGCCTTTGGGCGAAAGGTTTTGCAAGCTGTAGTCCCACCCTAGTTGGTAAGTCCTCGTCTATCCTCTCATTGTGGCTGTCCTGAAAGACGAATAGGGAAAATTAGAGTTACGCTTACCAGTAACGTCTTTTCCAGTAGTCTTTCAGGACAGCCCTAGTACCCACCCTAAAAAATTGGGGGGTCTTACTAAAGACCGGAACGCAGCATGATAGAGATAATAATAGTATGCTATTAATGTGTTCTTGTGTCTCCCCAGCTGTCCGGAGGTGATCTCAGAAAAACTGAAGGCCGGCAGGGGAAGTAAGAATTTATATGTGCTGGCGCAGTGTTTCCTGTGGAAAGGGAGGAGCCTAGGTCTCTCATTGTGGCTGTCCTGAAAGACTACTGGAAAAGACGTTACTGGTAAGCGTAACTCTAATTTTCCTGCAAATCTGCTACTTCCAGTTGTCTGTATTTCAATACTCATTTGGAATACCCTTATCTGTACCTTCTCACACAGTTCATTTAAGATGGTCTCCGTGTAACGTCCTGCATCCCATGATGCCTCGCTGTTCTCCCCTCTTTCTCTCTCCCTGCGTGCTCTGCACTTGTCTGTGACGCCCCCTCCTAATCGCATCATCTTCCCAGAGTGGAGATCTCCCTCCCCCGCTCCAGGCCCTCAGGGAGCAGCAGTGGCCAGAGGAGTATGAGTCACCCTCAGGGGACCGGGAAAGGGACAGACTGATGATTCCTCTTTGGAGGAATCAACTGTGGAGGAACCCTTTTCAGCCTCACAATCTGAAAAATAGCTGGTGCAAACCCTTACAGAAATGGTCCGTTCTGTGTTTAAAGTGGAGCTCCACCCTAAATAGCAACTTTTGCTATTTGGAACCCTCCCCCCCTCCGGTGTCACAATTGACACCTTTCAGGGGGGAGGGGGGTGAAGATACCTGTCTAAGACAGGTATTTTCACCCACATCCGGGAGTCCTCTCTCCGGGAATCTGCGGGAGTTACGTCACTTCCCGCAGACTTCCCTTGGTGTTCTGGGAGACACTCGGCTCCCAGAACACAGGAGCACCAATCAGAACGGCGCAGCGCGACTCGCGCATGCGCCGTAGGGAACCGGGCATGAAGCCGCAGGGCTTCACTTCCTGGTTCCCTCAGCGAGGATGGCGGAGGGAGCAGCAGAGCAACGAGCGATCGCTCGTCCTCTACTGCGGACGTCGCTGGACTCCAGGACAGGTAAGTGTCCAAATATTAAAAGCCAGCAGCTGCTGTAGCTGCTGGCTTTTAATATTTTTTTTTCCGGCGGAGCTCCGCTTTAAGTTGCCCTTAACCGAGTCAGCCGCAAGCACCATTTCCTCTTTGGGTTCTCTAAAGCCCCCTCAGGCTCCAAATGCTTTTCCTGTCCATCCGTTCCTGGAACAGCTGATACAGTTGTGCTCATAAGTTTACATACCCTGGCAGAATTTATGATTTTCCTGGCCGTTTTTCAGAGAATATAAATAACACAAAAACATTGATTTCACTCATGGTTAGTGTTTGGCTGAAGCCATTTTTTATCAATCAACTGTGTTTACTCTTTTTAGATCATAATGACAACAGAAACTACCCAAATGACCCTCATCAAAAGTTTACATACCCTGGTGATTTTGGTCTGATAACATGCACACAAGTTGACACAAAGGGGTTTAAATGGCTATTAACCGCTTCCCGACCACCGCACCCACTTTTACGTTGACAGAATGGCACAGCTGCGCATATGGGCGTATGTATACGTCCCCTTTAAGATGCGAGCCCGTGGGACCCGATCGCTGCCGGTGTCCTGTGATCGGGTCACAGAGCTGATGAACGGGGAGTAAACACAACATCTCCCTGTCCTTCCCCTGACACTGTCACTGATCGTCTGTCCCCTGTCATCGGGAACAGTGATCAGTGACGTGTCACGGCAAGCCACGCCCCCTAACAGTAAGAATCACTCCCTAGGTTACACTTAACCCCTTCAGCGCTCCCTAGAGGTTAACCCCTTCACTGCCAGTGTCATTTTTACAGTAATCAGTGCATTTTTATAGCCCTGATCGCTGTAAAAATGACAATGGTCCCAAAATGGTGGCAAAAGTGTCCGATGTGTCCGCCATAATGTGGCAGTCACGATAAAAAACGCTGATCGCCGCCATTACTAGTAAAAAAAATATTACTAAAAATGCCATAAAACTATCCCCTATTTTGTAGACGCTATAACTTTTGCCCAAACAAAAAAGAAACGCTTATTGCAATTTTTTTTTTACCAAAGATATGTAGAAGAATACGTATCGGCCTAAACTGAGGAAAAAAAAAAATTTATATATATATATTTTTGGGGGATATTTATTATAGCAAAAAGTAAAAAAAAAATATTGCATTTTTTTCCAAATTGTCGCTATATTTTTGTTTATAGCGCAGAAAATAAAAACCGCAGAGGTGATCAATTCCCACCAAAAGAAGGCTCTATTTGTGGGAAAAAAAGGACGTCAATTTTGTTTGGGAGCCATGTCACATGACCGCACAATTGTCAGTTAAAGCGACGCAGTGCCAAATCGCAAAAATTGGCCTGGTCTTTGGCCAGCAAAATGGTCCAGGGCTGAAGTGGTTAAAGGTAACCATCCTCACCTGTGATCTGTTTACTTGTAATTAGTGAATAAAATTCAATGAGTTTCTGGACTCCTGACAGACCCTTGCATCTTCCATCCAGTGCTGCACTGACATTTCTGGATTCTGAGTCATGGGGAAAGCAAGATAATTGTCAAAGGATCTGCAGGAAAAGGTAGTTGAACTGTATAAAACAGGAAAGAGATATAAAAAGATATCCAAGGAATTGAAAATGGCAATTGGCAGTGTTTAAACGCTAATTAAGAAGTGGAAAATGAGGGGTTCTGTTGAAACCAAACAACGGTCAGGTAGACCAACTAAAATTTTAGCCACAACTGCCAGGAAAATTGTTTGGGATGCAAAGACAAACACACAAATAACTTCAGGTGAAATACAGGACTCTCTGTATGTGGTGTGGCTCTTTCAAGATGCACAATAAGGAGGCACTTCAAGAAAGATGGGCTGCATGGTCAAAGGACCAGAAGAAAGCCATTACTACACAAATGCCATAAAGTATCTCGCTTACAATAAGCCAAACACAGAGACAAACCTCAAACCTTCTGGCACAAAGTCATTTGGAGTGATGAGACCAAAATGTTGCTTTTGGCCACAACCATAAACACATTTTGAGAGAAGTCATCAAGGCCTATGATGAAAGGTACACCATTCCTACTGTGAAACACTGAGGTGGAACGCTGATGTTTTCAGGATGTGTGAGCTACAAAAGCACAGGAAATTTGTTCAAAATTGATGGCAAGATGAATGCAGTATGGTATCAAAAAAATACTGGAGGAACATTTGTATTCATCAGCCAGGAAGCTGCGCATGGGACTTACTTGGACATTCCAACATTACAATGATCCAAAACAGGCCAACCTGTTTTTGGCTACAGCAGGATAAAATGAAGGTTCTGGGGTGGCTATCTCAGTCTCCTTACCTCAATATCTTTGAGCCACTCTGGGGAGATCTCAAATGTACAGTTCATGCAAGACAGCCCAATAATTTACAGTAACTGGAGGCTTTTTGCCAAGAGGAATGTGCAGCTTTACCATCTGAGAAGCTAACGAGCCTCATCCACAAATACCACAAAAGACTTCAAGCTGTCATTGATGTTAAAGGGGGCAATACACAGTATTAAGAACTGGGGTGTATAAACTTTTGATCAGGGTCATTTGGGTAGTTTCTGTTGTGATTACGATTTAAAAAGAGTAAACACAGTTGATTGTTAATTAATGGCTTCAGCCCAATAATCATGAGTGAAAAATGTTTGTGTTCTCATTCATATTCTCTAAAAAAATAGCTAAGAAATCATAAATTCTGCCAGGGTATGTAAACTTATGAGCACAACTGTATATGATGATTGGGATCACCCAGACAAGAAGTTTTCAGCACTTTATCCTATGGAAGAGAAATTCACCAAGAAGTGGAGTGTGACAGCAGTTGACGCTGCTATCTCCTGTGTGAATAAAAGTCTTGTCCGGTGGACAATGTGCAGATGTTTAGGGATCCAATGGATAAAAGGCTGGAATCTTTGCTAAAGACCTTTTTCGGTGGCAGGTGCAGTAGCTCAGCCTGCAGTGGCAGCGATTGGCATTTGCTAATCCCTAAAAGACCAGGTGAAGCAGGTTCTCAAGGTTGTTCCTGCCCAGCAAGCCCGGGATTTAGCCAAGTTACCAAGAGCATTATGTTTTGCAGTGGACGCTATTAAGGATTCTATTAATCAGGCGTCGTGCCTTACGCTCCTGTTGGTGCATATGCATAGGATCCTGTGGTTGAAAAATTGGTCAGCCGAGGCGCCATGCAAAAAGCTTTTGGCTTGTTTTCCGTTTCACGGGGAACGGTTGTTCAGGGATGATTTGGACAAATGCATCCAAAAGATTTCTTTTTTTGAATCAAAAAGGTTTTTATTGAACACCAGAAAGATCACAACAGTTTCCATTGTACAAAAAATAGCAAAGGTTTCCCTCTGCTGGCGAACTGTAAAACAACATATAAGATCACATAAGAACAGCACCACAATCTTGCATATATAAGCATATTAATCCTTGGCCGCTTGGTTTCAAATTTACTGCAAAAGTCGGGACATCACCAGCTCCCTGGGGCTCAGGCCAGGGGTATCAAGCCATTGGGACCAAATTCTCTCAAACCTACCCGGGCTTCCCCAGTGCTGGTATATGTACTTTTCCATTATAAGAGTATTCCCCATGTGTGCTACCCAAGAGGTGGTGGTAGGCGGTGAGACCGACTTCCAACCCATCAAACTAAGCTTCCTGGCCTGAAACAGGGCCCTAGAGACTGCGACCCTGGTCAACTCCCCAGGGATCGCTTCCTCCAAGATCCCCAGCAGGCAGCACTTAGGGTCCAAAGGGATCGTAGTTTGAAACCCTCTGTTTATTGTACCCACCACCTCAGTCCAATACCTGTGAAGCTTAGGGCATCTCCACAGGAGATGAATGAGATCTCCATTGTGCCTCTGACATCTACCACACACAGGGTCCCCGAGCTTACCCATCTTATATAATTTCAGCGGGGTGTAATGTACCCTCAATAATATATATAACTGTGACACTTTCTGCGCAACGTTTAAAGAACAGGTGGTGACTGACTGCCACGCCTCCTCCCATTGGTCCCCTGACAGTGTACCTATGTCCTTCTCCCACATGGATTCCGCCCTGCTCGGGAATGCTTGTAGGTGACTTGCCAGTAACATCTGGTAGCATTGAGAGATAAATCCTTTTGTTTCAGTGCTAGTGTGCAGCACACGGAACACCGGGGTGGGCGAACGCATTCCACCGCATTCCCGTGTGCCGCAACCGCATGTTGAAGCTGCATGTAATAATAATGCATATGAGCTGGGAGGTCAAATCTGGCCTGCAGTTCGGGGAAAGTGAGAAGCCTGCCGTTAACGAAAATGTGGGACAGCAGAGCCACACCATGGGCACGCCATCTGGGCCCCTGCTGCAGCTTCACCAACTCCACATAAGACCTATTGCCCCATATTGGGCTGTCTTCCGTGAATCCCTGCACTCCCTGGAGTTGTCGGCCCTTATTCCAGACTTTTTGGATAAGTGCGAGCGTCGGGGTCTGCTTATTGGATTTTAAGAACATTTGCGCCTCCAGCCCCATCGGGACAGTCTCAGCGCCAGTGGCCGATAGCATCAGTCGTGCCGCCGAGCTCCCCGGGTCCTGGGACATAGAGCCGATCAAATGCTGTAACTGGGCCGCTATGTAGTACAGCCAAGGGTTGGGAACCGCCAGCCCCCCACTGTCCTTGGCCCGCTGCAAGTGTTCCAGTCTAATCCGAGGGGGCCTAGTATGCCATAACAACCGTCGGAAGAGAGTGTTCACTATTCGGAAGATTTTCAGGTGTATCACTACAGGCGAGTTATGTAGAAAGTATGGTAGTTGTGGCATTAAAATCATTTTGATCAGATTAGCTTTACCTGCAAGTGACATTTTTAGGGTGTTCCAGGTATTAATTTTGTCCCTAAACCGGGACAGCAATGGGTGCACATTAAGGGAGCAGTAGTCCCCCAGCCTGGGCGACACCTGCACCCCCAAATATTTAAAGCTAGATACAACTGGGATTGGACAAGAGTCCGGCAGGGCTACCCCACTATCCTCATCCAACAGCATCAGGGCGGATTTCGACCAGTTAATGGTCAATCCCGAGTAGTGACCGAATTGCTCTATTATTGACATAGCCCCAGGGATGGAGTGCGTGGGGTCCTCCAGGAACAGCAGCATGTCGTCCGCGTACAGCATGATTTTTTCCTGCAGCGTGCCGTATTGGAATCCCCGGACGCGGGCACTAGCCCGCACCAGGGCTGCCAGTGGCTCTATAGCGATCGCGAAGAGCAGGGGGGACAGGGGGCACCCCTGCCTCGTCCCCCTACCCAGAGCAAAGGCCGGTGACATCCTATCCGCGACCCTAATGGTCGCCTGGGGGGACGCGTACAGCAGCCTGACCCACTCTATGAATTTGTCCCCAAAGCCAAACTTGGCCAACGTCGCCCAGAGGAACCTCCAACTGACACTATCAAATGCCTTGTTGGCATCAAGGGATAAGAGCGCCCTACGGCCCCCATTGTCAGCCTGCACCTGCATGTTCAAGAACATGCGCCTCAAATTGGTGGTGGTGGACTTCTGTGGCATGAAGCCAGCCTGGTCTGGGTGGATAATAGACGTGATTATCCCGTTAACCCTGCGCGCCAGGACCGTTGCCAGGATTTTTACATCGCTCTGCAGCAACGATATAGGCCTATAGGAGCCAGGGTCAACCGGATCCTTCCCCGGCTTCAACAGTAAAATGATATTAGCCCTGGCCATGGAGCCAGGCAGCTGACCACCCTCTAGTGCGGCGTTAAAGACCTTCAATAGTTCAGGTAACAAGTGCTCCCCAAATTGAGTGTACACTTCTATGGGCAAGCCATCCTCTCCGGGGGCTTTACATGTAGGAAAAGAGCTCGCCGCTAGTTGCAGCTCGCCCAGAGTAATTGGTGCATCTAATTGTTCTCTGGCAGATGTGGAGAGAGCAGGCAGATCAATACTAGCCATGTATGTTTCAAGGTCCTCATCCGAGTAGGCATCCCTCGATCCATAAAGGCCTTCATAGAAGGATGCCAGCTCGGATACAATGGTTTCAGGGGTATTAACCACTTTACCCGTAGAGGCGCGTATAGCACCGATGGCCGGGGATTGTGCTTTAGACCTTGCTATCTTGGCCAGCAATCGCCCAGTTTGTTCCCCTTCCTCATAAAATGCAAGTTTGGTAAAGAACCTCTTCCGCTCTGCCTTTGAGGATCGCAGACGGTCCAGAGAGTCCTGGGCCGACATCCAAGCCTCCCTGGCCGAGTCAGTGGGGCTAGTCACATAAGCGAGTTCCAGCTGTCTCACCTGGTCTCCCACCCGCTCCACCAAGGCAGAGGAGTTGTTCCTGACAATGTGTATTTCCTCGATAAATACCCCTCTAAGATAGGCTTTCAAAGTTTCCCATTTTAGCAGTGGGTCTAGGTAGTGCTCATGGGCCCGGAGAAAGACTTCAATCTTGGTTTCAATACGTTCTGGGGATGTAAACAGTTTGAGCCAATAAGCATTTAGTTTCCATGGGGCTCTAGGTAGGGAGCTAGATGGTTGAGTTACCAGCCAAAGTACTAGCGGAGAGTTGTCTGATACCCCCCGTGGGAAATACTCCACCCCAGATGTGCAACTAACCATGTTGGGAGTGCCCAGACAAAGGTCTATACGGGAGAGGGAACCATGCGACTTGGAGAAACAGGAGAATTGTTTACACTTGGGGTTCCGAACCCGCCAGATGTCAACCCACCCCACCTCCTCCATCAGGCGTCCAAGAGCCGTACCCCGGTTGCCCTTAGGGGGCATCACCGGGGGGTGTCTATCCAATTTGGGGTCTAGGTAGCAATTAAAGTCCCCTAGCAGCAGTAGTGGGACGTCAGGCTTGTTTGCCAGGTAAGACAGCAGCAACTGCAGCACCTCCCTAGAAAAAGGTGGAGGCACATATACAAACGCTAGAATCATAGTAACGGTAAACAGTTTGCAATAAAGAAATACAAATCTCCCAGATATATCAATACGCGAATCTAACTCCTGGTATACCAGAGCCTTGTGGATCAATACGCTCACTCCGCGTGAAAAGGCGGAGTGAGGGGAGTGATAGGCCTGTCCTACCCACGCATATCCCAAGAAACTAGTCGTGTCTTTCAATAGATGGGTCTCCTGTAAGCCAATTATGGCCGGGTGAAATTTACGCAATACAGTGGATATCATGGTCCTTTTCAGAGGATCATTTACCCCTCTGACATTCCACGACACTATGGGTGTAGAAGACATGGTGAGTGTATACTAAGAGTTCTGTCTGAATGGGAGGAGTACCCAGAAGAGAGCAACAGTCCTGCATCCCCCCATCCAGCTAGCAAAAAACAGCCCTTTGGTTCAAACAGCTTTGACTGTGGTGCATCAGTTAGAACAGTACAGTACCTTGTGAAAAGAAAAATCCTGCAGAAACTGTGGCAGAAATTCCTGCGCAACGGCGCTTTGGTGTCAGTACAGTAAAAATAGAAGTAGGAAGCATAAGAAAAACAAGAACAGTAAAACTTATCTGCCGGTGGCTCCTGGACTGCCAACAGGGCGCCACTGGGGACTCCCCACCGGTGTTGAGTGATAGCAACACGGGCATTTCTAGTGCCAACAGGGCACAAAAACATAAGCCATGTCCACCACGGCAGCAAACGGTACATAGGGGGGTGTAGAGACACACTCCACCCATAAACTCAGGTCAGCGAAAAAAAACAGAAGAGTTAGTGGAAAACTATTCGCTGGTATCGTCAAGTAGGTATTGGTCCTCTCATAGTGACATCATTTCAGTAACAGCACTTCTTTACCCGGATTGCTCTTGATAAAGATAGGATCGTCCGCATCAACCTGCACCATTCTCCGGTCCCCTCCTGCGGATGTCTTGTTCGTTGCGGTCTAGCCAGTCAGAAGCATCCTGTGCAGTCTCAAAAAAGTGGGTCTCATCTCTGGCTGTTATGCGAAGCTTGGCTGGGTATAACATGGCATATGATAGCTGAAGCCTCTGCAGCCTTTTCTTGACATCTATAAACTTTGATCTTCTGCGTTGCACTTCTGCAGAGAAATCAGGATAAAAGGATATCCGGGCTCCGTTGAAATGTACAGCCCCCCTTTCTCTGGCCATTCGAAGTATCACTTCCCGGTCCCTGTAGTTAAGGAGTCTAGCAAGCATGGATCTCGGGGGATTACCGGGGGGGAGGGGGCGAGGTGGCACCCTTTGCGCCCGTTCCACCGTGTAAATCGGAGAAAAAGCCTCTTTACCAAAGGTCTCCTGTAGCCAGCCTTCTATGAACGTTGTGGGGTCCCTGCCCTCCACCTTTTCTGGGAGCCCCACAATGCGTACGTTGTTGCGTCTCAGGCGATTTTCGATCTCATCATGGCGATCAAAGGCCTGGCGTGCCTGCTGAGCAGCGACTCTCACTTCCCGGGTCATGTGCGGCATCTGATCCTCTTTATCACTGACTCTGCCCTCCATGGCCGTGGTCCTCTCCCTGACCTTCTGTATATCATGTCTCGGGAGATTAACTTTCTCCTCCAGCCCCCCAAATCTCTCCTTCAGGGCATCCACTGAGGCAGTGCACCTGTGAACAGCATGCAGGATTTCACTGAGTGTGGGCTGGGGACTGTCCTCTGTCCGCTGGTCAAGCAAGGCTGGAATAGAACCAGGGGCTGACTCCATGTCTTCATCCTCAGCTTCCTGCATGTCAGTGTGTCCCTGCTCAGCTTGCTCTGCGGGCACTGTATGGCCCTGTGCAACAGTCTGCAGGGAATCGTCCGGTCCTGTCAGTTTCCTGGCATAATATAGCATGTCTCTCGTTTGGTCTGTCCCTTTAGGGGCTTTGTTGGACTTACCCCCCAGCTCCGTCTTCTACTCCTGCCCTCGTGGAGTCCTGGGAGGCAGAGACTGAGACATCCAGGCGCCATCTTGGAAGGCCTGGGAGGCCGCAGCCGCGGCGTCTCCTTTGTTTCCCTGGGTCATCATGCCGGGATTGTCGAGCACCGCTGGAACCGGGGGTCTCTGGGGGTCTTTAGGCGCAGGTTTCTGGCGGAATCGGGCGTTGTAGGTGGCGAGGAAAGGATCACAGACAGGATCTACAGCGGGAGCTCCGTCGAACAGGTCTGTTCACATGCCGCGTCAGGCCACGCCCCCCATCCAAAAGATTTCAAGTGGTAAAAGTACTCTGAAAGTTGAAAGAAGTAGACGTCCTTCATTTAAACAAGCTTCCTCTCCAGGGCTAGGGGCAACAGCCTCTATGCAGTCGCGACTGCCTTTGCCGTCGGGTTCAAGAGGTAAACCTCAAGATCAAGTCCCATGGCCTCTTTATGAAGGGGCGCCCCCGCTCGCTTGGGTGGGGGAAAGGCTTCTGCAGTTCTCAGGGGCTCGGCAGGAAGAGATCCAGGACAGATGGGTCATCTCCACAGTATTTCTAGGTTACAAGCTAGAATTTTGAGAGTTTCCACCACCTCGTTTGCTGAGATCAAGCGTTCTCAAAGATCCAGGGAAAAGAAAATCTCTGTTTCTGGCGCTAGACCAGTTGATGTCTCAAGGAGTGATCATAAAGATTCCCACGGAAGAGCAGGGATTGGGGTTCTATTCAAATCTCTTCACGGTACCAAAACCAAATGGGGATATCGGACACATTCTAGATCTCAAAGATCAAAATCCATTCCTAAATATCCGCTCCATTTGCATGGAGTCAATCCGGTCAGAAGTTTCCACCCTTCAGGGAGGAGAACTTCTGGCGTCAATCGACATCAAAGATGCATATCTGCATGTGCCTATTTTCCCTGCTCACCAGAAATTCCTACGGTTCGAAGTAGAGCGGCATCATTATCAGTTTGTAGCCTTGCCTTTCCGTCTAGCTACTGCACCCCGGGTATTTACAAAGGTTCTGGCTGCGCTTTTGGCCAGACTAAGGGCTCGGGGTATAACCGTAATGGCATACCTGGACGACCTGCTGTTGGTGGATCAGTCGATAGCCCGCTTGGATCAAAGCGTTAACAACACAGTCAGGTACCTGGAATACCTAGGTTGGATACTCAACCTAGAAAAGTCATCTCTGCGCTCAGTAAAAAGCTGGAGTACTTGGGTCTGGTCATAGACACAGCCCAGAGGAAAATGTTTTTGCCCCAGGCAAAGGTCAGCACGATAAGAGATCTGGTCCAGATGGTCAAGACGAAGAAAAGTCCTTCCATTCGCCTTTGCATGAGGTTGTTAGGGAAGATGATCGCTTCATTCGAAGCTGTTCTCTATGCCCAGTTTCATTCGAGACTGTTACAAAACAGTATCCTATCTTCTTGGAACAAGAAGGTCCAAGCTCTGGACTTCCCGATGTGTCTGACCCCAAGGGTGCGCCAGAGCCTCGGTTGGTGGTTGGTGACCAAAAATGTACAGAAAGGGAAATCCTTCTTACCAGTTTCCTGGAAGGTGGTAACAGATGCCAGCCTTTCAGGTTGGGGGGCAGTCTTGGAAGGGTCCACGGTCCAGGGGAAGTGGTCCGAAACCGCAAGGACCTTGCCCATCAACATCCAAGAGATTCGGGCAGCTCGCCTTGCTCTGAGAGCCTGAACGTTCAGGTTGGAGGTTCGTCCTGTCAGGATTCAATTCGACAATGCCACAGCAGTGGCCTTTATCAATCACCAAGGGGGCACCAGGAGTCACGCAGCCCAGAGGGAGGTGAACCGTATCCTGGCTTGGGCAGAGAGACATGTACCTTGCCTATTGCCAGTTTACATTCCAGGAATAGAGAATTGGCAGGCGGACTTCTTGAGTCGCCAGCAGTTGTTCCCGGGTGAATGGTTTCTTCACCCCGACACGTTCCTGGCCATATTCCAAAGATGGGGGACCCCGGACGTAGATCTATTGGCGTCTAGGTTCAACAAGAAATAGAACAACTTTGTGTCAAGGACAAGGGTTCCACTCACATACGGGACAGATGCGTTGGTAACCCCTTGATCAGTTTTCACAGATTTATGCATTCCCCCCTGTTCAGCTGCTACAACGGCTTCTTCACAGGATCAAGAAAGAAGGGAAGCCAGTGGTTCTTGTAGCCCCGGCATGGCCCAGAAGATCCTGGTATGCAGAGATCGTAAAGATGCCAGTGGGGGACCCATGGACCCTTCCACCACGTCCAGACCTGCTCTCACATGGTCCAGTGTTCCACCCTTCCTTAGAAACTCTAAGTTTAAAGTTTTGGCTGTTGAAACCCACATTCTAAAAAATCGGGGGCTTTCAGGGTTGGTGGTATCTACCCTGATTAATGCGAGGAAACCGGCTTCCAGGGTCATATATTATAGAGTCTGGAAGGCATATGTTTCTTAGTGCGAATCCAAGGGTGGGCATCCTCGGAAATATGTCACAGGTAGAATTCTTGCCTTTCTGCAATTGGGGGTAGAAATTAAGCTGGCCTCGAGTGCAATCAAGGGTCAGGTCTCTGCCTTATCTGTGTTTTTTCAAAGACTGCTTGCTGTGCATTCTTTGGTCCGGGCCTTTATGCAAGGAGTAACGCATATTAATCCGCCAGTTAGGTCACCCTTGTGCCCATGGGACTTGAATTTGGTTTTGTCGGTATTGCAAAAACAGCCTTTTGAGCCATTACACCATATTCCCTTAGTCCTTTTGACAAGGAAACTTGTTTTTCTGGTTTCTATATCCTCTGCAAGAGGGATATCAGAGTTGGCTGCTCTTTCTTGTAAAGAGCCATATTTAATTATTCACAAGGACAAGGTGGTGTTAGGTCCTCATCCAACCTTTCTACCTAAGGTAGTATCAGGTTTTCATTTAAACCAGGATGTTGTCCTCGTTCTGCGGAAGAAAAGTCATTACATTCTTTGGATGTAGTGAGAGCAGTTAAAGTCTATCTGAAGGCGACTGCTCAGATTCGGAAAACTGATGTATTGTTTGAACTGCCAGAATGCCCCAGGAAGGGGCAGGCAGCATCAAAATCTACTATTTCGAAGTGGATTCTCCAAGTTATTATTCAGGCTTATGGTTTGAAAAGCAGAGTTCCACCCTTTCAAGTTGGAGCGCACTCTACCAGAGCAGTTAGTGCTTCATGGGCAGTGCATCACCAGGCCTCCATGACTCAGATCTGCAAGGCCGCAACTTGGTCTTCAGTCCATACATTCACTAGATTCTATCAGGTGGATGTAACTAGGCACAAGGATATCGCCTTTGGGCATAGTAGGCTGCAGTGTAGGTCCGCGCGTCTGATGGCACCCTGACTTTTGTGTCTCCCTCCCCTCAAATGGCATTGTGATGGAGTTGATAAAATTATTATTTTATGTCTAAGATTAATCTCTCTATTACCCACTCAAATATTGGTATTTTCTTTTATTTTTTATTATTTTTCTTTCTTTCTTTCATTATGCTTTTGGTGTATTGGTTCTAAGATTTAGTGCTCATGTCAGCTGCTCACATGGTTCCCAGCCCCATCCTTGGGAATTTTAGAGTAAATAGCCCCCCTTCTGAGGGATATGTTTGCAAGGAACAATAGGGACACACACTAAGATATATTTATGCAATAAGAAGCTTATTGATGTTCATATTGGGAACCAGAAAGTTTATGTATGCTAGCTAAGAATATAATCAAGAGTATTATCATGTGTGTGTTATAGTAATCTTATAACCAGCCAGCAGTGAGTTTCCTTAAATGAGGAACAGATATCTCTTCCACTCCCTCACTCCTTAAGTCACTCCTTCAACTCCCTCCTTCCGGCCCAACCCACCGTGCAAAGGAAAATGGCCCCCATGTCCTGCTGAGCTCCTCTGGAATGCAGACACGTGGAAGAACAGACTCAAGAGGAAGACGACCATATATGGAATGAGCCAATCATATGTACACATTTGTGATGATTGCTTATGTCACTTTGTCTATAAAATCTGTAACTGAATAAAAGAGCTTTCTGTTGAGCCAGAGATGAGGAAGAAACCATACTGATGAGTCTGATTTCAGTGTGCAATTCTTAAAGCATGCATGCCCTCATATCAACATAATTTTGGACCAGCGGCAAAATAGCGAATAGTATTCTGGTATTGGACCTATTGCTTTGGGACATCCCACATAGTTATTACTATGGCTGCTCTGTGTCCCGTGATGTACGAAAAAGAAAATGGATTTCTCTTCCGTTCATGGACGGACACAGCAGCATCTTGACATATGGGTATTATCCTCCTGGTCGGAGATTGACTAGGCAGAAAAACAGCATGTTAAATGTTAAAACACATCACACAGTACAGTACCGCCCAGGGGGCGGTCCCCCTGGGTACATCCCCTCTCCCTGCATCTTGCAGCTCAGTTTTTTTCTGCCTAGCATAGGAGAATGACATGGCTCCCTGTGGACCCATGTGGCCTGGGGATTTTTTTCTACTTTTTTGATCCTGAGATCTACTATCAACTGCCGACTGGGTGACAGGCTGGATCCTTGTAGTCCCCCCAGTTTGGCCATCAAGCGTGTGCTGGCCTTTTAAGCTATGCGCTGGGCCGTCCACGACATGCCCTGTTGCTCCAGGGGTGGCCGGTGAGCTATATGCTTCGGGGCACACATATGACCGGGCTCTATGTCCGTGTCACAGTGTGCCGGGCCGACAGCCATGCCGTAACCGCACGGACATTGGGTCTGTATAGAATGCCTTCAGCTGGTCCTCGCAGGACGGGTAAGTAGCAGTCCCCCTACTCCGGCAGGGTGGTGTGGCTGGGCATTCCTGGGGAGGTCGATAGAGGGTTCCACCCTTCCTTTCCTCTCTCCCTTCCTCCCCTCCTCCCTAGGCTCTGGGAAGCTAGGATGGCTGCGATTCGGGGGTCCACCTGGGGGGCTCCATCCTAGGGCTGGGGGCTGTGCGGCGGGTCCACTCTCCGGGGGGTGCTGTCTGGTTGCCGTGTGTGGGGGGGACCGCCTTCGGGGGTCCCGGGTGTTCGCTGCCATTATGTGCTGTATTTTGCTCTCCCTCGCAGCCGCCATTTTAGCTGCGCCCAGCGCTGTTTTTCATACATTGGCGGCCATTTTCTTGTAGTCCGCACGCTCTGCCTACAGAGCGGCGGGTCGGTGGCCATTTTGGGTGGTGTTTTTGCCTCAAGTGGTCAGAATATTGGCGCAAACGGCTCCAGCACACTTTCCTGAGGGACGGCACGGGGAGAGCTCCTTAGGAGGCTTAGGCGGACGGCAGCTGTGCGGTACCTGGTCCGGGTGGTGAGTCCTCTGTGGGGTCCCTCGTCTCTCTGCGGCAGCTAGGAGGGTGGTCCGTGTACCTTGCCTTACGTCCCTAGGGGTGTCAGGTGGGTGGGTTAGCATTGCTTCGGAGGCGGACGCCTCTTCCCTAGACACACCTGAATTGGCAACTGGTGCCCCTGCAATTTCTGTGGATGCTTTGTCGGCGGTCCTGGAGGCCTTTGTTGTCAGGGTGGAAGCAACCCCTCCCCCCCGCCATCTTCCGGGGATACCTCTGACGCAGAATCGGGCCCAGCTACTGCTCCAGGCCCTGGTTCTGATGTGTCAGAGGATGCGTACCTTGACCGTACGGACAGTGAGGATGACTCTGGATCAGGGTCAGCGCATGATAGGGCGCTTGTAGGAGCACTTATCGCCGTGGTGCGGGATACTCTGAAAATGGAGGATACGGCAGAGGTGACAGATATCGGTCCCTTTTGGATTGCGTAAGCCAGCCCGCGCTGCTAAGGTGTTTCCTTGTGTACCTTATCTGGATAAACTTTTGTGCAAGGAATGGGATCGGCCGCAAAAGGTTTTTTCAGCCCCAAAATGTTTAGCGGTCCGTTATCCCTTTTGAGGAGAAATTCCTGAAAAAATTTACTTCTCCCCCGACAGTGGACCCCCCTGTGTCCAGACTGAACAAGGTGACCACAATACCTGTGGAAGGGGCTCCTGCTTTCAAGGACCCCGCAGACAGGAGGGCTGAGGCAGTGGCCCGCTCCCTGTTCACGGTGGTGGGGTCTGCGGTGCGACCAGTCGTGGCCGGGGCTCTAGTGTATCAGACACTTACTGAATGGGCAAAAATGTTGCTCCAGGGGTTAAAGGAGCATCAGGCTCCCCCGGACTATGTGGCACTGGCCGACCAGTTGGTGCAGGGCCTTAAATTTGTCTGCGAGTCAGCCCTGGATACGATTCCCTTGCACTAAAGAACCTCGGTCTATGCGGTGGTGTTACGCCACCTGGTCTGGCTGAAGTTTTGGTCCGCGGACCAGTATTCCAAGAAGGCCTTGGTGGACTTACCCTTTAAGGGTGAAAGGCTTTTTGGGGCCTCTCTGGATGACATTATTAAAGATGCCATGGGAGGTAAGAGCACTCTGCTCCCACAATCCAGTAAGGGTAAGGAGCCTCGCCGTAGGCAAGGGCCCTCATTTACCGCTCACAAGTGTTTTTTCCGTCCGCCCGGTGCTGCAGGTAAGCGCTCCCAAGGGGCTAAGGCGCCTGCTGAAGGGCAAAAGCGTCCCTGGTTCCGCAAGCCCAACAAGCCTGCGGACAAGTCTGCGTCCGCATGAAGGGCTGCCCCCGCCCGATGCTCGGGTGGGGGGCCGTCTTCGCGGCTCGGTGGACGTCTCTGCTCTCCGACCGGTGGTTTTGCGAAGTAGTTTCCTCGGGGTACAAAGTAGTTTCTCTCTTGCCCGCCGAACAGATTTTTTCCCTCCAACCTCCAGCTTCCTCCGTGTCGTCGGGAGGCCCTGTTTGGGCCAGTTCAGGATTTGCTAGTGCAGGGGGTGATCGTACCTGTCCCATTGCAGGAACGGTTTCAGGGGTTTTACTCCAATCTGTTTGTGGTCCCCAAGAAGGAAGGGGTCCGTCCAATCCTGGATCTCAAGGCCCTCAATTGCTTTGTGAAAGTGCAAAGATTCAGGATGGAATCAGTTCAGTCTGCAGTCGCTGCTCTCCATCCGGGGGATTTTCTGACGTCCTTGGACATTAAGGACGCATATGGACATGGAGCGCCGGGAAGTAAAGAAACGTTTAGGGACAGAGATAGGAACAGTTTGGAACAAATAAAGCAACTTAGGGAGGGTGTCCATCTTCAGCGTATTGATACGGCCAAACCAGGGCATTGGGGAGGAGTTCCAGGCGTCTAGTTCTTTCAGGAGCCGATTCAATAAAGGAAGATAATTGAGAGCATAAAGCTGCGATAGATTGGAGGGGATCGTTAGCCTAGATAGGAGATGCCTTTGGGGCTCCACTGAAAGGGGAAGTTAGCCTGTACACGATTGAGGGTCATGCAGGGAAGGGAGATATTAAGGGCCTCAGTTTTGGACATATTCAGTTTAAAATTACTAAGTTCTCCAAATCTGTGTAATTCGCTCATTAGGGAAGGGAGGGATGTGTGCGGATGTTGGACGTAGACCAGCAGGTCATCCGCGTAGAGTGAAAGTTTATGTTCGGCGGAGGGTGTCTAGATCCCCAGTATTGTTGCGTTTTGCCTAATGGCCTGGGCCAGGTGTTCTATGACCAGAACAAAAAGTAGGGGCGACAGGGGGCAGCCCTAACGCGTACCATTATATATCTGAAAGGAAGCGGCGGAAGAGCCATTGACCAGGACAGATGCAGAGGGGCGAGAGTATAGTGCCATAGCCTTGGATACAAAAGTAGGGCCCAGCTGTTCTAATGAGAGGCGCAAGAACTGCCAGTTGACCCGGTCAAAGGCCTTCTCCGCATCAAACGATAGTAAACAGGCCTTCAGATTGTGGCGTTGAATGTAAGATATAAGGTGGATGGTTTTGGTGGTGTTGTCTCTGGCCTCACGACCAGGGACAAATCCCACTTGGTCTTTATGGACAATTGAGGGTAATAAGGGGGATAGACGGTTAGCTAAGACCTTGGCATAGAGTTTAACATCTAGGTTAAGGAGCGAAATTGGTCGATAGCTACTGCATTGGAAGGGGTCTTTGCCAGGCTTGGGTATAACTGAGATATTAGCGGCTAGGAGATTACTGGAAGGTAGGTGAGTATCATCTATATAATTAAATGCTGAGGACATTAGCGGGACAAGGGATTGGGCGAAGGACTTATAGAACCTAGGGGAAAAGCCGTCAGGGCCCGGGCATTTACCGGATTTCAAGCCTTTGAATAGCGGTAAGAAATTCTTCTACTGTCAGGGGGTTCTCCAGGTCAGTGGCCTGTTCGGGAGTGATCTGTGGTAGGGCCGTCTCTGAGATATAGTCTTTCATGGTGGAGAGGTGTGAGTCTCCCGTCTGGGCCGGTGTGGTCAGTGGGGGTAAGTTGTACAGGTTGGAGTAATAATGTCGAAAGGCGTCCGAAATACCCTTCGAGTTGCAAATTTTTTGTTGACCAGTAGTGCAGATGTGTTGGATGGGTCGGCGTGGAGGGCGGGGGTGAAGGACCCTCGCCAGGTGTTGCCCACATTTGTTGGCCAGAATGTAGTGTCGGTTGCGTCCCCGGTCCCTGGCTATTAGGGAGTTAGCATCCAGAAGGCGGAGTAGTTCTCTGCGAGCGTTGGAAAGGTCAACGTATGTTGCCGGATCCATGTTACGTTTGTGTACTGTCTCAAGTGTGTTTATCTTGCACAGGAGTCGGGCTACGTCCGCAGTCCTTGCCTTCTTAAGGCGGGAGCCGTGCTGTATGAGAGTCCCTTTAAGTACACATTTAAGGGCCTCCCACTTGGTAAGAGGGTTGGTGTCGTCAGTACGGTGATCCTGAATAAAGTTCCGGATTGCCAATTCTACGTCCGCGACACATAAGGTGTCTGTCAGCAGATTGTTGTTCAGGCACCACGAGAACGGGAGGTTGGGGGGTGAGCTAGGCTAAAGTGAGCTGGGGCATGGTCAGACCAAAGTATGTTGCCCATGGATGCCTTAAGCGGGGTGTCAAGTAGGGATTGGGATATTAAGAAATAATCTATGCTACTGTAAGAATTATGGGCCACAGAATAACAGCTGTAGTCTCTCTCAAAAGGGTGCTGTACTCTCCAGACATCCACCAAGTGTGCGGAATTTAGGAGCGATTTTATGTGTGTAAGAGCAGTGTGTGATATGGCGGACTTACCCGAGGAAGTGTCCACTGCTGGAGAGAGGGCCACATTGAAGTGACCACCTAGAATGAAGCAGGGACCGCCAAAGGAAAGTAACTTATTCAAAACCACGGACAGGAAACCCCCCCTGGTCTTGGTTCGGCCCATACACGTTAGCCACTGTAAAAACAGAAGTTAGATTTCAATTTAAGAAACAAGTACCATCCTAGGGGATCAACAAGAGAGTCTAAGACTTCGGGGTGGAAAGATTTGTGAAAAGCTATGGACACTCCCTTGGACTTTGCCTGCGGGTTCGTGCTGTGATACCATTGATGATAATGGGGATTATTAAGGGTTGGGATAGCCGAGCACCGAAAATGGGTCTCCTGCAGTAGCAGAATTTTAGTTTTGGCCTTATGAAAATGGTATAGGACCTGACTGCGCTTCTCCGGAGTATTGAAGCCCCTGCAATTAAAGGAAGATAGGGTTATGTGGTCAAGCGGCATCATTACAGTTTCGGGAGGGGGAGTCATTGAATCTAAACTGTATCAACATTAGTGTCTGCCCGGTCCAGCAGAAAATAGAGAAGGGGGGAACAGAGTGTGGGGGGGGGAGGGTAACAGGGGAGGGGGGAGAGAGGAATAAGAGCAGGAGGGAGAGAAGAGAACCAGCAGGAGAAACAGAGGGTGAAGGAGAAACAATAGGCCACTAGGTGGCAGCATTGAGTCATGAGGTGAAGAACCTAACATTTCTAATCTATAAAACAGGCTAAAACAGAAAGGGTACAGTGCTTGATCAAGCACCATCGGTCCTAAGGGGGGAAACATAGTAAGCAAACGGAGTGTCTCCCGGTCCTGGGGTCCGTGGAGGTACAACAACTATTAGACAAAATTAAACCATCAATAAAATATTATGTATAACCAAAAACTTTCTGAACACAGTCGTCCATGGAAGGTGAGCACCCCCTCACACATTTCAGTTGTCACATAAGGGCACACAAAAGGCTCCATGGATTAGGTAATAGGGATGAAAACAGGGGCAGTTGGTGGGGATGTGCGCCAATAACAAAGTTAAGTAAATCTCTTCGCAATCCCTGGCAGTGTGAGGGTCACTCAGATAATCATGGACGTCCATCCTTTCAAACCGTGGGTGAGGGGGGGTGCAAGTCCCAAGACAAAACAAAGATAACTGTATCAGGGTGAGAACGTGCGATCAGCAGGAGCCATAGGGGAGTCAGTCCTCTGGTGATCTCCGGGATGAGTCTCTGGGACGTTTGCCCTTGCCGGTCTTCTGCCATTGCGGGTGGAATGGAATACCCGGAGTGGAGGACGGGAGGGGCTAGTCTGGCAGGGAGACTTGAGGCAGCTCCAGTGTGCCTAGGAACCGTGGCAAGTCCCCATGGGTGCAAAAGAGGGCTGTCTTCCCGTCATGATGAACCCGCAGCTGGAAAGGGAACCTCCATTGATATTTAATATTCCGCTCTTGGAGGAGAGATGTAAGTGGTTTAAGGGCGCGCCTCATAGCCAGCGTTTTGGCGCGAGAGGTCCGGGAGCAGCATAACAGGTGTGTCATTCAGCCGAATAGAGTCCTGTGTACTGGCGGCTTTCATAATCTCTTCCATAACTTTGTAGAAGTGCACTCTGCAAAGCGTGTCGCGGGTAAAGGAGGAGTCAGGATTTCTCGGGCCCGAGGTCCTGTGTACTCTGTCCAGTTCAATCCTTAGGCCGCTGGAGAAGTTGGTTAAATATGGCGGCTACTGCCCCGGCTAGGTCCTTGTTCCACCGATTCTGGGATTCCGCAGATCCTGATATTATTCCTGCGATTTCGGTTCTCGATATCGTCCTGGTGGTACATGAGTTGCTGTATCATGACGGTGTGGAAGTTAAGGGTCTCTTCATGAGATTGCAGCGTGGTACAAATGCCGTCTGTGGCATTTTCCACATCCTCCATACGGGTCCCCAAGTCCTTCTTGAGCTCAGTAATCTCCTTTTTATATGTCTGCTCCATGCGGGAGACATACAGTAGGTGCCGCTGATATTGTGTCAATCTCGCCGCTTCTAGCGGCGATATTGACACCCTATGAGCTCCGTCGCGAGAGCCAGCGCCGAGCTGTCTCGTCATCGGGAAAGGAAAAAATGTTCCTTTCACGATGAGCGACACGCATTGCCGATAGGCGTGGATCCGACGCGGATTCCCGCCAATACCAGGCACTGCGTTTGGTATGAATCCTGAGCGGGAACTCCACGCCAATTTTTAAAGAAAAAAACGGCGTGGGTTCCCCCTCCAGGAGCATACCAGGCCCTTGGGTCTGGTCTGGATTTGAAGGGGAACCCTATGCTGAAAAAACGGCGTGGGGGTCCCCCTCAAGATCCAAACCAGACCCTTATCCGAGCACGCAACCTGGCAGGCCGCAGGGGAAGAGGGGGGGACGAGAGCGGCCCCCCCTCCCTCCTGAACCGTACCAGGCCACATGCCCTCAACATGGGGGGCTTGGTGCTCTGGGGCAGGGGGGCGACCTGCGGCCCCCCCACCCCAGAGCACCCTGCCCCCATGTTGATGACAGGGCCTCTTCCCGACAACCCTGGCCGTTGGTTGTCGGGGTCTGCGGGCGGGGGGCTTATCGGAATCCGGGAGCCCCCTTTAATAAGGGGGACCCCAGATCCCGGCCCCCCCACCCTATGTGAATGAGTATGGGGTACATCGTACCCCTACCCATTCACCTGGTGGAAAATAAATGGAAATAAAAACACAACACAGTTTTTAAAAGTATTTTATTGCACCGCTCCGGGGGTCTTCTTCCGACTTCGGGGGTCTCCGGTGTCGTCGCCGCGTTCTCCGGTTCTTTCTTCTGCCGGGCCTCCGCTAACTTCTTTTTAGCTCTTTTGCTAACGGAGGCCCGGTCTTCTCCGTCGTCTTCTTCTTCTCCCGCTCTCCGGTTCTTTCTTCCGCCGGGCCTCCGCTAACTTCTTTTTAGCTCTTTTGCTAGCAGAGGCCCGGTCTTCTCCGTCGCCTCGTCCGGCTCTCCGTTGTCCTTCTGCCGGCCCCTCCACTAACTTCTTGTAGCTCCTTTGCTAGTGGAGGGGCCGGTCTTCTCCGTCGTCGCTGTCGGCGTCTTCTTCCCTCTTCTCCTCCTCGATGTTGACTCGTCGCTTCCTCTCGCAGTAATGGTAAATCTTCGGTCCGCAGAGATTAATATAGGCTTCACATGACGTCACAGTCACATTGTCCGGGGCACATGTGCACATGACGTCAGTCACATGCTCCAGGGCACATGTGCCCCGGAGCATATGACTGTGACGTCATGGGACCATGTGACTGTGACGTCATGTTAAGCCTATATTAATCTCTGCGGACCGAAGATTTACCATTACTGCGCGAGGAAGCGACGAGTCAACATCGAGGAGGAGAAGAGGGAAGAAGACGGCGACGACGGAGAAGACCGGCTCCTCCACTAGCAAAAGAGCTACAAGAAGTTAGTGGAGGGGCCGGCAGAAGGACAACGGAGAGCCGGACGAGGCGACGGAGAAGACCGGGCCTCTGCTAGCAAAAGAGCTAAAAAGAAGTTAGCGGAGGCCCGGCGGAAGAAAGAACCGGAGAGCGGGAGAAGAACCGGAGAGCGGGAGAAGAAGAAGACGACGGAGAAGACCGGGCCTCCGTTAGCAAAAGAGCTAAAAAGAAGTTAGCGGAGGCCCGGCAGAAGAAAGAACCGGAGAACGCGGCGACGACACCGGAGACCCCTGAAGTCGGAAGAAGACCTCCGGAGCGGTGCAATAAAATACTTTTAAAAACTGTGTTGTGTTTTTATTTCCATTTATTTTCCACCAGGTAAATGGGTAGGGGTACGATGTACCCCATACTCATTCACATAGGGTGGGGGGGCTGGGATCTGCGGGCCCCCTTATTAAAGGGGGCTCCCGGATTCCGATAAGCCCCCCCGCCCGCAGACCCCGACAACCAACGGCCAGGGTTGTCGGGAAGAGGCCCTGTCCTCATCAACATGGGGGCAGGGTGCTCTGGGGTGGGGGGGCCGCAGGTCGCCCCCCTGCCCCAGAGCATCAAACCCCCCATGTTGAGGGCATGTGGCCTGGTACGGTTCAGGAGGGAGGGGGGGCCGCTCTCGTCCCCCCCTCTTCCCCTGCGGCCTGCCAGGTTGCGTGCTCGGATAAGGGTCTGGTTTGGATCTTGAGGGGGACCCCCACGCCGTTTTTTCGGCGTAGGGTTCCCCTTCAAATCCAGACCAGACCCAAGGGCCTGGTATGCTCCTGGAGGGGGGAACCCACGCCGGTTTTTTCTTTAAAAATTGGCGTGGAGTTCCCGCTCAGGATTCATACCAAACACAGTGCCTGGTATTGGCAGGAATCCGCGTCGGATCCCCCCTCAATACAGTGTCGCGTCTCCTCACCATTGCAGCGAGCGCGACACGTGTCGCCACCCTGCTGCCGACATCTCGGCACTCCTGTCGCCGATAATCTCGGCAATGGGAGCGCGATAGAAACACAATATCGGCGGCACCTACTGTAGTGCTCAAAGTCCTTTTTAGTGGGCAGAGAGCGCATGTAAGCATGCATGGATTGCATCTGTGATTCCATATCCCACCCGTCCCCGGAGCACAGGGAGGCCTGTGAGAGGTGGTTGGGGCTGTGGGGGGCTACAGGTGGGGGGCCCAAGGTCTTTGAGGGAGGCTGAGCGGCCTCTAGAACGTACCTCCATGGCGTCTGCAGGCTCAGAGCGGGTCGGGGACGGAGGCGCCGCCGCCACCTTGGATCTCTCCTGGTTCAGAAAGGCCGCAGTAGCACGAGTCACAAACCGGCCCAGATGTCCTTGTGTGCGGTCGCCAGCGGGCTTAGAGTGATCCTTAGGTTTTCCCTTACCCATTGAGGCGTTTTGGGACCTGTGTGTGCGGTGATTGAGGAGTTATGACCTCGTAAAACAGCGGGACCGGGAGCTGCCGCGATATGCGTCTTACAGCTTCATGCGCCAAGCCACGCCCCCCTCAAGCTCAGAAGTAGAGAAAGATGTGTCTATCACCTGCCAGACCCTCCAAGAATTTGGTTGGGTGCTGAACATTCAGAAGCCGGTGTTGGTACCGTCTCAACGCCTAAAATACCTGGGGCTGGTCCTGGATTCCTCAGAGGCAAGAGTTTTTCTTCCCATGGAGAAGCTGCAAACTCTGCGGGTTGCGGAGCAGCGGATGACATCCAAAAAATGGTCGTCGCTACGCTTTTGCATGCGAGTCCTGGGTCTCATGGTAGCCTCCTTCGAGACGGTGCCGTATGCTCAATTTCACACTTGATTGTTACAGAGAGAAATTCTGTTGAGTTGGGACAAATGCCCATTGTCTCTGGATAGGACCTCCCTGGTTTGGTGGCTGACGTCTCTGACTCTTCGGGCCGGGAAGTCGTTCCTTCCGTTTTACTGGACGGTGATCACGACGGACGCCAGTCTCACCGGCTGGAGGGGAGTATGGGGGAGTTCAGTTGGCCCAGGGGCGCTGGACTCAGGAAGAATCCCACCCTGCCGATCAATGTCCTGGAACTTCAGGCGATCAGGCTGTGCCTCTCCAAGTGGTCTCAAAGACTACAAGGACGTCCAGTCAGGATCCAGTCGGACAACGCCACAGCAGTGGCGTATGTTAATCATCAGGGAGGAACAAGAAGCTCGGCTGCAGTGGCAGAGGTCACTCACATCCTGAGGTGGGCAGAACGGAGTGTGCCAGCTCTATCGGCAGTGTACATTCCGGGCGTACATAACTGTCAAGCGGACTACCTAAGTCGCCAGACGCTGGACCAAGGAGAATGGTCGCTACACCCGGATGTTTTAGCTTCTGTGTCTGGAATGGGGCACGCTAGACGTGGATCTCCTGGCGTCGCGACTCAATCGGAAGGTGTTGAGATTCGTGGGCGGACGCATCAGACGCGTTGGTGGCGCCGTGGGGTCAGTATCGGCTACTTTATGCCTTCCCTCCTCTGAAGCTTCTTCCCCGTCTGCTCCGCAGAGTGCAGGCCGAAGGGATTCCAACGATCCTAATTGCTCCAGACTGGCCTCTACGTCCCTGGTACGCTGACCTAGTGCGTCTGGTAGCAGATGTTCCTTGGCGCCTGCCACGGCGAGAGGAGCTTCTGTCGCAAGGTCCCATATTTCATCCTGCTTTACAGTCGTTGGCTTTAACGTCATGGCTATTGAAAGCTAGGTGCTAAGAGACCGAGGTCTGTCAGATTTGGTGATCTCTACCATGCTGCGGGCACGGAAGTCAACCTCCCGGAAGATTTACCATCGTACGTGGAAGGCTTGCATCTCTGTGTGAGGAGATGAGGTGGCATCCATGTGCATATTTGGTTTCCAGGATCCTGCTGTTTTTACAGAGTGGAGTGGACCAAAAACTCGCCTTAAGTACAATTAAGGGGCAGATTTTGGCCTTGGCTGTCTTCTTTCAGTGACCCTTGGCGGCGCACTCTCTAGTGCGTACGTTTGTGCAGGGGGTTCGACATGTGGCTCCTCCGGTACGTCCTCCACTACCTCCGTGGGACTTGAATCTGGTCCTCTCGGTACTTCAGAAACCACCGTTTGAGAACATTAGGGAGATTCCCTTATTGACTCTCTCCCAGAATGTGTTTTTTTGGTGGCAATTACATCGGTCAGACGGGTTTCTGAATTGACGGCCTTGTCATGCATGGCTCCCTATTTGATCTTCCACAAGGATAAGGTTGTGCTGCGTCCGCAGCCGTCGTTCCTTCCTAAGGTTGTTTCGGCCTTTCACCTTAATGAGGACATTGTTCTTCCGTCTTTGTGTCCTCGGCCGGCGCATCCCAGAGAGGCTGCGTTGCATTCCTTGGACGTCGTCCGAGCTCTGCGGGTGTACCTGTCTGCGACTGCTCCGTTCCGGAGATCGGATTCACTGTTTGTCTGTAGCTGGTCCTAAGAAGGGTCTGGTGGTCTCGTCGGCCACCATCTCTAGGTGGATCAGACAGATCGTGATTCAGGCCTATGTTTTAAAAGGGTGGGCGCCTGCCTTCCCGGTTACAGCGCATTCGACCAGGGCAATAGGTGCCTCTTGGGCTTTCCGACATCAAGGGTCTGTTTCCCAGGTGTGTGTAAGGCGGCGACCTGGTCGTCCGTCCGTTCATTTTCTAAAAATTTTACAAGGTTGATGTGAGTGCATCTTCGGATGCTTCCTTCAGCTGCAAGGTTTTACAGGCGGCTGTTTAAGGTTGCAACTCCTCCGTTGAGGAGCTCTGGTTTGTTTGGGGTGAAGTTTGTTTGATGCCGTTTTCCCACCCCTAATTTTTTTGACACTGCTTGGGGACGTCCCATATGTCAAGATGCTGCTGTGTCCGTCCATGAACGGAAGTGAAAATAGGATTTTTGTAATCTCTGTAAAATCCATTTCTCTGAGTTCATGGACGGACACAGCCACCCGCCCCTCCTTTTTTATGTTTGTACTGCTTTTTTACAAACTGAGCTGCAAGATGCATGGAGAGGGGATGTACCCAGGGGGACCGCCCCTTGGGCGGTACTGTACTGTGTGATGTGTTTTAACACTTAACATGCTGTTTTTCTGCCTAGTCAATCTCCTAACAGGAGGATAATACCCATATGTCAAGATGCTGCTGTGACTGTCCATGAACTCAGAGAAATTGATTTTACGGTGAGTGCAAAAATACTATTTTTTTTTATAACCGCTTACCTGTAAAACCCTTGGTATGGGAGGGGCTATATAGGGGAGGGGACTTCCTGTCTTGGGCGTGCCAGTGTCCATCACCTGAAGGTGGCCTATAACCCACATAGATGTTACTATGGCTGCCCTGTGTCCCGTGATGTACTCGAAGAAAAGGATTTTAAAGATAAGCTGTTATAAAAATCCTATTTTTTTAAAGGTGTCTGTATGATAGGGTTCCCATATGCGTTTACCCAAAGATATAGTACCAGAAGTTATCGTATGATTAAAATGTTGGATCTGCTACATCTTAAACCTATTTCTGTACTCTGTTTTTTTTTTGGGGGGGATTTCTTTTAGAGTGGAGTGCCCAGATTCTAACTGTTTTAACCGAGAGATCTGGAATTAAGAAATCAAAATATTAGAGTGGTATGTCATATAGAGGTATATGAGTGGGTGCATTGCTCCTTTCTAAAAGACCTTTCCAAGCTGTAAGAGATGCAGAGTTAGAAGGGTGATGTGGTATATGGATTGGTTTATTAGTGGCTGATGCTATCAATAATGCTTGTAGGTTAGTACTATTTACCATAGCTTGGTCTAATAAGGCCCACTGCTTTACTGGAGTTGGGTCAATCCACGCTTTTAGCTGGTCTAGAAGTGTCGCCCTATATTAATCTTGAAGAACTGGAACTCCCATGCCTCCATTAGATCTGTTTTACAAGAATAGAGAAGGAAATTCTTGCTCTAGTCTCTTTCCAAATAAAGTATAAGAGAGACATCAAGCTTGTAAAAAAAAAAAAGTCTGGTAAGGGAATTGGCACCGCCCTAAAAAGGTAGAGGATTTTTGGTAAAATAACCATTTTGAAAGTTGTGATCTGTCCTAACCAAGAGACTTCATATTTGCCCAATTGTGAAAGTTCATCCTGAACAGAGTGTAGTAGTTTATTATAGTTTGCATTATATAATCTACTGTAGTTAGCAGTTGGGTGAATCCCTAGATATTGTATTTTATCATTATCCCAATTGCAAGGAAATAGTCATTTCATTTTGGTGCAAATTTTGTGATTATGATTAGTTTCCAGAACCTGGCATTTAGATACATTAATTTTATAGTAGGATATAGCACCAAAGGTCTCAATTGTCTTGCATACTGTGGGCAGGGAGGATTCCAGCTCTGAAAGTGTCAAAATGACATAGTCTGCAAATAAGCCAATCTTATGGCACTTACCAGCTACTGGAATGCCTTTTATAGATGGAGCACTCCTGATGGCAGGCACAAAAGGTTCCATTACTAACGTGAAAATCAGAGGAGATACATCAGAGTACAGAGGAGGTAAAAACGTGTGCCAAAGGTTACGTATATAGCGCTAAAATAGCTGAGAGAATAGGTTTGTTGAATCCAAATTTGTTTAAAGTAGCTTGTAAATGCCCCAATGTACCCAATTGAAAGCCTTTTCTGCGTCTAAGGCTAGGAAGGCAGTCAGAAGTTTGCCACTTTCAGCTAAACAAAGTAAGTTTATAATTCTGCAAGTGCCATCGGGTGCCTGGTGACCTTTCACAATTCTCACTTGGTCAGGGGCTATTAATGTTGGTGTTACTTTGGTTTTCTATTGGCGATAACTTTTGCGTATACCTTGAGGTCTGTATTAAGAAGGGATATTGGCCTAAAGTTCTGTGGAATAGGTTTAGGCAGCGTAACAATTAAGGCCTTGAGCATTTCCGCGGGTAATGCACCAGAGGATGTCGCTGTGTTGAAGACTTCTGATAAATGGGAACTAGGGTTTCCGAAAAGGTTTGGTAATATTTGCCGATAGACCATTGGGCCCTGGGGATTTGTTTAATGCCATCTTTTTGATGACCTTGTTGATTTCCTCAGTGGAGATTGGAGCATTGCGAATTTCTAACATTGTAGGAGTAAGAGCAGGTAGGTTAACATTATCTAAACATTTTGTAATGGTTTCCGTACAGGGTTGGGGGGTATTTGGGTCAGAAATTAAATTATAAAGATTACTATAGTAGTTTTTAAATGAGGGTCTTGGGGTCAATTAGATGGGCTATTTTTGTATGTTTTGCTTTGATTTGTTGGGCCAGTATTTTCCCTGCCTTGTTTCCAAAAGCATATAGGGAAGCTTTCAAGCGTATAAGGCATTTCTCGTGGTCGTATACTAGTTGCTATTTGACTTCCATTCTACATTTCTGTAATTCCTCTGTTAAGGATTGGGTTATGGATTGTTTTGTTTCCAGCTGGTTAATTTTAGTTAGGAGGGATTGTGTCGCCTGCATCCGCTGTTTCTCTTTTTCCCTTGACGTAATTTGCAACAGTAGACCTCTGATATAGGCCTTGAGAGAGCACCAAGTATTAGAGGCCTAGGATTCACCTGTGACATTAACCACTTGCCGACCAGCCAACACAGTTTTACTGCGGCAGCTTGGCTGGGCGAAACTACGCTACCTTTTGGCCACTAGGGGCGCGCGCACCCGTGGCGTGTACACGGTGCCGATGCGAGTACCCGGCGGGCACGATGACCTCCGGGCACCCGCGATCGCTCATAACAGAGCGAGAACCGTGATCTGTGTATGTAAACACACAGATCACGGTTCTCTCAGGGGAGAGGAGACTGATTATGTGTTCATACAATGTATGAACACTGATCTTTCTCTTCCCCTTCCATCCCCCTTACAGTTAAAACACACTTCGGGAACACAGTTAACCCCTTAATCGCCCGCTAGTGCTAACTCCTTCCCTGCCAGTGACATTTATACAGTAATCTGTGCATTTTTATAGCAATAATCGCTGTATAATTGTCACTGGTCCCAAAAATGTGTCAACAATGTCCGATCTGTTCGCCGCAATATCGCAGTCTAACTTTTGCGCAAACCAATCAATATACAGTAAAACCTTGGTTTAAGAGTAACGCGGTTAACAAGCGTTTTGATTTACGAGCAACTTTTTTTTTTTTTATTTCGACTCGGTTCGCGAGTGTTGTCTCGCAAGATGAGCAGAATTCAAGCTAATAGGGCCTTCAGTACCAAATTTGGCCTAAGGTGCGGGGGCGCAGGAGCCGAACAGCGACGATCGGCAATGCTCGGAAAGACACAGAAATACTCAGTTTCCGAGCCTTGCCGAGGTCAGCCGACGTGTCCTCGGGCCTTTCTGGCTGTTTCCGAGGCTCTCCGGCGCCCCCCCCCACCTCTGGCCGCATGCCGTATTGCAATGCATTGAAGTCGATGTGGAACAAATTATTTTAGTTTCCATTAACTTCAATTGGGAAACTTGCTTTGATATGCAAGTTCTTTGGATTACGAGCATTCTCCTGGAACAGATTATGCTCGTAATCCGAGGTTCAACTGTACGCTTATTTTTTACTTATTGTTTTACAAAAATATGTAGAAGAATTCATATCGGCCTAAACTAAGGAAAGATTTTTTTTTTTTTTTTTAAAGGGATATTTATTATAGTAAAAAATAAAAACCGCAGAGGTGATCAAATACCACCAAAAGAAAGCTCTGTTTGTGGGGAAAAAAAGGACGTCAATTTTGTTTGGGTACAGCGTCGCACGACTGCGCAATTGTCAGTTAAAGCAATGCAGTGCCATATCTCAAAAAATGGCCTGGTCATTGAGCAGCCAAATCTTCCGGGGCTGAAGTGGTTAAAGTGGAAAAAATCGTCTTAATAGTTTACAGACTTTTTCTCAGGGAGTATTATGATTGAAGATTTGTGTGTTATTCCGCTGAAGAATTGCAGGGGCCACATTGTATTGCTCCTCAAGTTCAATTATGGGAGCGTGGTCCGACCATGTGATGATGCCTATATGTGCTACTTTGATCTTATAGAGGGATGACAGATCTGTGAGTATAGATCTATTCTAGAATAAGATCTATGAGGGCTAGAATAAAATGTGATATAGTCAAGAGGGGGGACAATAAGGCCTCATGCCCACGGACGTTTTTACAGCCACGTTTTTGAGCATTTTTTACAGCTTAAAAACGCCTGTCCATGTTAGTCTATAGCTTCATGCCCACCTAGACGTTTTTGAGCTGCAAATAGCATAGACGTTTTTAAGCTGTAAAAAAAACCCAGGACCAGTGCGTTCCTCAGCGTCAGAATTAGGCAGAAAAAAACGCGAGCGTCAAAAAACGCGCACGAACGTGCAAAAACGCGCACTAACGCGCGGTCGCGTTTTTAGCTCCGACGTTTTTTTTGTTTTTTTTAAAAAAAAAAAAAATTATTTACAATAACATGGACAGGCGTTTTTAAGCTCTAAAAAACGCAGCTGTAAAAACGTCAGTGGGCATGAGGCCTAAATGTACCTCCATCCCTGGTTCAAGTAAATAAGAAAATAATGTGGAACTTTAAATGAGGCAATTGACTTGTGGAGATAGTGGTTAGTAAACATTATTTATTTGTAACAATGGTATGAAACAAGTAAAGTATTTTCATATATATATATATATATATATATACAGTCATGCTCATAAGTTTACATACCCTACCAGAATTGATGATTTCTTGGCCATTTTTCAGAGAATATGAATGATAACACAAAACCTTTTCTTTTACTCATGGTTAGTGTTTGGCTGAAGCCATTTATTATCAATCAACTGTGTTTACTCTTTTTAACCACTTCTCTATTGGGCACTTAAACCCCCGTCCTGCCCAAGCCATTTTTTCAGCTTTCAGTGCTGTCATACTTTAAATGACAATTGTGCTATCGTGCGACGCTGTACCCAAACAAAATTTGCGTCCTTTTTTCCCCACAAATAGCTTTCTTTTGGTGGTACTTGATCTCCTCTGCGGTTTTTATTTTTTGCGCTATAAACAAAAGAAGAGCGACAAGTTTGAAAAAAAACAATATTTTTTACTTTTTGCTAGAATAAATATCCATTTTTTTTTGTTTCCTCAGTTTAGGCTGATACGTATTCTTCTACATATTTTTGGTAAAAAAAATCGCAATAAGTGTATATTCATTGGTTTGCGCAAAAGTTATAGCGTCTACAAAATAGGGGTTAGATTTATAGCATTTTTTTTTTTTTTTTACTAGTAATGGCGGCGATCAGCGAGTTTTATCGTGACTGCGATATTGCGGCGGACACATCAGACACTTTTGACACATTTTTGGGACCATTCACATTTATACAGCGATCTGTGCTATAAAAATGCATTGATTACTGTATAAACATGACTGGCAGGGAAGTGGTTAACACTAGGGGCGAGGAAGGGGTTAAATGTGTTCCCTATTAGTGATTCTTACTGTGGGGGGGGGGACTGACTGGGGGAGGAGACCAATCTGTATCCCTATGTACAAGGGACATACCTTCGGTCTCCTCTCCCTTACAGGACGTGGATCTGTGTGTTTACACACACAGATCCACGGTCCTGCTCGGTTACTGGGCAATCGCGGGTGCCCGGCGGCCATTGCGACCGCCGGGCACGCGCATCGGGTGCACAGTGACGCGGCGGGCACGCGCCCCCTAGTGGATTTTAAAGGTGCGACATCATATGACGTCCGCTCAGAATAACTGTCTTCCTGACGCCATCAATTGACATTAATCATTATAGTGCTCAACGAATTTTGAATGTATAAAATATATCTATATGGGCCAGTGAATAGGTAATGAGCCAGACTTGACTGAGTACCCCATGGAAACGCGTAGTTTTTGTCTTTTTTTTTTTTTGTGTCTTTACAGCAGCTTTGTTGCATATGGTGTACCAATGCCTGCTAATAGGAAATACTTTGTATTACATTTTATCAATATTCATTACCTCTCATGTGCTGCCAAGCTGACATATATGTATACATTATGTTCATGCCATGTGTGCATGTATGTATATATGTGTGTATGTATGTATGTATGTATGTATATATGTGTGTGTGTATGTATATATGTGTGTGTGTATGTATATATGTATGTATGTGTGTATATATATATATATATATATATATATATATATATATATATATATATATACACACACACACAGTGCCTTGCGAAAGTATTCGGCCCCCTTGAACTTTTCATCCTTTTGCCACATTTCAGGCTTCAAACATAAAGATATAAAATGTTAATTTTTTGTGAAGAATCACCAACA
The DNA here is from genome assembly GCA_029206835.1 of Rana muscosa. Taxonomy (NCBI): domain Eukaryota; kingdom Metazoa; phylum Chordata; class Amphibia; order Anura; family Ranidae; genus Rana; species Rana muscosa. Next base: position 83,108,477 of record CM055126.1, read on the forward strand.
AGTGGGACACAATTGTGAAGTGGAACGAAATCTATTGGATATTTTAAACTTTTTTAGCAAATAAAAAACTGAAAAGTGGTGCGTGCAAAATTATTCGGCCCCTTTACTTTCAGTGCAGCAAACTCACTCCAGAAGTTCAGCGAGGATCTCTTAATGATCCAATGTTGTCCTAAATGACTGATGGTGATAAATAGAATCCACCTGTGTGTAATCAAGTCTCTGTATAAATGCACCTGCTCTGTGACAGTCTCAGGGTTCTGTTGAAAGCGCAGAGAGCATCATGAAGACCAAGGAACACACCAGGCAGGTCCGTAATACTGTTGTGGAGAAGTTTAAAGCCAGATTTGGATACAAAAAGATTTCCCAAGCTTTAAACATCCCAAGGAGCACTGTGCAAGCGATCATTTTGAAATGGAAGGAGTATCAATCAGACCACTGCAAATCTACCAAGACCTGGCTGTCCCTCTAAACGTTCAGCTCAGACAAGGAGAAGACTGATCAGAGATGCAGCCAAGAGGCCCATGATCACTCTGGATGAACTGCAGAGAACTACAGCTGAGGTGGGAGAGTCTGTCCACAGGACAACAATCAGTCGTACACTGCACAAATCTGGCCTTTATGGAAGAGTGGCAAGAAGAAAGCCATTTCTCAAAGATATCCATAAAAAGTATCGTCTAAAGTTTGCCACAAGCCACCTGGGAGACACACCAAACATGTGGAAGAAGGTGCTCTGGTCCGATGAAACCAAAATCGAACTTTTTGGCCACAATGCAAAACGATATGTTTGGCGTAAAAGCAACACAGCTCATCACCCTCAACACACCATCCCCACTGTCAAACATGGTGTTGGCAGCATCATGGTTTGGGCCTGCTTTTCTTCAGCTGGGACAGGGAAGATGGTTAAAATTGAGGGGAAGATGGATGCAGCCAAATACAGGACCATTCTGGATGAAAACCTGTTGGAGTCTGCAAAAGACCTGAGACTGGGATGGAGATTTATCTTCCAACAAGACAATGATCCCAAACATACAGCAAAATCTACAAAGGAATGGTTCACAAATAATCGTATCCAGGTGTTAGAATGGCCAAGTCAAAGTCCAGACCTGAATCCAATCGAGAATCTGTGGAAAGAGCTGAAAACTGCTGTTCACAAACGCTCTCCATCCAACCTCACTGAGCTCGAGCTGTTTTGCAAGGAAGAATGGGCAAGAATTTCAGTCTCTCGATGTGCAAAACTGATAGAGACATACCCCAAGCGACTTGCAGCAGTAATCGCAGCAAAAGGTGGCTCTACAAAGTATTAACGCAAGGGGGCCGAATAATTTTGCACGCCCCACTTTTCATTTTTTCTTAGTTAAAAAAGTTTAAAATATCCAATAGATTTCGTTCCACTTCACAATTGTGTCCCACTTGTTGGTGATTCTTCACAAAAAATTTAAATTTTATATCTTTATGTTTGAAGCCTGAAATGTGGCAAAAGGATGAAAAGTTCAAGGGGGCTGAATACTTTCGCAAGGCACTGTATATATACACACACAGTTGCAAAAAAAAATATGTGAACCCTTTTGGAATTATATGGATTTCTGCACAAATTGGTCATAAAATGTGATCTGATCTTCATCTAAGTCACAACAATAGACAATCGCAGTCTGCTTAAACTAATAACACAGAAAGAATTAAATGTTACCATGTTTTTGTTAAACGCACCATGTAAACATTCACAGTGCAGGTGGAAAAAGTATGTGAACCCCTAGACTAATGAGATCTCCAAGAGCTAATTGGAGTGAGGTGTCAGCCAACTGGAGTCCAATCAATGAGATTGGAGGTGTTGGTTACAGCTGCCCTGCCCTATAAAAAACACACACCAGTTCTGGGTTTGCTTTTCTCAAGAAGCATTGCCTGATGTGAATGATGCCTCGCACAAAAGAGCTCTCAGAAGACCTACGATTAAGAATTGTTGACTTGCATAAAGCTGGAAAGGGTTATAAAAGTATCTCCAAAAGCCTTGCTGTTCATCAGTCCCCACAGTAAGACAAATTGTCTATAAATGGAGAAAGTTCAGCACTGCTGTTACTCTCCCTAGGAGTGGGCGCCCTGTAAAGATGACTGCAAGAGCACAGCGCAGACTGCCTAATGAGGTGAAGAATAATCCTAGAGTGTCAGCTAAAGATCTACAAAAGTCTCTGGCATATACTAACATCCCTGTTAGCGAATCTACGATACGTAAAACACCCAACAAGAATGGATTTCATAGGAGGATATCACAGAGGAAGCCACAGCTGCCCAAAAAACCCCCATTGCTGCACATTTTCAGTTTGCATAATAGCACCTGGATGTTCCACAGCAGTACTGGCAAAATATTCTTTGGACAGATGAAACCAAAGTTGAGTTGTTTGGAAGAAACACACAACACTATGTGTGGAGAAAGAGGCACATAACACCAACATCAAAACCTCATCCCAACTGTGAAGTATGGTGGTGGGGGCATCATGGTTTGGGGCTGCTTTTCTGCGTCAGGACCTGGACGGATTGCTATCATCGGAGGAAAAATGTATTCCCAAGTTTATCAAGACATTTTGCAGGAGAACTTAAGGCCATCTGTCCACCAGCTGAAGCTCAACAGAAGATGGGTGTTGCAACAGGACAACGACCAAAAGCATAGAAGTAAATCAACAACAGAATGGCTTAAACAGAAGAAGATACGCCTTCTGGAGTGGCCCAGTCAGAGTCCTGACCTCAACCCAATTGAGATGCTGTGGCATGACCTCAAAGTGATTCACACCAGCCACCCCAAGAATATTGCGGAACAAACAGTTATGTAAAGAGAAATGGTCAAGAATTACTCCTGACGGCTGTGCACGTCTGATCTGCAACTACAGGACACATTTGGTTGAAGTTATTGCTGCCAAAGAAGGTTCAACCAGTTATTAAATCCAAGGGTTCACATACTTTTTCCACATACACTGTGAATGTTTACATGGTGTGTTCAATAAAAACATGGTAACATTTAATTCTTTGTGTGTTTATTAGTTTAAGCAGACTGTGATTGTCTAGTGTTGTGACTTAGATGAAGATCAGATCACATTTTATGACCAATTTGTGCAGAAATCTATATCATTACAAAAGGGTTGCAACTATGTATATGTATGTATATGTGTGTGTCTGTGTGTGTGTGTGTGTGTGTGTGTGTGTGTGTGTGTGTATATATGTATATGTGTTTGTGTGTGTGTGTGTATATATGTATATGTGTGTGTGTGTGTGTGTATGTATATATGTATATATATATATATATGTATGTAATATATATATATATATATATAGAAAATACTTGTTTCATACCATTGTTATAAATAATGTTTACTAACCACTCACTCTACCTCGACACGTCAATTGCCTCATTTAAAGTCCCACATTCCTTTCTTATTCATTTGGAATAAAATGTGAAAGCTTTTTCGTCTGGGTGGTGACATCTCCAGTCATCATATAAAGATTATTTGTGTATAGTAGCTTGCAGGGTCTATTTATGGCTAGATTTGAAGGAAAAACAATCTAATTTAGTATCAATCACAGAGCATGTTCTAAATTTTTAATGCCCATTTTTCGCATTGAGAAAATTGCTCTGGAGCCTACACACGACCGTTTTTCATGACGAGAAAAATGCCATTTTTTAAATTAGTCATTAAAAACGATCGTGTGTAGGCTCCAGAGCATTTTTCTCAATGCGAAAAATGGGCATTAAAAATTTAGAACATGCTCTATTTTTTATCGTCGTTTTTTCACGTTGTCGTTTTTCTCGTCGTGAAAAACGGGCGTGAGTGAGTGAAAAACTTATATAGCGCTACAAATGCGAACTAAAACGCCTCAAGGCGCTTTGCATCCAGTGACGTCCTGATCCTTCAGAAGAGGTGGGTCTTAAGTTTTTTCCTGAAGCCCCGATGGTTTTCTTCCATACGGTGGAGCGTTCCATAGTCATGGTCCTTGAACTGTGAATCTTCGTTCTCCCTTTGATTTGTAGCGGCACTTGGGGATGTGTAGGAGGTTTTGGTTGGTTGATCGGAGAATGCGTTTGGTGGTGTAGTATTTTATCTTCTCGCATAAATATTGAGGAGCGTTTCCTTGTGTGCACTTGTGGGTGAGGCAGAGGGTCTTGAATGTGACCCGATCCCTTACGGTTAGCCAATGTAGGATCCTCAGTGAAGGGGTGATGGATTCCCAAGGTTTTTTTCCTGTTATCAGTCTGGCTGCCGTGTTCTGGACAACTTGTAAGCCTCGTACACACGACCGAGTTTCTCGTCACAAACCGACAAGAAAAGTGCAGAGAGAGCTTTATTGTCGAGAAAACCGTTCGTGTGTATGGTTTTACGACGAGAAAACTGCCGTGAATCTCGACGAGAAAAATAGAGAACCTGCTCTCTATTTTCTCGTCCGGATTCTAGATTTTGTCGTCGTGTTTCTCGTCGGCCTGTTTTGCGACAAGAAAATGGTTTGTGTGTATGCTTTTACGACTCATAAAAAAGCGCGCATGCTCAGAATCAAGTATGAGACGGGAGCGCATCTTCTGGTAAAACAAGCCTTCGTAGTAGAGATAGCACATTCGTCACGCTGTAACGGACTGAAGAGCACAAAGACTGAAAAGCGCGAATCGTCTCTTCCCAAACTTTTACGTCACACGCGGTAACACGAGATCAGCAAAAGCAGCCCAAGGGGTGGCACCAGGGAAATCAATCTTCCCCTTTATACTGCCGTCGTACGTGCTGGACGTGACCGCGCAGAACAACGACGAGATTTGGAATTGTCAGTGTGTACGCATGGAAAGCTTGACGAGAAACTCGTCAAGGTTAACAAGAATCTCATTGAGAAACTCGGTCGTGTGTACGAGGCTGTATGCGCGAAATCTGATATTTAGGTAGTCCTATGTAGAGGGGGTTTGCGTAGTCGAGTCGGGAGTTGATGATTGTTCCAACTACTACTGCTATGTCCTCTTCCGGGATGAAGGGGATGAGTCTCCACAGCAGGCGGAGGAGATGGTGCGATCCGCTGACTACTGATCCTATTTGTGCATCCATCGACATCTCTGAGTCAAACGTGACTCCGAGACTTTTGACTTTGGTGCTTGGGGTGATGGTCTGTCCAAGAATGGTGGGTGGTGTCCAAGACGTCTTTGTTTTTGTCTTTTGGTTTTCGTGGAGAAGAAGTAGTTCTGTTTTGGATCCATTGAGTATGAGGGAACTCTGTCATCCAATCATCGATCAATGTGAGGCAATTTTCCAGTTCGTGATATTGGTCTTTTTTTCCGGTGATACGAAAGTAGAGTTGGGTGTCGTCAGCGTGGGAGTGGTAGCACAAATCCTGTTTGCTGATGATTTTGAGGAGTGGGCGGAGGTGGATGTTAAAGAGCACGGGTGACAGCGGTGATCCTTGAGGGGCTCCGCAAGAAATTGCGCGAGTTTCAGAGGTGAAGGCTCCTAGTTTCACTATCTGGGAGCGATTTTCTAGGAAGGATGCAAACCAGGGTAGGTCAGGGTCTGCGACTCCTGCTACTTCTTTAAGGCGGATGAGTAGAGTTTTTTGTGGTCTACTGTGTCGATCGCTGCTCTGAGATCCAGCAGTACCAGAAGACATGATTCTCCGTCATCTGCAGCTTCCAGGGCGTCATCCAATATTTTGAGAAGGGCTGTTTCTGTGCCATGGTCTGGGCGGAAGCCTGATTGTAGTGGATCCAAGAGTTTGTGGGAGTCCAAATGGAGTTGTAGCTGTTGTACTTCTGCTTTCTCCATGATCTTTGAGATGGTGTTGAGGCTTGTTACCGGTCTGCGGTAGTTAGGGTCTTTTGGGTCGGGGTTGGGCTTCTTTAGGAGGGGTTTGACTATGCCTTGCTTGAGGGAGGTCGGAACAATACCTTCTTTGAATGATTGATTTATGAGATGTGTTATGGTGGGTGCCAGAATGTCGGTACATTCTTTCAGGAGTTTTGTGGAAATAATGTCATTTGGTGATGTGCTGTCTCGGAGACTTCTGATGATGTTTTTGGTGATGTCGACGGTGATCGCAACCAGCGAAAATTTAATCGATTGTATATTGGTTTCCTCTTCTTGTTTAGGCTGAGTGAGGTTGGTTGTTTTTTTCTGTTGAATTATTTCTCTAATGTTTTCGTTTGCTGGGGGCTCTAGGCAGGTAGGGTTCATAGTTTGAGCGACTAGTCTGAAGAGTTCACGAGGTCGGTTTAGGGCATTTGAGATGTGTGTGTACACTTTAATGACGGGGAAAAAAATGCGCATGCTCAGAAGCAAGTTATGAGACTGGAGCGCTCGTTCTGGTAAAACTAGCGTTCGTAATGGAGATAGCACATTTGTCATGCTGTAATGGACTGAAAAACACAGACTGAAAAGCGTGAATCGGCTAACACCAAACTTTTGCTAACACACAGTAAAATGAAATCAGCAAAAGCAGCCCAAAGGGTGGCGCCATCCGAATGGAACTTCCCCTTTTTATAGTGCCGTCATACGTGTTGTATGTCCCCACTAGTGATGAGCCGAACACCCCCCGGGTTCGGTTCGCACCAGAACCCGCGAACGGACCGAAAGTTTGCACGAACTTTAGAACCCTAATAAATACAATGGATGCGAACGTTCGAAATCTAAAGTGCTAATTATAACGACTATTATGCATGTTATTGTCCTAAAAAGGGTTTGGGAACCCGGGTTCTGCACCAGGGGACATGTATCAATGCAAAAAGAAGTTTTAAAAACGGCCGTTTTTCGGGAGCAGTCATTTTAATGATGCATAAAGTGAAAAAAAAAGAGTCAAATATTCCTTTAAATATCGTACCTGGGGGGTGTCTAAAGTATGCCTGTGAAGTGCCACGTGTTTCCCGTGTTTAGAACTGTCCCTGCACAAAATTACATTTCTAAAGGAAAAAAAGCCATTTAAAACTGCTTGCGGCTTTAATGTAATGTCTGGTCCCGGTAATATGGATGAAAATCTTTAAGAAAAATGGCATAGCTACCCCATCACACCCTTTGGGTCTTGTATGGATATTAAGGGGAACCCCGCACACAAAATAAAAAAGGCCCTATATACTCTGAACAGCCGTATACAGGTGGTGCATACAAGACAGGGACTGTAGGTTTGTTCTTATGTAGAATCTGTTTGTAATTTTGAACAGGTACATTGTTTAAGTGTAGCTTCAGCCAAAAAATCTATTTTTAAGCTTTTTGGAAAACATAGGGAAGGGTTATCACCCCTGTAACATTTGTTTTGCGGTCTGTGCAGTGTGCACCTGTTCAGAACAGTTCACCTCACTTTCCGTCCTAATGACAAATGTTTTTTGAAAATTTGGGTTTTTTATTGAAACAAGAATTGGTGATAAAGCATCAGTGGAGAGGAGACACCTTCTTTTCCCATATTAACTCTTACAGGAGAGAATTTGCCTTCCTAGGGGTAGATTTCCTCTCACTTCCTGTTGTATCCTTCCGTTTGCAAGGAGGAGTCGTTTGTAAGTTGGATGTTTGAAAGTAGGGGCCTGCCGTATATACTCAGCTGAAATTTGCCCCTTACATGGTGGTGTTGCCACAACACTGTGAGCCCTCACAGTTACTCTTGGTGGGCGCATGAATGGGCCCTGCTGTGAATTATTAGATCAAGAATTGTAATTGCATGCCCCTGTTAAACAGGGGCAGAAAAATTGGGCCTTAGGCACTGGTGCCACAACACTGCAACCCCTCACAGATACTGTACTTGGAGCACAGCAATGAGCCCTGTTGCAAAGTATTGCATCAAAAATTGTAATTACACGCCCCAGTTAAACAGGGGCTGAAAAATTGGGCCTTAGCCACTGGTGCTGGTGCCACGACACTGCAACCTCTCCCAGATACTCTAGTTGGAGTGCAGGAATGAGCCCTGCTGCAAAGCATTGCATAAAAAATTGTAATTACATGCCCCTGTTAAACAGGGGCTGAAAAATTGGGCCTTAGCCACTGGTGGCGGCACCCAGAAACAAAAATGTTCTTCCAAGCTATCATCATCAATCGGATCATTGAGGAGGATAGTCAGTCAACATAACAGGACAGTCTCTCAGCATCAGTCTTGAAGGGATGTGACATTTGAAAATAAATTAGTCTGTTATATCAGCTTCAGGTGTTTGGTAGCTGGTGGTGATCCAAGACTGGTTCATCTTTATGAAGGTCAGTCGATCAACCGAGTCGGTGGACAGGCGCACCCTGTGATCCGTGACAAATCCTCCAGCAGCACTGAATGTGCGTTCTGAAAGAACGCTGGATGCAGGACAGGCCAGTAGCTCAATTGCATACTGTGCAAGCTCTGGCCAGTGATTCATCCTCAAGACCCAGATAGCCAGAGGATTTTCGGTGGGGAAGGTGTCCAAGTCTGACCTTGCCCCTAGGTATTCCTGCACCATGTATATCAGACGCTGGCCATGGTTGCTGGAACCGATCATACCTTGGGGCTGCGGACTAAAGAATTGTCTGAACGCATCAGTCAGACGGCCACCTTCCCCACCGCTCCTTCTTTGACTGACCGAAGCCTCAGCAACTCGTTGTCCAGGACCAGGAGTTTGTAACCTCCCAGTCTCTGGGAACGCGTTGCACAGACCTTTCTGCAAGGCCTCCCGGAGTTGTCTCATCCTCTGCTCCCTCTGTGACGGTAAGATAAGGTCCACAACCTTACCCTTGTACCGTGGATCAAGGAGAGTGGCCAGCCAGTAATGGTCCCTCTCCTTGATCCGAAGAATACGAGGATCCTTCCGCAGACTTTGCAGGATCAGGGAGGCCATGCAGCGTAGGTTAGCTGAGGCATTCGGTCCGGAGTCCTCTGGGTCACTAAGGACGACATGATCTGCAGCCACCTCCTTTCAGCCACGTACAAGTCCACTGGTTTCTTGGGACTGTAAATTATCCCTAAAAGACTACTGCTGATGATGCGGAGTGCCAGGCTCCACCTCCATGCTGACACAATCCTCCTCCTCCTGTGCGATGGGTGGGACAGAAGGAACACTGTCTGGGTAAAGGGGGCCTTGAGAGGCAAGGAAGTCCTCCTCTTCCTGCCTCTGTTCTGCCTCAAGTGCCCTGTCCATTATTCCACGCAGCGTATGTTCCAACAGGTGGACAAGAGGTACAGTGTCACTGACGCATGCACTGTCACTGCTCACCATCCTCGTGGCCTCCTCAAATGGTGCCAGGACAGTGCATGCATCCCTGATCATGCCCCACTGGCGTGGTGAAAAAAACCCGAGCTCCCCTGACCCTGTCCTGGTGCCGTAGTCGCACAGGTACTCATTGATGGCCCTCTGCTGCGTGTGCAGCCGCTACAGTATGGCCAACGTTGAGTTCCACCTGGTGGGCATGTCACATATAAGGCGGTTCTTGGGCAGGTTCAACTCCTTTTGCAGCTCAGCCAGGCGAGCACTGGCATTATATGATCTGCGGAAATGCACACAGACTTTCCTGGCCTGCCTCAGGACATCCTGTAAGCCCGGGTACCTGCCCAAGAACCGCTGCACCACCAGGTTAAGGACGTGAGCCACACAGGGCACATGGGTCAGTTGTCCCTGTCGGAGGGCGGAGAGGAGGTTGGTGCCATTGTCGCAAACCACCATTCCTGGCTTAAGCTGGTGTGGCGTCAACCACCTCTCGGCCTGCCCCTGCAGAGCAGACAGAACCTCTGCCCCAGTGTGGCTCCTGTCCCCCAAACACAGCAGCGCAAGCACGGCATGGCATCTTTTTGCCTGCGTACTTGCGCAGCCCCTTGAACGCCTACGGAGCACCGCTGGTTCCGAGGACAAAGCACAGGAAGAGGCCATGGAGGAAGAAGAAGAGGAGGGGGTGGAGGAGAGAGGTGCGTCACAACCAGTAGTAGCATTTTGGAGGCGTGGCGGCGGAACAACCTCCAACACTACTGCACCTCGTCCTGCATCCTTCCCAGCTGCCAAAAGAGTGACCCAATGGGCCGTGAAAGAAAGGTAACATCCCTGTCCATGCCTGCTGGACCATGAGTCAGCGGTAATATGCACCTTACTGCTGACCGCCCTGTCCAGCGAGGCCAAGACATTGCCTTCCACATGCCGGTAGAGAGCCGGAATCGCCTTCCGTGAGAAAAAGTGGCGTTTGGGAACCTGCCACTGAGGAACCGCACATTGCACAAACTCACGGAAGGGGGCCGAGTCTACCAACTGAAAAGGCAGCAGTTGAACCGCTAGCAATTTAGCCTAGCTAGCATTCAACCGCTGGGCATGTGGATGGCTGGGAGTGAACTTCTTTCGACGGTCCAGCAGCTGGGGCAGGGAAATTTGCCTGCTAGAATCGGACGTCGGTGTACTGCTAGCAGAGTGCCCGCAAGTACTTGGCTGTGACACACCTAATTCTACACCTTCATTCCTCTCAGTGCAGGTTTCAGAGAGGACTGAAGGTATAGTGGGGTTGGAGATCCCAGCTGATGCGGTGCAAGGAGAGGTCCGCTTTGTTCTTTGGTGTGGGTCTTTAAGGTAGGCTTGCCAACGAGCTGCATGGCAGGTCAACATATGTCTGGTCAAGCATGTGGTGCCCAAGCGGGTGATGTTTTGGCCACGCGATATACGCTTGAGACATATGTTGCAAACAGCAGCTGTGCGATCTGATGCACTCGACTCAAAAAAGGCCCACACCAAAGAACTTTTTGAATAACGGGCAGAGGCAGCGCCCTGCACAGGCGGAGCTCTGCGGTGTGATTCTGTCGGTGTGCTGCCCTTATGCTGGCCCCCCGAGGGCATCTTGCCTCGTTGGAGATGTGCCTCCTCCTCATCCTCCTCCTCCTCTCTCCTATTAGGCACCCACGTGGAGTCAGTGACCTCATCATCTCCTCCCTCCTCATCACTGGAGCCAATCTGGCAGTATGCTGCAGCTGCTGGAACATGACTGCCAGATTGGTGTCCTTCTTGAGCATCCCCTCTCTCTGCTCTCACGCTACTGCCTTCCTCTAGCTGGGTATCATCATCAGACCCTTCGAAACGCTGGGCATCCTCCTGGAGCATGTACCCAACACTGTGCTCAAACCGTTCGGGGGACTCCTCAGGAGGACATGGTTGGTCTAGGGAAGGAGTGACTGATGATGACATTGATACCAGGGAAGAAGACACTTTGGCAGCTGCTTTGCCAGTACCCTGAGCCTGGGTGAGAGAGGATGAGGAGGGCTTGGTCATCCACTCTACCAAGTCTTCGGCATGATGGGGCTCAACACGTCCAGCTGCCGAAAAGGACAAGCGTGTCCCATGGCCACGTGCTGATGGCGATGCACCGCGTCCACGACCAGCACTGTTGTCTCTAGACACAGAGCCTGCTTGCCCTCTTTTATTGGCTCCTGACTGTCTGCCTCTCCTTGTTTGCCTTCCAGACATTCTAATGGCCTGCAGGGAGATGGGAAAAACCAGCAATAAGGCCTAGCTTCAGGAGTATATTTTGCAGGAATCGCACTACGCCTGCTGTATGTGCTTCAAATGCCTGTTGGTGTAACACAGCAGGAAAACACAGCAATACAGGCTAACTTCAGGTGTATAATGTGCAGGAGGCACTCTCCGCCCGCTGTAAGTGCTGCAAATGCCTGTTGGTGTAACACACCAGGAAAACACAGCAATACGGGCTAACTTCAGGTGTATAATGTGCAGGAGGCACACTCCGCCCGCTGTAAGTGCTGCAAATGCCTGTTGGTGTAACACACCAGGAAAACACAGCAATACAGGCTAACTTCAGGTGTAATATGATCAGGAGGCACACTCGGCCTGCTGTAAGTGCTGCAAATGCCCGTTGGTGTAACACACCAGGAAAACACAGCAATACGGGCTAACTTCAGGTGTATAATGTGCAGGAGGCACAATCCGCCCGCTGTAAGTGCTGCAAATGCCTGTTGGTGTAACACACCAGGAAAACACAGCAATACGGGCTAACTTCAGGTGTATAATGTGCAGGAGGCTTAGCAACAATGACACTGACACTGTCCCCTGCCTATCCTTCTCTCTCCCTGCACACAAGGTTTATCAAAGAATATGACACTGACACTCTCTCCCTGCCTATCCTTCTCTCTCCCTGCACACAAGGTTTAGCAAAGAATATGACACTGACACTGTTCCCTGCCTATCCTCTCTCCCTGCACACAAGGTTTAGCAAAGAATATGACACTGATACTCTCCCTGCCTATCCTTCTCTCTCCCTGCACACAAGGTTTAGCAAAGAATGTGACACTGACACTCTCCCTGCCTATCCTTCTCTCTCCCTGCACACAAGAATAGCACAAAGAATATCACACTGTCCCTGCCTATCCTTCTCTTTCCCTGCGCCGGAACACACTACACAAGGCCGCCGCGCTGGCAGCCTTTTATAGTGTGGGGCGTGTGCTAAACCCCCTGAGCTATAATTGGCCACAGGCAACCTGCCTGTGGCCAATTATGGCTCTCCTAGCTGCCGGCGCTGTGATTGGCCAAGCATGCGGGGTCACAGTGCATGCTTGGCCAATCACAGCGCCGGGATTGCACTGCGATGGCGCAGTGTATTGTGGGCCGTTCGCGTCACTCGAATTTGGCGCGAACGGCCCAAATCGTTCGATGTTCGCCGAACGGTCGAACAGCCGATGTTCGAGTCAAACTTATGTTCGACTCGAACACCGAGCTCATCCCTAGTCCCCACGCTTTGCTCAATCATTTTTTTTCATGATAGTGTGTATGCAAGGCAGGCTTGAGAAGAATCACGTAGAGAAAAACGTTGTTTTTGTCCATGACATTAGAAACGGTCGTGTGTACGCGGCATTAGTCTCCTAGAAGGAGGTTTTCTTTACTTATAGACTTAACTTTAAGAAGTTTTCTCAAAAAAGTTACTTGTCCTTGATTGGGAGCGTACACAAATACAATTGTATATACAACATTGTTCATGGTACAGACTAGAATAAGATACCGTCCTTTTAGGATCTGCGATAATATCCTGTAGAGAGAAAGCAATTCTGTTTTTGATTGCTATGAGGAATCCATTATGTTTTGGTTTCCGCATTAGCGAAGAACATATGCGAGTATAGCTTATGGGAACATTTAGGTGCTTTGGTTGCAGAAAAGTGTCTTTCCTGTATGCATAATATAGCTCCTCTCAGTTTTTGGGCTTCTGACCACATAAGCTTTCGTTTAAAAGGACTATTTGGGCCCTTAACATTGAGAGAAATAAACTCAATGGTCATCGTAAGTCAAGATGCATGTATCTGATGCTTTCTGATATTCCTTGCGAAAGGTAGGGAGTGATTCTTTGCAGAGAGCCAAATAATGAGTTCACTAGACTATTCTTGGCAGCATTACCTTACCATTGGCCCAGGATCATTCATCTAATGGTGAAGAAGTGTATGCAGCAAGTAGTAGGTTGGATAGTAGATTGAAGACAAAATACATGTATGGGAGTGGATGTCATCCGTTGGGTGTCCGTGCAAACAGTTACTCATCCCGATATAACAAGTGAGGACAAAAAAATTAAAAATAGTAACAAAAGATCACGGAGTCAGCCCCAGATTCCAGAAGCAGTGAGGACTGCTCATCATCTGAGGGGCATTAAACTTACACCAACATGGCAAAAGGAAAAACATTTCATGGGCTTTCATTGGGATACCAGGCTTCAAAGACGGCATTATGTAGAGATGTGCGAGGTGTTTAAACAGACTTTCTGATAGTGAATTATGACCATTAATTTCTGAGTTTAGTTGGTACATGCCCGTTCCTCTGGTGGTGCTTCATCCGGGACAATTTTCCATTCTTTAAGGAATCTGAGGCCGGATTCTAATGAGAATATGTTGACCGTTTTGTCTAGATATGACACTGTTAACTTTGATGGAATTCCCCATCTATAGGTGATGTTATGGTTTCTTAGAGCATTCATGATGGTAAGGAGCTTTTTTCTTTTGTTGTATAGTGGCCTGAAATCTGTGTACAGTGCGATGCCTGCAAATTGCCAATTTTAGTGAGGGTTCTTTATCATTGCACGCATGGCTTCCTCTTTGATGTGATAGTAATGTATTCTGGCTAGGACATCTCTTGGTACCTTGTCTTGAAGAAATATATAAAAGGATGAGATGAAGCTGACCAGTGATAATAGGATTTTTATAACAGCTTACCTGTAAAATCCTTTTCTTGGAGTACATCACGGGACACAGAGTGGCATAGTCATTACTATGTGGGTTATATAGTTTACCTTCAGGTGCTGGCACTGGCAACTTCCAAACTGGAAGTACCCTCCCCTATATAAGCCCCTCCCATCCGGGAGCACCTCAGTTTTGTAGCAAAGCAATAAGTGTCCCCAAAAGAGGGGTGGGAGCTCTGTGTCCCGTGATGTACTCCAAGAAAAGGATTTTACAGGTAAACTGTTATAAAAATCCTACTTTCTTTCTCGTACATCACGGGACACAGAGCGGCATAGTCATTACTATGTGGGACGTCCCAAAGCAATGCCCAATGAGGGGGGTATACACCATACATAAGCTGGGCGCCATCTTAGACATGAGGATCTTTTGCGGCCTGCAACACACTGCGCCCAAAGGCGACATCCTCCTGACTTCTAACGTCCACCTGGTAGAACCTAGTAAACGTGTGTACTGAAGACCATGTTGCGGCCTTACAGATTTGAGCCAGGGAGGCCTGGTGATGCACTGCCCATGAAGTTCCAACTGCTCTTGTGGAGTGTGCCCTAACTTTGAACGGAGGCGGTCTCCTTCTCAAGCCATAGGCTTGCATTATGACCTGTCGAATCCACTTGGCTAAAGTAGATTTTGACGCTGCCTGACCCTTTCTGGGGACTTCCGGCAGAATAAACAAAGTATCCGTTCTGCGAATCTGAGCAGTGGCTTTTAGATAAGCTTTAACTGCTCTTACTACATCCAAAGAATGTAATAACTTTTCCTCTACCGAACTAGGTTTGGGGGAAAAGGAAGGAAGAACCACATCTTGGTTCAAATGAAACCTCGATACCACCTTAGGAAGAAAGGCTGGATGAGGACGTAACACTACTCTGTCCTTATGGATAACCAGATATGGCTCTTTACAGGACATAGCGGCCAATTCCGACACTCTTTTAGCGGAACAAATGGCTAGTAGAAAAATCTATTTCCTGGTGAGAAGAACCAAGGAAATGTGCTGTAATGGTTCAAATGGTTGTTTCTGTAGAACCGACAGAACCAGGTTTAAGTCCCATGGACATATGGGAATATTAACCGGAGGGCTAATACTTATCACTCCTTGTATAAAGGCTTTGACTAGTGAATGCGAAGCCAAGGGCCTTTGAAAAAATATTGACAAGGCCGAAATCTGACCCTTGATAGTACTCAAGGCAAGCTTCCTATCTACAGCCCATTGTAGGAAGTCCAGAATCCTACCTATTACGTATTTACGTGGATGCCATTTCTTGGCCTCACACCAGGCGATGTACGCCTTCCAGATTCTATAATAGATCTGCCTGGATACCGGCTTCCTGGCATTGATCATGGTAGATACCACAGCATTAGAGAGCCCTCTCTTTTTTAGAATGTGGGCTTCAATAGCCAGGCCGTCAAACCTAGGGCTGGTAAGGAAGGGTGGTATATCGGTCCTTGCGAAAGCAGGTCCGGACGATGTGGGAGGGTCCAAGGACTCCCCACAGACATTTTTACAATCTCCGCGTACCATGCTCTTCGGGGCCACGCTGGAGCCACCAGAATCACTGGTTTCTTTTCTACCCTGATTCTGCGGAGTAATCGAGGTAACAATTGTGGCGGTGTGAATGCATATATCAGCGGCCTCTAGTGGTTTAACACAGGTACCGCGGTTTAACCATTTTATTTTATTTTTTTCTTGACCACTCTTAAAATTATTACATTTTTTAGTAGTTACAGGCATGCACAGATATTTAGCAGGAATACCGTTAGGTAACAGGCAGAAAGACATATTAGGCTTGGGGGTCCCCCAATAGAACCAAGTTCCTGAGGGGCCCCCACTTACCTTTTCCCCGCCGCAGGACTCTGTTTGGTCCACAGAAGCCCAAACTTCACCTCTCACGGCAGGCATTGTAATTAAACCTTCAGGGACCGGGTTCCCAAGGATTCCACTCCCCTGGACCTGTATAGCACCCTGCACAGAAAACATCTTGGTCGTGGGTATGACCAGAGCTCTGGTTCCCAGGGTCTAGCCCTCCTAAGAGAAGCATTACAGGCAAAACCTTGCTCTTCTCTGCAAGGCCCGGGTACCGACCGTTTAGCTATGAAGCTTTTTTGGTCGGATCCGGAATAGCTTACTGAGGCCCAAAAGAACCTGTACGCAAGCTCAGTGAAAAACACATGTTACTTCTTGGCCAACACCTTAGACACTGGCAAAAAACTGAGGTGCTCCCAGATGGGAGGGGCTTATATAGGGGAGGGTACTTCCGGTTTGGAAGTTGCCAGTGCCAGCACCTGAAGGTAAACTATATAACCCACATAGTAATGACTATGCCGCTCTGTGTCCCGTGATGTACGAGAAAGAAAATACAATTCCAATACAACTAATCGCATCCCGGATAAATCTGGAAATTAGGAAAAGGAATACCCCTGGGATGGTACGGATTAGAGCAGTGATAATGGAATTGACAAAAAAGTATGTATAAAAATCGAAAATAATTATTAAATGGAGTAAACACAATAATGACAGTTTACAGAAATTGTGGAAAAATTGGTTAAAGACAAAGAACTGACATGCAAATGGATTTGCCAAAATACATAATTCCACACCCAGATGTTGACAAGTAGGTCATTACAAAGGGGAGTGGGTGGTACCCGACATGTTTTTCGGAGACAAATGGTTTGGTTTATTCAAAGACCATATGTATAGTTCCTTCTTCAGGGTTTATGTAAGGGCAAAAATATTATAATTTTTCTAATAACAAAAAGAAAAAACATGATGTAAATATACAAGTAAATAAAATTATTTGTTTCTTAAATCTCTCATATGAGTCATATTTTACATATTCAATGACTAGGCATCCAAAAATCTTTTAAAGTATATTTACATAGTTAAGTGCATAATACTTGCATCCCATAGAGATGTTTGCATATTTAGACAAAATGAGCATGTCAAGTGGATGGATCCTCAGAGAACGGGGGGTCCAGCCTGGATGTATAACGCACAGCCAAAACGGACGGGGAGAGTTGTATGACACCTGGCCCTTTAACAGTGGATATGCGATTACCGATATCCAGTCGTATATTAAAAGTTTTAGAGTAAGCAGGATTTTCAGGCATATGGGGATCTGTTGGTAAACGGGCCCATGCAGCACACCAAAGCTCACAAGGACAAGTAACAGGCAGAGCAAAGTAGGATCTAATAAAAAAATGAAAAAAAAGGTTGATGGACAAAAATGAGAATTGAGAAAGTAATACGGAGTTCCAGATGAGTGTAAAAACATCACCTGGCATAAGAGGGGGGTATATCAAACATTCAAAAGAGTAGTGCTCCCATACCTTAGCTCATATGCTGGATTGTATGCGTGGATCCTGGCTGTGTGGCAATGCAAAGCCATCACAGTCAGGATTAAGTAGATCGGTGGATGCCTACAAGCCAATCATATTGGCCCGAAATTCGCGCCAAAGAGGAGGCGGGAAATAGGGAGTGCAATTAGGCGGTAGCGTTGCCTGGGAGACCCTTTCTCCCACGCGCACGCGCCCTGGGCATTTTCCATTTGCCCAGTCACTTCCGCCCTCTATGTGCCGGCGGTCATGTCGGCGTCTGACGCCACCGCGTATGGCACGGTGACGTGTACGCCGCGTGGACCTGGGGGATTGCATTGGCGCAGCTTGGTAGTGACACACTTGGAGTGTAGGTGATGCGGGATGGACCTAAATCATTGGTCCCCCGCATACACCTGCACTTCCTATTTCCCGCCCCCTCGTTGGCGCAAATTTCGGGCCATTACGATTGGCTTGTAGGCATCCGCCGATCTACTTAATCCTGACTGTGATGGCTTTGCATTGCCACACAGCAAGGATCCACTCATACAATCCAGCATACGAGCTAAGGTATGGGAGCACTACTCTTTTGAATGTTTGATATACCCCCCTCTTATGCCAGGTGATGTTTTTACACTCATCTGGAACTCCGTATTACTTTCTCAATTCTCATTTTTGTCCATCAACCTTTTTTCATTAGATCCTACTTTGCTCTGCCTGTTGCTTGTCCTTGCAAGCTTTGGTGTGCTGCGTGGGGCCCGTTTACCAACAGATCCCCATATGCCGGAAATTCCCCCTTACTCTAAAACTTTTAATATATGACTGGATATTGGTACTTACATATCTACTGTTAAAGAGCCAGGTGCCAAACAAACCTCCCCATCACCTCCCTTCCCCCTTCCGTTTTGGCTGTGCGTTATACATCCAGGCTGGAGCCCCCTTTCTCTGAGGATCCATCCACTTGACATGCTCATTTTGTCTAAATATGCAAACATCTCTATGGGATGGTACGGTAAGTATTATGCACTTTACTAACTATCTAAATATACTTTAAAAGATTTTTGGATGCCTAGTCATTGAATGATATGTAAAATATGACTCATATGAGAGATTTAACCACTTAAGCCCCGGACCATTTTGTAGCTAAAGGACCAGAGCTGTTTTCAGAATTTTGCACTGCACTGCTTTAACTGTAAATTGTGCAGACATGCAATGTTGTACCGAAACGAAATTTGCGTCCTTTTCTTCCCACAAATAGAGCTTTCTTTTAATGGTATTTGATTGCCTCTGCGATTTTTATTTTTTGCGATATAAACGGAAAAAACCGAAAATTTTGAAAAAAAATGATATTTTCTACTTTTTGTTATAAGAAAAATCGAATAAACTCAATTTTAGTCATACATATAGGCCAAAATGTATTCAGCCACATGTCTTTAGTAAAAAAAATGTCTAAGCGTATATTTATTGGTTTGCGCAAAAGTTATAGCGTCTACAAACTAGGGTACATTTTCTGGAATTTACACAGCTTTTAATTTATGACTGCCTATCTCATTTCTTGAGGTGCTAAAATGGCAGGGCAGTACAAAACCCCCCCCAAATGACCCAATTTTGGAAGGTAGACACCCCAAGGAAATTGCTGAGAGGCATGTTGAGCCCATTGAATTTTTTTTTTTTTATCTCAAGTGATTGAATAATGACAAAAAAATTACAAAAAGTTGTCACTAAATGATATATTGCTCACACATGCCATGGTTATATGTGGAATTACCCCCCAAAATACATTCTGTTGCTTCTCCTGAGTACGGGGATACCACATGTGTGGGAGTTTTTGGGAGCCTAGCCGCGTACGGGCCCCCGAAAACCAAGCAACGCCTTCAGGATTTCTAAGGGCGCAAATTTTTGATTTCACTCCTCACTACCTATCACAGTTTCGAAGGCCATAAAATGCCAAAATAGCACAAAACCCCCCCCAAATGACCCCATTTTAGAAAGTAGACACCCCAAGGAAATTGCTGAGAGGCCTGTTGAACCCATTGAATATTTTTTTTTTTGTCCCAAGTGATTGAATAATGACAAAAAAATAAAATAATTACAAAAAGTTGTCATTAAATGATATATTGCTCACACATGCCATGGTTATATATGGAATTACACCCCAAAATACATTTTGCTGCTTCTCCTGAGTACGGGGATACCACATGTGTGGGACTTTTTGGGAGCCTAGCCGCGTACGGGACTCCAAAAACCAAGCACCGCCTTCAAGATTTCTAGGCACAAATTTTTGATTTCACTCCACTACCTATCCCAGTTTCGAAGGCCATAAAATGCCAAAGTAGCACAAAACCCCCCAAATGACCCCATTTTGGAAAGTAGACACCCCAAGATATTTGCTGAGAGGCATGGTGAGTATTTTACAGCTCTCATTTGTTTTTGAAAATGAAGAAAGAAATTTTATTTATTTTTTTCAATTTTCAAAACTTTGTGACAAAAAGCGAGATCTGCAAAATACTCACCATACCTCTCAGCAAATAGCTTGGGGTGTCTACTTTCCAAAATGGGGTCATTTGGGGGGAGGGGTTTGTGCCATCTGGGCATTCCATGGCCTCCGAAACTGTGATAGGCAGTGAGAAGTGAAATCAAAAATTTACACCCTTAGAAAGCCTGAAGGTGGTGCTTGGTTTTGGGGTCCCGTACGCGGCTAGGCTCCCAAAAAGTCTCACACATGTGGTATCCCTGTACTCAGGAGAAGCAACAGAATGTATTTTGGGGTGTAATTCCACATATGCCCATGACATGTTTGAGCAATATATCATTTAGTGACAACTTTGTGCAAAATAAAAATAAAATAAAATTGTATTTTTTCCGCAACTTGTGTCAACATATAAAATATTCCATGGACTCGACATGCCTCTCAGTATATAGCTTGGGGTGTCTACTTTCCAAAATGGGGTCATTTGGGGGGGTTTTGAACTGTTCTGGCATTTTATACACAGCATTAGGAAGCTTATGTCACACATCATCCACCCTTCTAACCACTTGAAGACAAAGCCCTTTTTGACACTTTTTGTTTACATGAAAACATTTTTTTTTTTTGCAAGAAAATTATGTTGAACCCCCCAACATTATATATATTTTTAAAGCAAAGGCCCTACAGATTAAAATGGTGGGTGTTGCATTTTTTTTTCTACACAGTATTTGCGCAGCGATTTTTCAAACACATTTTTTGGTGAAAAAATACACTTTTTTTATTTTAATGCACTAAAACACACTATATTGCCCAAATGTTTGATGAAATAAAAAAGATGATCTTAGGCCGAGTACATAGATACCAAACACGACAAGCTTTAAAATTTCGCACAAACGCGCATTGGTGACAAACTACATAGATTTTTAAAAGCCTTTAAAAGCCTTTACAGGTTACGCCGTTAGATTTACAGAGGAGGTCTACTGCTAAAATTACTGCCCTCGATCTGACCTTTGCGGTGATACCTCACATGCATGGTACAATTGCTGTTTAAATATGATGCCAGACCGACGCTTGCGGTCGCCATTGGGCAAGAGCAGGGCAAGACAGGGGTGCTTTTTTTTTTTTTTTTTTTTTAAACTGTTGCTTCCATATTTTTTAATTTTTATCATTTTTATTGTTATCTCAGGGAATGTAAATATCCCCTATGATAGCAATAGGTAGTGACAGGTACTCTTTTTTTGAAAAAACTGGGGTCTATTGGACCCTAGATCTTTCCTCTGCCCTCAAAGCATCTGACCACACCAAGATCGGTGTGATAAAATGCTTTCCCAATTTCCCAATGGCGCTTTTTATATCCGGGGGGGGACATTCCCTCCCACTGCTTGTAAAAGCAGTCCAGAGGCTAATTAGCTGCTAGGTTTGCTTTTACATGAAAGCCGGCCGCTGGCTGAAAAGAATGATATCAAGATGATACCTAAACCCGCAGGCATCATTCTGGTATAAACATTCAAAGTCCAGCAACATACCAGTACGTTGCTGGTCCTTGTTGGACATGTATTGTAATTGTTGTATTGTAATTGTTGGCTGAACGAAAAAAAGAGATTGATCGGTGGGTATGCCCACCATTAGAATACCACCCTTTATCCACCCACTTCTAATGATGGGCATACATGCACCATTTATATATGCCGAAGCATGGGGGCATCTTCCCGCAAAAGTTATGCCGCGGACACATGGTCAGACTTTTCCACGGGCAAGCCTTCGTCGGAATTTTGACCGTATGTACGTGGCATTAGGAGCAAAATCGCCCCTACTGCCCCAATGCTTCGCCATATATGGGTTTTTTTTTAACTGTGGTGGTGAAATCACCTCCTACAGCACTGGAGTCGCAGGGATCAGGCCTGTCTCTGCGAACGCTGCAGTTATGTGTGTTGTGTTTTGCAAGTGACAGTGATGGATCGATACTGCACTTGGGTGGCCTGGGCTGGACGGAGGGGCAAAACGCAGGTGCTAGCAGGTATCTGGGCTGATCCCGCTAACACTGCATTTTTGGGAACCCTAAACTGCTGGGGATGCTAGTATAGATCTGATCAGATCAGATATTGATCTGTTCAGATACTATACCACTAAGGGGGGTGTATGCTTCACGCGTGGGTGTTAGCGTTACTGGCACTAACCTGACGCTGCCTGGGGTGTGATGCAGACCCTCTCTGACGCTAAAACCTAATTGATATCACCCGCCGGGCGATCAGGGGGTTAAACCTTTATTGGGTTATATACGGCGGGTGCCCTGACACTATAAAAAGCAAACTGTCGGGTACCACCCACTCCCCTTTGTAATGACCTACTTGTCGACATCTGGGTGTGGAATTATGTATTTTGGCAAATCCATTTGCATGTCAGTTCTTTGTTTTTAACCAATTTTCTACAATTTCTGTAAACTGTCATTATTGTGTTTACTCCATTTAATAAATATTTTCTATTTTTATACATACTTTTTTGTCCATTCCATTATCACTGCTCTAATCCGTACCATCCCAGGGGCATTCCTTTATATAATTTCCGTGTCTTGAAGAAAGGACGGTTTGGGCAGTCTGTGTGCTCGATCTTTTATCAGTTCCATATCATTGGCAGCAGGCACAAGAGTGTGTAACAGCTGACGCAAAAAAACTTTTAAAGCGGAGGTCCACACAAAAATGGAACCTCTGCTTTTCGGAACCCTCCCCCCTCCGGTGTCACATTTGGCACCTTTCAGGGGGGAGGGGGGTGCAGATACCTGTATAATACAGGTATTTGCACCCACTTCCGGGCATAGACTCCCATGGGAGTTACGCCACTTCCCGTCCTCCCCCGCTGTCTTCTTGGAGACTCACGGGTCCCAGAAGACAGGAGGGACCATTTCGATTGTGCAGCGCGACTCGCGCATGCGCAGTAGGGAGCCGGGAAGTGAAGCCGCAAGGCTTCATTTCCTGATTCCCTCACCGAAGATGGCGGCGGCAGCACCCGAGGCACGGGTCGACCTCGGGTGCTGACATTGCGGGCACGCTGGACAGGTTAGTGTCCATATTTTAAGTCAGCAGCTGCAGTATTTTTAGTTTCTTTTTAAAAAAAAATAAAAAATGGCGGACCTCCGCTTTAAAGAGGAAGTAAACCCTGATGGGTTTTACGTCCTCTTTAGCCCGCTGCAAAGCCTGCAAATGTAAAGCATAATGGGCTAGTATGCAGCGCATACTAGCCCATTATGTGCCACTTACCTGCAAAAGAATCAGCAATGTCCCCAGAGTAGGCAGCGCCCATCTTCTGGCCCCTCTTCCTTCCGGGACACAGACTCCGGCTCTGTGATTCTCCGGAGCCGCGTGACGTCACTACCGTGCATGCGCACGGGAGCCGCGATTAACGGCACAGGCTGGGGAAGAAACAGCACTTAGTTTTGTTTCTCCCCCGCGCATGCGCCGTTGGTATTTACGGCGGACTACAAGTGAAATATCTCCTAAACTGTGCACGTTTAGGAGATATTTCCACTACCTATAGGTAAGCCTTTTTCTAGGCTTACCTATAGGTAGAAGTCCAACAAGTGGGTTTACAACCACTTTAAGTCAGTTGCAGAAATGGATTCAGGGATATCGCGGAATTTAATGTTGTTTCTGTGGGAACAATCTTCCATATCTGCTCATTTTGCCGCCATCTTTTGTATATCACTCTGTTGATCTTTATATTCATCAACCAGGTGGTTATGGGCAGAGAAGGCATCCTCCATTTCATGTTCTGTATGTGACATTCATTGTTGTAGATCATGCACAAAGGCATTGATAAGTTTCAGCATATTTACCATATCAATGTGTAAGGAATCTCTCAGGGATATCAACATCTTTCATGTTTGTCATTGACACTGGCTGAGAGGAGGAGGGGAACGGTTCTAGAGGTGTCTGGGTGGAATGCTCTGCAGCACTTTTCTCCATGTCTGATCCCTCTTCCTGCAAGTCTCCCTTTGCTTTTTTAAATTTAGCTAACCTACGGGTGGATGGACTGTCGGGGAGAGATAGCTCAGTGTCTCTTGTTTTTGTGCGACTAACCATCATATATACCGAGGTGGAGGAGCTGCTGGAATCGGAGGAATTTTCTTCAGCCACGGGCTGCATGGCCGGCACCATCTTGGTACACCCAGCCACCCGTAGGTGACAAAACACTGACAAAGACAAAATCGGTCAATTTCTGCAGGACCAAGTGCTGTGAGTTCCGTTTTCAGACATCGCCAGATGCAGCACCCTCCAGGGAAGCCATGGTTGGTAGTCAGTAGAGCGTACCTCTGTCGCTGGGATCCGTAGCTTGGCGGTGGCTTGGACCATGAACTCGGCTAACAGGCAGCCGTCTCTAATGCCGACCGGACATGCCCCCCATTCTCATTATTTTTAGACTAGTGAGACAGAATATCTGCGTCTCCTCAGGTTCTCCTCCCCCAGCCACAGCACTGTGGAGCTCACAGGGGGAGTGGAAAGTTGAGCAGAGTGAAATGCTAGTTAATGTGTCAGCCCCTCCTATACAGTCACAAAGGTAATGATTCATGGAACTTGTAGTTTTCTTATAAGCTCAGTGAACTACAATCCCAGATGACATTGCCAGAAGTATAAAGCAGGAAGAGAAGCTTTTAGTGCATTTTTTTAAATGACTCACAAAAATGGGATATACACAACTCAGGGGTGAGTAATTTTTACAAAATAACAATGTGCACATTAAGAGTGTCATCAATGTTGGGCATGATTTATATAGGAATTCGATTTTTAGTGCCAAAGGTGAACTTGCGCTTTAAAGGACTTTTTTACACTACACTTGTTTTTTGGTGAATGAGTGGGGGTATTATGTACTCTATACTCCTTCACATGGGTAGGCCGGGATCTGGGGGCCTTCTTAACCACGTGCCGACCAGACGCTGTCATTATACTGTGGCAAGTCAGCTCGTTCCCGCATATCATCATAGATCGGCACCTTTAAAGTGATTGTAAAGGATCAATTTTTTTTTTTTTTAAATGGCAGAAATGTCATACTTACCTCCACTGTGCAGCTCTTTTTTCACAAATTGGTCCCGATCCACCTGTTCTGGAGTCCCTCGGTGGCTCCTCCCCATATTAGATAACCCCCTGGGTGAAGCCCTCTCCCGAGAGGGTTACCTTGGGACGCTTTCCCGAGTCATTCATTAGGCGTCCATTGCCGCCGAATGTATGACTTGGCCCCATCCCCCGGCGCCCGTGTCATTGGATTTGATTGACAGCAGCAGGAGCCCATGGCTTCGCTGCTATCAATCTATCCAATCAGGACACGAGACACCAGCCATAGCTGGTGGGCTCGTCCCTGAGGAGAAGAAAACCGGGCTCAGGTAAGTAACATGGGGGGGCTGTGGGGCCGGTGACTGCAAGAAGTTTTTTCACTTTAATGCATAGGATGCATTAAGGTGAAAATCATGAGGGTATACAACCCCTTTAAGGGCAATGGCAGGCACAGTCCACACGGCGAGGGACCCGATACACGTGGCTGCGATGTCTGCCTGCCACCCACGATCACCGTCACGAGAGCCAGAACGGGGATCTGTGTATGTGCACAGATCCCCGTTCCTTCCGACAGGGGAGGAGAGACAGATTAGAAACAGCGATATGTCTCCTCCTTCAATCAGTCCCACCCCCCCACAGTTAGAAATACACATGAGGGGACACATTTAACCCCTTGATTGCCCCCTAGTGTTTACCCCTTCCCTGTCAGTGACATTTACACAGTAATTGGTGCATTTTTATAGCACTGATGGCTGTATAAATGTCAATGGTCCCAAAAAAGTGTCCGATCTGACTGCCGTAATGTCGCAGTCCCGCTAAAAATCGCAGCTCGCCGACAGTACTAGTAAAAAAAATTAAAATGCCATAAATCTATCCACTATCTTGTAGACTCTATAACTTTTGTGCAAACCAATCAATATACGCTTTATTGCGATTTTTTTTTTTTTATTTTATTAATTTTTTTAACCAAAAATATGTAGAAGAACATTTTTTTTTTTTGGGGGGGGAGGGATATATATATTTGCAAAAAGTAAAAAATATTGTTTTTTTTTTCTTGTTTTTTTCAAAATCGTCGCTATTTTTTTTTGTTAATAGGTCAATTTTGTTTGGGTACAGCATCGCACGACCGCACAATTGTCATTTAAAGCGACGCAGTGCCATCTCACAAAAAATGGCCTGGTCATTATGGGGTAAAATCTTCCCATCTGTAAGTGGTTAAATGTGAATTCCAGATTCTGATAAGCCCCCGCCTGTAGACTGCCACAACCACCGGCCAGGGTTGTGTGGAGAAAGCCCTTGTCCCCATCGACATGTGGTATGTTGCCTGGTATAGGTCAGAGGAGGCGCTCGCTTGTTCCCCCCCCCCTTTTTCCTGACCTGCCGGGCTGCAGGCTCAGATAAGGGTTTGGCATGGATTCTGGGGGGGGGGGGAGCTCCACACTAGAGCTGCACGATTCTGGCTAAAATGAGAATCACAATTTTTTTGCTTAGAAGATAGCTCACGATTCTCTCACTATTCTCGCGGCGTAACATCTTTCACATTAAAACAAAAAAAATTGGGCAAACTTTACGGTTTCGTTTTTTTATTTTTTATTCATTGAAGTGTATTTTTTCCAAAAAAATTGCATTTGAAAGACCATTGGGCAAATACAGTGTGACATAAAATATATCAGCAATTGTCATTTTATTCTCTAGGGTCTCTGCTAAAATATATATGTTTGGAGGTTCCAAGTAATTTTCTAGCAAAAAATATTGAATTTAACTTAAACAAGTGTCGGAAAAAGATTTGGACTTTAAGTGGTTAAACTTCCTGCATTTACATACAGAAGTTTGAGCCAAGAAGGAAGTTAGTTTGTTACAATGTTTCATGTTGTTAAAAACTTGGCAGACTGGCCTAATTTTTTTTCTTTACACACACACACACAGAAGTTTATCCCTTTGATCTAGGAAGGAAGCATTAGTTACAATGTTTCCTGTTAAAAACTTGGCAGACTGCCAGCATATTTTCTTTTGACAGCTGAGTGAGCAGATAAAGTCTCTCCACTTGTTATATGAAAGAATCGGCAAACTCTGCATTGGAGATCGTCAGGGGGTTGAATCGAGATCACGATTTTTTAACGATTTAATTGTGCAGCTCTACTCCACACCATTTTTTATTTTGGCTTGGGGTTCCCCCAAAAATACATACCAGACCCAAAGGGCCTGGTATGCAGTGGGGAGGGTTGGGGGACCCCACACCTTTATTTATTTTTTTAATTTCTGCCGTTCTTTTCACAAGTTGTACCCAAATCCCACATATATCATGAAGGGTACGGCTTTCCTGCAACTTTTGATGGTTTATATTGAGGCCTATGGCCCTAAAGTCACATGGAAGTTGGACCAAAGTAGTGCAGGAACTACTTTGAAGCCGCTGCGACCTGAAGCCGCACAGATTTGAACAGTTACCATAGGGAGACATGGGTGTGACTTGGTTCCAAAGTTGCATAAGAAGTCACAAGTAGGATTGGGTTAATCTGCCCAACAAATTGGGGCAAAAAAAACCCATAAAACTGCAAAACGCAAAATCACGTGCAAAGATGCAAAATGCACCACAAAAGGCAATGCAGAAATGAACCAAAAGCAAGCTAGATAGATGTGAACCAAGCCTAAGTGCACAAAGGTTAACCAGACTAGGTGTACTGTAAAAAAAAAAAAAAGTTTTGTCATGTGTCGTAGTTCCAGTTTATGGATCAGAATGCTTTACTAAAATCCCTGCTTATATATAGGGAGGATTGACCAGGGTCAAACTGACCCTGGGTTAAAACGCATGCTGTGTTTAGCAGTAGCATTGTCTTGTTTTCTGTTTTAGAATCAAAACATTGTAATATGACATGTTTATAATGATGGCAAGTTAGATACATGTGCTTTCTAATATTATCTTACATCATTCTTGCAGTTTCTGTAAATCAGAGGGAAGCACATGACCTGGCACAGCAACGAAGCACTGTAATGTTTCAGGCATTTTGTGGATTAAAGTATGCAATGTATGCCCTTTGTATCCAAGCTAATAAACGTGCTCAGTGCAGGAACAGCCATGCCAACCAAATGGATGGATCTCTTGTGGATGCAGAATTTCTGAAAGAACCTGGCAGGGAGAACTGTTTCTCTCAAGGTATTGTTCTTTACTATTTAGACTAATTTTTGACTTGTTTGTCTTAGTTTATGAGATTACATTTGCTAATGTTTTTTTGTTTTTTTTCAGTTTCAGACCCCATAGGCCTTTTTATACAGTATTTCACTAAATGTGGTTATTATTTATGTCTGCTGCCTCCTCGACTGAAGCTGGAGCTTGTGGAGAACATTTTCTCGTTAATGTTTGCGTCACTGAATGATTTAGCACCAGAGACTCCACTGGTTGATGGCTGTCCCATGGAAGAGATAAAAAAAGACACGGGTGTGAATGTTGGTAGACCTGGGAACTTGGACATCAATATTGATACAGAAGGGTTGGTGATATCACCTTTCGTTAGTCCCCAACATACTAGTAGCAACCTGATCAATGGCAATATAACTGACAATTTTCTAGAATTACCATTTAATACTACGAATAACATTCAAAGCACTTTATGGAACAGTCCTGGGGCTAACTACATAAACCTAAAACATTTTACTGCTGGGTTGACTGGATTTTTAGCTGATGAAATTGTATTGGATAGCTTCCTAAAAATGTTGGGAGAACAAGTGGAGCTAATAAAAAACTCTCTTCACCCAAATGGTTTCTCCTTAAATGATGAGCAAAGCCTACTTAAGGGTGTAAGCACACCAATTTCTTCAGAGGATTTCAGCAGCAGAGTGGCTAAACTATCTAAATATATTTTTGAAGCTCAGTGGAGATACAAGGTGGTCATAAGCAACAGAAATGCAGGTAAGTGCTTCTTATGTCTTTCAAATCAAGTATAGTAAATGATAAGCAGAAACAAGTGTTTTTTAACCTTTTTTTTTAATTCAAGGAACCCTTTAGAATTGTGCACAATCCCGGGACACACCAGTCTGAGGGCTCGTTCAGACCAGGAGGTGTGTCCAAGCGCGTTGCTTTTTTTCCCCTTTCCCTTATGGACTGTTCTATGCTCATGAGAGACACACCAATGGTGCTGGCATGATTTTTTAAATTGTGCTTCACCAGAACACATGGTACTGTGGTACCATGCACTTTAGTGGGCACCAGTGTATGCATATTTGCTAGATGTGTGGGGGTGTCAGCAAGACAGCACATTTGTGGTGGGGGACAATTTTACACATCTTACTGCAGTACATGTCCTAAAAAGTAGTTTGTAAGGCAGAATTAGGTGGTCTGTAGGTTGTAAATCACCCCCCCCTCAGTCCCCACCTCCCAAATCCTCCCTCCTAGCACAAATTCCCCACCATATGCATCTTGTCGCTAGAGGTGTAGTGACAGTGACAAAGAGGAGGAGCGAGCCAGAGGAAGTGTGAGCTGACCCCAGCTCCTCTCTCACCTGTCTGTATACCCACATTTTTTTTGCTGCCAGGACAGGAGCAGTGTGGAGGAGATAGGAGGTAATCAAGCCCTGTACAGTCTGATCAGACAATGATCCTGTGTTAACTCCTGTGTATAGACAGCAGGGAGAAGGCACAGCCTGCAGCTTCTATTGGCCCTTTCCTCCTCCCTGCTGCTATCTGCACTCCTGTCAGCAACCCATGAAGCTGTCTGTAGACAGTATCTCTCTCAGGCTGTTATGGGTTTGGACAGTTTTGCCGTGGCACCCCTCACACAAAAAAATCCTGAGAATTGAATGTTGTGAATATTGTGTTCGGATACCACGGCCCTAAATCAAGCAGTATAAGAGAAATAAAGAAGTGGAAATGATAATTGGGACAAGTATTAATATACATTTTATTGAATCACAATAAACCTACATGCAAACCCCAACCTGTCCCACTGTTTTTTTTTAAATGCTGGTATGACGTTAAAACGCCCAGGCTGCCCCACATCTAACTAAACGGCAGCTTGCATCAAAGAGTTTGTAAAGGCAGAAGGTTTTTTTTTTTTTTATCTTGATGCATTCTATACATTAATATAAAAAACCTGTGTGCCTCAGCTCCCCTAATACTTACCTGAGCCCCATCTCTATCCAGCGATGTCTACAAATGCCTCGTCATCCGGGACTCTCCCTCCTGATTGGCTGAGACATAGCAGCGGCACCATTGGCTCCTGCTGCTTTCAATCAATCTCAGACAGCCAATGAGGAGGGAAAGGGGAGTGGCCTAGGCGTAGCTCTGTGTCTAAATGGACATACAGCTGCAGCTCGACTCAGGTGCCCCATAGCAAACTGCTTGCTGTGGGGGCACCCAACATGAGGGAGGGGCCAGGAGCACGGAAGAGGGACCCGAGAAGGAGGATCTGGTCTGCCCTGTGCAAAACCACTCACAGAGCAGATAAGTATAAAGCCCTGTACACACGGGCGGGAATCTCGTCGGGGGAAAAAAAAACGTTGGTTGACGAGATTCCTGGCAAGCTTTTCTAGCTCGCCGAGTGTACACACGGCACATTCAAAAGAACCGCCGTTCTTTTGAATGGCAAGAACGCGGTGACGTCATTGACTACGACGAGCATGCGCTCGTCACATTTGATGCCGTCACCGCCATCTTGCTTCACCCTACACTACCCTTGTAAGCTACCGCGCATGCGTCGGAGTCTCATCGAGCATGCGCGGGTTTACCTGGAGACAGGTAAGCATACACACGCACGGTTTTCTCGTCGGGAAACAGGCCGACGAGAATACAGACGAGAAAATAGAGAGCAGGTTCTCTATTTTTCTCGTTAGGATTCCCGGCAGTTTTCCCGACAAGAAACCATACACATGGCCGGTTTTCTCGGCAAAAAGCTCTCCCAGCAGTTTTCTTGCCGAGAAAACCGGCCGTGTGTACGAGGCTTAACATGTTTGCTATTTTATAAAAAAAAAAAAAAAAAAAGACTTTACAATCACTTTAAGCATGTCGGCATGAATGTAAAACTTTGCAATGTTCAATTACTCCAACATGACATTGCAGATAAGATGTGGAGAACCATGTTTATCCATGTTGCATGCTGACATGGAGTATTTGGAGAATGCAGAGTTTTATATACCTGCTGACATGATTTGAGCTTCACATGTTTACCCATGTCTTGACTTTATCTTTGCCTTAAAAGAGAAGTATGGTAATGTCTTACCTAGCTGGTTGCAGCATCGGTCCCCCAAGGGCTCTAACACTGAGAACCAAGTGATAAAACACCGCTGATCGCTCGGTTCTCATACCTCCGTGAGCAGAGAGCTGGTGACTGTCACCCAGCTTGCTGAGAGGCTGAGTGGGGTGCTGGTTCAAGCATGTGGGCAAATCCTGACCATATGGTCATGATCTTTCCTGAGCCTGAACCGGCTCTGTGACATCAGCAGACAGTAGTCTTCAGCCCGCTGTCTGCTGAAAACAGGTCTCAGGAGTGCAGAACAAACTCTTTGTGACGGGTCACAGGAGTGCAGAGGGATACTCCCTGTGATCCACGGGAGAAGTACAGTCAAATGAGCTTTGGCTGTATTTCTCCTTTAACTGTTTGTATAATTCTTTTTAGGTGTGGGGCAGTCTTGAGGGTTACTTGGGGGTAACCTTGTCGCACAATTATAGTCTTTCTGTGGGATTTTGTTGGGCTTTACAATGACTGTACTGTGTGATTAAAGTGTATTTTTACACCTGTCCCTTATAGCATTTTAGTGTTTTTCATTAAAATATGAATATTGTCTTCTCTCAAAAAAGATTTGTATAAGATTTGCCATGCAATGGCTTACTCAGCAGAAAACATTTTAACTGCTTTGCATACTGAAACTATTTTTATAATATTTTTTTTTCCCCTAGTACATATGGGTCCTTAGCAATTTCATTTTTTAACCACTTCAAAACCAGACTGTTTAACACCCCTTTCTGCGCTGTCACACTTTGACAATTACTCAGCCATGCAACACTGTACCAAAATGTATTTTCTATCAGTTTTTTTAGACATAGAGATTTTTTTTTTGGTGGTATTTAAACACCCCTTTGAACAAAAAACAATTTTTACGTTTTTGTTATAAAATTTTGCAAATCGTCATCATTCTTCAAAAAGTCCTTGGTAAAAAATAACCCAAAGGGGGACCCAAAATCCAAGGAGCACTATTGGGCTTTCAACAAGCATAAGTTACACTGGTAATTCCTTAACTATCATATTTTCTTTGAAATGTCAGGACAGGAGAAACACCCAGAAAATACCAAGTTTTGGAAAGAAAACACCCCAATCATAGGTGTGCAGCCTTTTGCATTAGGGTGACCAAAGTCTAAATCCGCGGCACATAATGGGTGTGGCCATATTGTGTTTACAGTGGGAGGGGCTTAAATAAAACACCAGGATATTGTCCATTGATGAAAGAGTGTTAAGGAGAAGCTCCCTGGCACAGGGGTTCTCCAAAAGTGGACTCCTTTGAAAGATTGAATGCTGCTAAGGAAGATCCACCAAGTATTGCTGACATCTGGAAAGAGGAAGAGACAATGATTTCTACATTTTATAAGCTTAAGCAGCTCCCTGAGAAAGATGTTCCAGTTGTGGGACATAGTCTCGCTACAGAAGTATATGGAGGTCAATAGAGCACCTAAAGGGTTAAGATTTACCAACCTTTGCGGCTTTTTAGAAGTAGATCTTAAGGATGTTTGGCTCCGGTTCTAGGGAATGTAGTGACAAGTGGATGAAACTCATTGAACAGAGGGAGCGTAATTTGGAGAAAATTTGAGTACAGATTTTAATGGTTCAAAACGAATTGGGAGTTTTCACTCACTTGTCCACGTTTCCAGAATAGAATAAGATCAATGAAAAAAAAGATTTTGGAGGCAGAATTGATCAGCAAGAAGTCAGGAAACCTTGAAAGGGATAGACCGGACTTCCTCCTAGGCCGGGAGCACAATTGGAGGAAAGAAAAGCCCAGGGGACGAAACCTCAAAAATCCAACAGCTAATAAGTCTAACATTTTGGGTAAGCCACTAAAGAATCAGACTAAATCACTGAAAAATTACAACATTCGAGTGAATAACAGGACCATATCTGGATTGGATGTAATGAGTTGGGCAAGGGGTTCATTTGCTAAAGCAAAGAGGAGAGGGGAACCCCTTGCCCTTGTCTAGTACCCCTTTCAATGTTAAAATGGTCATATTTAAATCCAGAGTAGGTAATATATGCCTTAGGATGCTGAGCAGTGATCCATATCAGGAAATTAGGACCAAACCCCCATCTACCCATCTACTAAGGATAGCGTGTAAGTAAGGCCATGACAATGAATCAAATGCCTTTTGTATGTCTAAGGAAAGGAAGCATATTGGAATTTGGTGAGTACAAGCTACATGAGCTAAGAGTGTAGCTCGGCGTATGCTGTCACCAGCTTGT
This sequence comes from Rana muscosa, assembly GCA_029206835.1. Lineage (NCBI taxonomy): Eukaryota > Metazoa > Chordata > Amphibia > Anura > Ranidae > Rana > Rana muscosa. The sequence goes on from CM055126.1 coordinate 83,141,883, forward strand.
CGTAAAGGAATAAATCCAGTTTGGTCTTAGAGAGCCTATAATGGAGTTAAGTCTGGAAGCGAGAACTTTGGCTAATATTTTGATGTCTACATTAAGAATTAATATTGGCCTATAATTAGACCAAGATGTATCATCTGAGTTAGGTTTGGGGATCATGGAAATGGAGGCAGTGAGTGATTCTGTTCGGAAATAATCTTTTAAGGAGGGAGTTAAATACTTCAATCATGAGAGGAGATAGTAGGGGCATGAAACGTCTATAGTAAGTGCAGCTGAGAGGCCATCAATACTTAACACTGTGCACATGTGTCTAAATAGCTAAGACTTGGTAGATGTTGATCTTCCCTGGAAATTTCAAGCCTAGTAGCACGGGCAGTATTTTGAGCAGCATCGGCCGGTTCAATAGAAACCGGCTGACATTCGGCCCGTGTGTACGACAGACAATTAAAGTGATTGTAAGCAATCACCTTGTAAAACAACCCATTCAGTTTAAAATATAAATGAAAGGCAAAACATTTGTGCATAGATATAAAAAAAAACATTCCCTCTGTTCTCAGCTGCATAAGAGCTGAGGGGAAGAGAAGTAACAGTACACTGATCTGCTTAGTGAAAGGCTGCATGGGGGTGTGGGGTGTCAGGACAAGTCTGATCACTGGAGTGTAGAGCAGGCTGAATTCCCAGCATAGCTAGAGAACTGACCACGGTGTGTTCACCGCCTTCGCATTGTCAGTTTTTAATGGGAAAGCAGAGAGACTGGAAGGAACCCCAGGGAATTTCACACCAAAAGCAATCCAAAAAGAATAGGACATTTTTGTGTAAGTACATGGTACGGAAGGCATATATCAGGAATATGAAATGTTGGGTTTACATACTCTTTAAAGCTTTTTTCGGTTTTGTGGATATGAACAGTTTTTGGTAACCATTTTCTGATGACTGAGGACCTAACCATCTGATTAACTAGTCAGGTCCTAGCATTGGTGGGATGCTGATGTCCTGGACTACTGTCTTAAAGGTGCATCTCCAACTTCTATAGTTCTTTGGGCGATTTTCAAATTTCATAAGGCTGGTGCTAATTAGTTCTCTGTGGGTCATGTACAGTACTTGGCAAGGTCTGAGGTATCACTTCCTTTAGGCCTTGTCATTACAGATATAATTTTAATTTTGCTAGAGAGGGTGTTTAGGTTCTGGAAGAGAGAATGAAATCGCAAATGGGTTCAGTCCAGGTGAAAGTTTGGCATCTGAAGGTCTCGTTGTGTTGGTCTTGAGAACACAGTGATCAGTTTCAGGAAGTTTTGAGGTGATTTGGTGAGCTGGATTAAAGGTTCGTCCTTTTATAGCACATAAATTGCTGCATAGGATGTTAGTAATTTTGGAAGACAGAGAAGTGTCTGTTGCTCCAGGATGACCTGCATGGTTTATTATTGCAGCTTCCCCTCCCCCTGGCACCTTCCACAGTTTGCTCAGGCTCTTCCATCCCACCCGGAGACCCAAGCAACCAGCCGATACGTCCGGATCAGCTTTCCGCTATAGTAACCCGGAGGCGATGACCTCACATCACTTCTAGTTTACCCCAATCTCAACAGCGCCATTTTAAAAAGATCAAAAGCATTTAAAAACTCAGATCTTTGTGTTTTGAATTCTTTTAGGGCAGAGGAGGGATTTGGGGGTGGATGTGTGTATTTATACATATACAGTATCTCACAAAAGTGAGTACACCCCTCACATTTTTGTAAATATTTTATTACATCTTTTCATGTGACAACACTGAAAAATTACACTTTGCTACAATGTAAAGTAGTGAGGGTACAGCCTTTATAACAGTGTACATTTCTGTTCCCTCAAAATAACTCAACACTCAGCCATTAATGTCTAACCTGCTGGCAACAAAAGTGAGTACGCCCATAAGTAGAAATGTCCAAATTGGGCCCAATTAGCCATTTTCCCTCCCCGGTGCCATGTGACCCATTAGTGTTACAAGGTCTTGTGTGAATGGGGAGCTGATGTGTTAAATTTGGTGTTATCGCTCTCACTCTCTCATACTGGTCACTGAAAGTTCAACATGGCAAAGAACTCTCTGAGGATCTGAAAAAAAAAAAATGTTGCTCTACATAAAGATGGCCTAAGCTATAAGAAGATTGCCAAGACCCTGAAACTGAGCTGCGGGACAGATTCCACTCAGAACAGGCCGTGCCATGGTTGACAAAAAAAGTTGAGTGCACATGCTCAGCGTCATATACAGAGATTGTCTTTGGGAAATAGACGTATGAGTGCTGCCAGCATTGCTGCAGAGGTTGAAAGGGTTGGGGGTCAGCCTGTCATTTCTCAGACCATACACCGCATACTGCATCAAATTGGTCTGCATGGTTGTCATCCCAAAAGGAAGCCTCTTCTAAAGATGATACACAAGAAAGCCCGCAAACAGTTTGCTGAAGACAAGCAGACTAAGGACCTGGATTACTGGAACCATGTCCTGTGGTCTGATGAGACCAAGAAAAACTTATTTGGTTCAGATGTGATCTGTTTGCTTGTAATTAGTGTATAAAAGGTCAATGAGTTTCTGGACTCCTGACAGACTCTTGCATCTTTCATCCAGTGCTGCACTGACGTTTCTGGATTTTGAGTCATGGGTAAGCAAAATAATTGTCAAAGGATCTGCGGGAAAAGGTAGTAATATATCCAAGGAATTGAGAATGCCAATCAGCAGTGTTCAAACTCTAATCAAGTGGAAAATGAGGGGTTCTGTTGACACCATACCACAGTCAGGTACACCAACTAAAATGTTAGCCAAAACTGCCAGGAAATTGTTCGGGATGCAAAGAACAACCCACAAATAACTTCAGGTGAAATACATGTGGTGTGGCTGTTTCAAGATGCACAACAAGGAGACACTGGTCGAGTCGCCAGAGCAAAGCCATTACTAAGCAAATGCCGCAAAGTATCCCGCTTACAATATACCAAACAGCACAGTGACAAGCCTCAAACCTTCTGGGTCAAAGTCATTTGGAGTGATGTGCTCAAAATTGAGCTTTTCGGGCACAACCATAAACGCTTCATTTAGAGAGGAGTCAACAAGGCCTATGATAAAAGGTACACCATGCCTACCGTGAAACACGGAGGTGGATGGCTGATGTTTTGGGGATGTGTGAGCTACAAAGGCACAAGAAAGTTGGTCAAAATTGATGGCAAGATGAATGCAGTATGTTATCAAAAAATACTGGAGGAATTGGCATTCATCAGCCAGGAAGCTGCGCATGGGACATACTTGGACATAACAATATGACAATAATCCAAAACACAAGGCCAAGTCGACCTGTCATTGGCTACAACAGAATAATGTGAAGGTTCTGGAGTGGTCATCTCAGTCTCCTGACCTCAATATCATTGAGCCACTCTGGAGAGATCTCAAACGTGCAGTTCATGCAAGACAGCCCAAGAATTTACAGGAACTGGGCAGCTTTACCATCTGTGAAGATAAAGAGCCTCATCCACAAATTCCACAAAAGACTCGGGCTGTCATTGATGTTAAAGGGGGCAATACACGGGATTAAGAACCGGGTTATGTAAACTTTTGATCAGGGTAATCTGGCTAGTTTCTGTTGTCATTATGATTTAAAAAAAAAGTAAACACAGTTAATAAATGGCTTCTGCCAAACACTAACCATGAGTGAAAAAAGTTTTTGTTTTATCATTCATATTCTCTGAAAAAATGGGCAAGAAATCCTAAATCCTGCCAGGGTATGTAAACTTATGAGCACAACTGTATATAGATATGGATATATATATGTGTGTGTGTGTATATGTATGTGTGTGTGTGTATGTGTATATATATATATATATATATATATATATATATATATATATATGTGTGTATAATATATATATATATAAAAAATAAGAGCGTGATAGACCCCAGATCTCTCCATAGAGTGCCTGTCACTTGCTTATTGCTGTCACGAGGATGTTTACATTCCTTGTGATAGCAATCAAAGTGATCAAAAAATCATTAATATCACCTCAAACGTTAGATCATGGGCAGTCATTCTAGCACTAGTGATAACCTGTAAAAGCTTTTATAGCATCTCCTATGGATAGTAAAATTTAAGTCGTTTGTCGCCGTTGCACGGGCATACATAATTGTAACTACTTCCCGCCCGGCCTATAGCAGAATCACGGCTGGGCCGTGGTTGCGTTATCCTGACTGGACATCATATGGCATCTTTTAGGATAACCTCTAGTGTGCGGCGATCAGGGACAGCACGTGTCCCTCGTGTCCAATCACAGCCGATCACATGTGTCACCAGAATCGGAGACGTGCCTGGAGGCCCGCAGCAATCGGGGACGGCGTGTGTCCCTCGGACACATCGCTTTCCCGATCAGGGTAAACGGCCAACGAAATTGGCTCTTTACCACGTGACCGGCTGTGTCCAATCACAGCCGGTCACAAATGTAAACATAGAGCAGGTACTATCTGATCCCTGCTCTCTCCTCACACACCGGTCGTGTGAGGAGAGAGCAGGGATCAGTGAGTGAGATCAGTGTCTGTCTGACATCTATTGTATTATACCGTGTACAACATGCCCCCCCCCCAATAAAGAGGACTTGTCAGAAGTTATGTCCACCTGGATCTGTGACACAGCCCATCTGTCACAGGCCTGCCACCGGTCCTATGCCCACATGTTCCAGTGGCAACCTCTCACACTGGACAAATGTAAATAGTTTTTGGGCCTTGCGTTATAATATGTGGCTTACAAAGAATGAACTCCAAGCCTACTGATCCACCCACCCCATCCACCACATGCCAATATATTCCGCTTTCATGTCCAGGACACGCTACGACATTATTATGCACTTCCTACATTTTAATAATTCACAGTGCCCTCCCCGAGATCACCCCAACCACGACAAATTGTACAAAATATGCCCCCTAATAAAAAAATTCCCAGTGATTTGTTGAAGGGTTTATCTCGGACCAAAACATTTGTGTAAGAAGTAGAAAAATTGTATGGACAGCCGCACTCCAAAAAAAAAACTTTACGGTTGCCTTTATTGGTAAAAGGATACAAAGCACTACAAATCACAGCAAGAATAGGGACAAACAGCCGACGTGTTTCGCACGATTAACGTGTCGGCTGTTTGTCCCTATTCTTGCTGTGATTTGTAGTGCTTTTTATCTTTTTACCAATAAAGGCAACCGTAAAGGTTTTTTTGGAGTGCGGCTGTCCATACAATTTTTCTACTTCTTGCCTTGTGCATTGCCGGCACCTACAATTTCCTGAGAAGACATTGATTGCCAAAGCATATCCACCTGGAGCGGTAACTCCCTTTCCTCAAAACATTTGTGTGGACGAATCCCTTATACATTTTACTGGCTGACTGCACTTCAAGCAGTATATCCCAAGTAAGAGAGCCTGGTATGGGTTGAAATTTAATAAATTGTGTGATTGAGCCACTGGATATGTGTATACCTTCCATATTTATGAAGGCAAAGACTCCTAGCCTCGTGAGTGCCCCACATACAGTAGGTGCCGCCGACATTGTATATTCATCGTGATCTTATCGCGGAGATTCTCGGCGACAGGGGTGCCGACATCTCGGCGACAGGGTGGCGACACATCTCGTGCTCGCTGCAATGGCGAGGAGACGTGGCACTGTATTGAACGAGGATCCAACGTGGATTCCCGCCAATACCAGGCACTGTGTTTGGTATGAATCCTGAGCGGGAACTCCACGCCAATTTTTAAAGAAAAAAACCTTGGTTGCGTGCTCGGATAAGGGTCTGGTTTGGGTCTGGTTTGGATTTTGAGGGGAACCCCCACGCCGTTTTTTGGCGTAAAGTTTCCCCTTTCAAATCCAGACCAGACCCAAGGGCCTGGTATGCTCCTGGAGGGGGAACCCATGCCGTTTTTTTCTTTAAAAATTGGCGTGTAGTTCCCGCTCAGGATTCATACCAAACACAGTGCCTGGTATTGGCGGGAATCCACGTCGGATCTCCGTCTACTGGCAATGCGTGTCGCTCATCGTGAAAGGAACAGTTTTTCTTCCCGATGACGAGACAGCTCGGCGCTGGCTCTCGCGACGGAGCTCATAGGGTGTTAATCTCGCCGCTAGAAGCGGCGAGATTGACACACTATCGGCGGCACCTACTGTATATTGGAACCAGTGAGAAAATTGTCTGGGAGCTGGCAATACCCCCTGTTGAAAAAAGGATACCATTTATATGTGGACAATTATACTAGCTTGCCCCTTATTCGTCACCTTTACAGTAAACAAACCCTGGCCTGCGGTTACTTTAAAAAATAAAAATAAATGAAAAACTAAATCTATTCACAAAAAAATTGCAAAACGGGAATCTGCATTCATGAGAAATGAGGAGGTGTTGGCCATGAAGTGGAGGGACAAGAAAGATGTCCACATCCTCTCTACCATCCACAATGACCACCTTGTTGGAGATCCAGAGAAGACGTGGCCTGGAAGATGTAAAGCCTGGATGTCTTTTCATGGAGGGGGATTTAAATGAGCAGATGCTACAACCTTATTTGTCAACCTGAAAGCTCTGTTACTAGTATAAGAAATTGCATTTCATCTATTTCATATGGCCATGTTTAATTTGTTTGCTTCCAAAAACTCAATTGAAAACCAACAAATCCACCTACCTCAAGTACATTGAAGACCTAGTCACTGCCCTGATTTACCAACAAGGACCCGCCCCGGGAAGCATTCGCTCTGATAATGTGAGTCGACTTCACGAGCAACATTTTCCCTTTAACATTCCCCCCACAGAATCTGGAAGAAGACGCCAAAAGAAATGCTGTGTATGCAGCAGAGGAGGAGTTAGAAGAGATACAAGCTATTATTGCCCCCAATGTCCCTCCCATCCCGGCCTGTGCATCGGAGTTTGGTTCAAAAATTATCACACATCCATCAGGTATTCGTTCCATTTATTATTAAGACTGCCATTTCCCCATTTTAAATACCTGTGTGGATCATTTGCCTGCTACCATGTTTCTACCTTCCATGTTAATTAACTGACCCTGGCCTGTTAACCAACAATGTCTTTGCCTGCCGCTTTAAACCACATTTCTGACTTCCACGTGCACCTACCTTGGCCTGTTAATCGATCATGGTTTTGTCTGCCACTTGGACTGATCTTTTGCCCTTCTACTTTAGTACACAGGGGTCTCACATATGTGAGGGGATTCAGAATGGCATTCTGAGTAGAGAAAAACTGTTTTTGGTTTTCTTTGCTCGAAGAACAGGGTCTGTTGTCCGGAGGCTTCAAAGAGATTTGGGTGTGAGTAGTCCTCTACACCTGTCCTTCTGGCCCTAAGCTTTATGGTCCTTCCCGCTGCCTGGGCCAATACTTTGGCTGTGCTGACCATATTGCTGCCTGTAATGACCCAGGACATTATGGACCATGTTTCTTCCTGCTGTGTTGACCATATATCTGCCTGCTGCCTCTACGGACTATGGACAGTATTTCTGCCTGCTACCTGGACCAATGCTTTGGCTGTGCTAACAGTATCTCTGCCTGTATGAACTATGGACAGTATTCCTGCCTGCTGCCTGGACAATAGCTTTTGCTGTCGTTGACTACATCCCTGCCTGGACTGATGCTCTCCTCTGTGGACCACTGCACTTCTAAAACCACAGGTAATCTTTTATTATTTGGTATGTACCTGCTATGTGTTGGAAATATGAAGGACCTTCAAAAATGTGATCGGTAGTCAGAAAATTATGTGTGTAATTTATGCTCATAAGTATGCCTGAAGGTGCTACTTGGGTGTTGGGCCTCTGTATGTGGCCAGGCTGTGTAGAAGTCTCACACATGGTATCGCCATACTCAGAAGTAGTAGCAGAATGTATTTTGGGGTTTCATTTTTGCTATGAACCTGCTATGTGTTCGAAATGTCTTATAAATTGACAACTTTGTTTAACCACTTAAGGACCGGACCAATACGGACCATAATGACTAGAGATTTCACAATTTGGCACTGCGCTGCTTTAACTGGAAATTGTGCGGACATGCAATGTTGTACCCAAACAAAATTTGTGTCCTTTTCTTCCCACAAATGGAGCTTTATTTTAATGGTATTTGATTGCCTCTGCGATTTTATTTTTTTTGCGGTATAAAGGGAAAGACTGAAAATTTTGAAAAAAAAATATATTTTCTAATTTTTGTTATAAGAAAAATCAAACTCAATTTTAGTCAAACATTTAGGCCAAAATGTATTCAGCCACATGTCTTTAGTAAAAAGAAAATGTCAATAAGCGTATATTTATTGGTTTGCGCAAAAGTTATAGCGTCTACAAACTAGGGTACATTTTCTGGACTTTACACAGCTTTTAATTTATGACTGCCTACATGTATCTCATTTCTTGAGGTGCTAAAATGTCAGGGCAGTACAAACCCCCCCAAATGACCCCATTTTGGAAAGTAGACACCCCAAGGAAATTGCTGAGAGGCATGTTGAGCCCATCGAATATTTTTTTTTTGTCCCGAGTGATTGAATAATGACAAAAAAAAAAAAAAAAAAAATTATAAAAAGTTGTCACTAAATTATATATTGCTCACACATGCCATGGGCATATGTGAAATTACACCCCAAAATACATTCTGTCGCTTCTCTTGAGTACGGGGATACCACATGTGTGGGACTTTTTGGGAGCCTAGCTGCGTACGGGAGCCCAAAAACCAAGCACCACCTTCAAGATTTCTAAGGGCATAAATTTTTGATTTCACTTCTCACTACCTATCACAGTTTCAAAGGCCATAAAATGCCAAAATAGCACAAACCCCCCCCCCCAAATGACCCAATTTTGGAAAGTAGACACCCCAAGCTATTTGCTGAGAGGCATGGTGAGTATTTCTTTCTCGTACATCACGGGACACAGAGCGACATAGTCATTACTAATGGGTTATATAGTTACCGTCAGGTGCTGGCACTGGCAACTTCCAAAACCGGAAGTACCCTCCCCTATATAAGCCCCTCCCATCCGGGAGCACCTCAGTTTTTTTGCCAGTGTCTAAGGTGTTGGCCAAGAAGAAACATGTGTTTTTCACTGAGCTTGCGTACAGGTTCTTTTGGGCCTCAGTAAGCTATTCCGGATCCGACCAAAAAAGCTTCATAGCTAAACGGTCGGTACCCGGGCCTTGCAAAGAGAAGAGCAAGGTTTTGCCTGTAATGCTTCTCTTAGGAGAGCTGGACCCTGGGATCCAGAGCTCTGGTCATACCCACGACCAAGATGTTTTCTGTGCAGGGTGCTATACAGGTCCAGGGGAGTGGAATCCTTGGGAACCCGGTCCCTGAAGGTTTGATTACAATGCCTGCCGTGATAGGTGAAGTTTGGGTTTTTGTGGACCAAACAAAGTCCTGCGGCGAGGAACAGGTAAGTGGGGGCCCCCAGGAACTTGGTTCTATTGGGGGACCCCCAAGCCTAATTTGTCTTTCTGTCTGTTACCTAATGGTATTCCCGCAAGATTCTGTGCATGCCTGTAACTACTAAAAAAATGTAATAATTTTTAATGGTGGTCAAGAAAAAAAATAAAATAAAAAAAAATAAAAAAAATGTTTTTTTATATATATTTAGTATATTAGACTGCGGTACCTGTGTTTGTCCACTAGAGGCCGCTGTGGAATGTTTTCTTGTCATGTGGACTAGTTTCTTCTCAGAGAGCAAAGTCCAGGCAGTTGGTGAGTTCTCCTATAGGAAACTGCTTCCTCTGCCATGTTGCAGTGCTCGTCCATCCCCCGGCCTGCGGCAAAGAGGGGCCCTGGCTCCTGCCCCTGGTTTCCATGTTTGAAATTAGCGCCGAGGGCGCACGTGGCCGCGCGCGTGCGTGTGCACGCGCCTCTATATATAGAGGTGAGCCGGGAAAGGGGGCGGAGCCTGGGGGATGACGCTCTGTGCGCGCCGCAGCGCTTCTGCGCATGTGCGGGCGTCCCAGCAGGTTTTAAAAAGCCACAATATTGTAGTAAGCTGGCTATGAAGTACAGAGACAGAGCTGGCAACATTTAAAGGCATACAGCAAGCGGTTGATACAGGCATCCCCTAGAAAGGCACATTAGTAGACACCAACTGTTTATTATAGCAGCATTTATGCTAGACTATTATCAGTAACTGGTGTATTTCGGCTGGAATACCTCAGCTTTGTGGCTTAGGAATATGCCGTCTAAAAACTCCGGGACTAGAAATTCCAGGAGGAATAGGGGGTCTCCATCGGGCTCTGAGGATCTTGGGCATGCTTTGGCTGCACCAGTCTCCCCTGAAGAATCAGAGGTTAGTGACCGTAGGGCACCCCCAGGAGTACCTGGTACTGTGGCTGTCCTCAGTTCACCTGCTCCTGTGTATGTAACAGAGGAGGTTTTTTCCTCAGCTCTGGGAGGACTGGAAGAGAGATTGTCAGCATTAATCGCTGCTTCCCTGTCACAGGAGAAAAGCGCTCGATCTCCGTCTCCTCCCTCAGAGTGCCTGTTAACAGAGCAACAGTCCCATACAGAGGTCGACCTACCTGAGGGGGATCAGGATGAGGTTGATTCGGTTGTAGAGGAATCAACAGTGGAAGAGCCGTTCTCAGCATCACATGCTGAGAGGTTATGGGTTCAGTCCAGACTAATATGGTCCGATCAGCATTTAAAATGCCACTTGCGGAGCCATCCTCCACTTCTGTCTCCTCATTGGGGTCGCTAAAAGCTCCCCAGACTGTTTGTTCCTTTCCGATCCATCCTTTACTGGAGGGGCTCATTTACCAGGATTGGGAGCATCCTGACAAAATATTTACTCCCCCCAAGAGATTTCCGGTGGTCTATCCCATGGAGGATAAGTTCATCAGAAAATGGAAGGTCCCTACAGTGGACGCAGCCATCTCTTGTGTGAATAAATCACTGACATGTCCGGTGGAAAATGTCCAAATGTTCAAGGACCCAATAGATAAAAAATTGGAGTCATTATTGAAATCTGTTTTTTATACAGCAGGATTGGTGACACAACCAGCAGTGGCAGCTATAGGGGTCTGCCAAGCAGTGAAGGATCAGTTGAAACAGGTCTTAAGAGACTTGCCGGATCAGCAGGCTCTTGTCCTAGCTGATCTACCTAGAGCCTTATGCTTTGCGGTGGACGCTATAAAGGATTCAATCCATCAGGCCTCCCGCCTTACGCTGTCTGTAGTACATATGCGCAGGCTTCTATGGCTCAAAAACTGGTCTGCTGAAGCTCCCTGTAAAAAATTGCTGGTCAGCTTCCCATTTCATGGGGAGCGCTTATTCGGGGAAGACCTGGACAAGTATATCCAGAGAATTTCCAGCGGTAAAAGTACACTTTTGCCGGTTAAAAATAGAGTTAGAGGTCCCTCCTTTAAGAGGCCGGCTTCTCCAGTCCCTAGGACATCGGCTGTGAAACAGTTCCGACGGCCTCCCCGGTCAAATCCCGGAGGTAAAAATCAGGGACAGTTGCAGGGTAACAAGAAGCCCTGGAGCAGGAGAGGTACAAAACCTCCCCCAAAGTCAAATGCATGAAGGGTTGCCCCCACCCAATCGGGTGGGGGGAAGACTTCAGTTGTTCACAGAAACCTGGCGGGACACGATCCGAGACAGATGGGTGCTCTCCGCAGTAAATCTGGGATACAAATTGGAGTTAAAAAACTCCCCTCCTTCCCGCTTTATAAGGTCAAACGTGCCAAGGGATCCCCAGAAGAGAGGATCCCTCCTGTTGGCACTGGAACAATTATTGCTTCAAGCAGTAATTATAGAGGTTCCCCTGGAAGAATGGGGGTTCAGGTTTTACTCAAACCTCTTTACAGTTCCGAAGCCAAACGGGGACGTGAGGCCCATATTAAATCTAAAAGGGCTAAACAAATTCCTACATATCAGGACTTTCCGGATGGAGTCGATCCGATCGGTAGCCACTGCCCTACAAGGGGAGGAATGGTTAGCCTCGATCGACATCAAAGATGCTTATTTGCACATCCCCATCTTTCCAGCCCACCAAAAATTTCTACGCTTTGCGGTAGAAGGGCGCCATTTTCAGTTCAGAGCCTTACCCTTCGGTCTGGCCACAGCACCAAGAGTGTTCACAAAAATTCTGGCCCCATTATTGGCCAATCTAAGAACACGAGGTGTAACGATAATGGCATATCTAGACGACTTGTTGCTGATAGACCACTCAGTGGAAAAACTAGAAGTGGTTGTTCACGAGACAATCAAGTATCTGGAATATCACGGTTGGATTATCAACCGAGACAAGTCAGCCCTAAAACCAGTCAAAAGTCTGGAATACTTGGGGCTAAGGCTGGATTCAGACCAGAAAAAGATTTTCTTGCCTCAAGAAAAGGGGTCGTCTTTGAGAGATTTGATCCACTTAGTGGGTTCAAAAAGACAGCCATCCATACGCCTGTGCATGAGGCTGCTGGGAAAAATGGTGGCATCATTCGAAGCAGTACCCTACGGTCAATTCCATTCAAGGAAGTTGCAAAGGGCCATACTGTCAGCCTGGAACAAAAAAGTTCAGGCTCTGGACTTACCAATGTCCTTGTCCCCTTCCGTTCGCAGGAGCCTCCGCTGGTGGTTGGTTCCCCAGAATCTGGAAAGAGGGAAATCCTTCAGTCCGATTTCCTGGAAGGTGGTCACTACAGATGCCAGCCTTATAGGCTGGGGAGCAGTACTGGAGCAATGGTCTCTCCAGGGCAGATGGTCGGATGCGGAAAAGGCCCTGCCCATCAATCTCTTAGAGATACGAGCAGCCCGGTATGCCCTAGTAGCATGGACATCCAAACTCCAAGGGTCCCCTGTCAGAGTTCAGTCAGACAATGCCACAGCAGTGGCATATATCAATCGTCAGGGGGGCACCAGGAGTCGTGCAGCCCAAAGGGAAGTAAATTACATCCTGAGATGGGCAGAAAGATATGTCCCAGCCATATCTGCGGTATTCATTCCAGGGGTGGAGAATTGGAAGGCGGACTTTCTAAGTCGCCAACAATTATGCCCAGGGGAATGGTCCCTTCATCCCGAGGTTTTCCGGACAATATGTCAGCGGTGGGGAACACCGGATGTAGATCTGCTAGCATCCAGATTCAACACAAAAGTGGACAGGTTTGTCTCTTGGGCAAGGGATCCCCTAGCGTGCGGCTCGGATGCCCTAGTGTTCCCTTGGGATCAGTTCAAGCTGATATATGCATTCCCACCGCCACAATTGTTACCTCGATTACTCCGCAGAATCAGGGTAGAAAAGAAACCAGTGATTCTGGTGGCTCCAGCGTGGCCCCGAAGAGCATGGTACGCGGAGATTGTAAAAATGTCTGTGGGGAGTCCTTGGACCCTCCCACATCGTCCGGACCTGCTTTCGCAGGGACCGATATACCACCCTTCCTTACCAGCCCTAGGTTTGACGGCCTGGCTATTGAAGCCCACATTCTAAAAAAGAGAGGGCTCTCTAATGCTGTGGTGTCTACCATGATCAATGCCAGGAAACCGGTATCCAGGCAGATCTACTATAGAATCTGGAAGGCGTACATCGCCTGGTGTGAGGCCAGGAAATGGCATCCACGTAAATACGTAATAGGTAGGATTCTGGACTTCCTACAATGGGCTGTAGATAGGAAGCTTGCCTTGAGTACTATCAAGGGTCAGATTTCGGCCTTGTCAATATTTTTTCAAAGGCCCTTGGCTTCGCATTCACTAGTCAAAGCCTTTATACAAGGAGTGATGCGTATTAGTCCTCCGGTTAATATTCCCATATGTCCATGGGATCTAAACTTGGTTCTGTCGGTTCTACAGAAACAACCATTTGAACCATTACAGCATATTTCCTTGGTGCTTCTCACCAGGAAATTGATTTTTCTAGTAGCCATTTGTTCGGCTAAAAGAGTATCGGAATTAGCAGCTATGTCCTGTAAGGAGCCATATCTGGTTATCCATAAGGACAGAGTAGTGTTACGTCCTCATCCAGCCTTTCTTCCTAAGGTGGTATCGAGTTTTCATTTGAACCAAGATGTGGTTCTTCCTTCTTTTTTCCCCAAACCTACTTCGGTAGAGGAAAAGTTATTGCATTCTTTGGATGTAGTAAGAGCAGTTAAAGCTTATCTAAAAGCCACTGCTCAGATTCGCAGAACGGATACTTTGTTTATTCTGCCGGAAGGCCCCAGAAAGGGTCAGGCAGCGTCAAAATCTACTTTAGCCAAGTGGATTCGACAGGTCATAATACAAGCCTATGGCTTGAGAAGTAGACCGCCTCCGTTCAAAGTTAGGGCGCACTCCACGAGAGCAGTTGGAACTTCATGGGCAGTGCATCACCAGGCCTCCCTGGCTCAAATCTGTAAGGCCGCAACATGGTCTTCGGTACACACGTTTACTAGGTTCTACCAGGTGGACGTTAGAAGTCAGGAGGATGTCGCCTTTGGGCGCAGTGTGTTGCAGGCCGCAAAAGATCCTCATGTCTGATAGCGCTCAGCTTATATATGGTGTATCCCCCCCCTCATTTGGCATTGCTTTAGGACATCCCATTAGTAATGACTATGTCGCTCTGTGTCCCGTGATGTACGAGAAAGAAAATAGGATTTTTATAACAGCTTACCTGTAAAATCCTTTTCTTGGAGTACATCACGGGACACAGAGCTCCCGCCCCTCTTTGGGGACACTTATTGCTTTGCTACAAAACTGAGGTGCTCCCGGATGGGAGGGGCTTATATAGGGGAGGGTACTTCCGGTTTTGGAAGTTGCCAGTGCCAGCACCTGACGGTAACTATATAACCCATTAGTAATGACTATGTCACTCTGTGTCCCGTGATGTACTCCAAGAAAAGGATTTTACAGGTAAGCTGTTATAAAAATCCTATTTTTACAGCTCTCATTTGTTTTTGAAAATGAAGAAAGAAAATATTTTTTTTTTCTTTTTTTAAATTTTCAAAACTTTGTGACAAAAAGCGAGATCTGCAAAATACTCACCATACCTCTCAGCAAATAGCTTGGGGTGTCTACTTTCCTAAATTGGGTCATTTGGGGGGGGGGTTGTGCCATCTGCGCATTCCATGGCCTCCGAAACTGTGATAGGCAGTGGGAAGTGAAAAATTACACCCTTAGCCTGAAGGCAGTGCTTGGTTTTCGGGGTCCTGTACATGGCTAGGCTCCCAAAAAGTCTCACACATGTGGTATCCCCGTACTCAGGAGAAGCAACAGAATGTATTTTGGGGTGCAATTTCACATATAACCATGGCATAACCATGGCATGTTTGAGCAATATATCATTTAGTGACAACTTTTTGTACATTTTTTTTTACTTTTTGTCGTCATTCAATCACTTGGGACAAAAAAAAAAAAAAAATAACTCAATGGGCTCAAGATGCCTCTCAGCAAATAGCTTGGGGTGTCTACTTTCCAAAATGGGGTCATTTGGGGGGGGGGGGTTTGAACTGTCCTGGCATTTTATGCACAACATTAGGAAGCTTATGTCACACATCATTCACTCTTCTAACCACTTGAAGACACAGCCCTTTCTGACACTTTTTTTGTTTACATGAAAACATTTTTTTTTTTGCAAGAAAATTACGTTGAACCCCCAAACATTATATCTTTTTTTAAAGCAAAGGCCCTACAGATTAAAATAGTGGGTGTTGCATTTTTTTTTCCACACAGTATTTGCGCAGCGATTTTTCAAACGCATTTTTTGGGGAAAAAACATTTATTTTTTATTTTTAATGCACTAAAACACACTATATTGCCCAAATGTTTGATGAAATAAAAAAGATGATCTTAGGCTGAGTACATTTATACAAAACACGACATGCTTTAAAATTGCGCACAAACGCGCAGCGGCGACAAGCTACATACATTTTTAAAAGCCTTTACAGGTTACCACATTAGATTTACAGAGGTCTACTGCTAAAATGACTGCCCTCGATTTGACCTTCGCAGTGATACCTCACATGCATGGTGCAATTGCGGTTTACATATGACGCTAGACCGACGCTTGCGTTCGCCTTTGCGCAAGAGCAGGGGGGGACAGGGGTGCTATTTTTTTCTTTTTTATTATTATTTATTTTGCTTTTTTATTTTATTTTTAAACTGTTCCTTCCATTTTTATTTTTTTTTTACCATTTTTATCTCAGGGAATGTAAATGGCCCCTATGATAGCAATAGGTAGTGACAGGTACTCTTTTTAAAACAAAAATTGGGGGGTTAGACCCTAGATCTTTCCTCTGCCCTCAAAGCATCTGACCACACCAAGATCGGAGTGATAAAATGCTTTCCCAATTTCCCAATGGCGCTGTTTATATCCGGGGGGAGGTTCGGACATTCCCTCCCACTGCTTGTAAAAGCAGTCTAGAGGCTAATTATCTGCTAGGATTGCTTTTACATGAAAGCCGACCACTGGCTGAAAAGAATGATACCAAGATGATACCTAAAACCCATAGGCATCATTCTGGTATAACCATTCAAAGTCCAGCAACATACCAGTACGTTGCTGGTCCTTGTTGAACATGTATTGTAATCTCTTTTTTCATGCAGCCTGTTGGCTGAACGAAAAAAAGCGATTGATCGGTGGGTATGCCCACCATTAGAATACCTCCCTTCATCCACCCACTTCTAATGATGGGCATACATGCACCATTTATATATGCCGAAGCATGGGGGCATCCTCCCGCAAAAAAGTTATGCCGCATACACACGGTCGGACTTTTCCATGGGCAAGCCTCCGTCGGAATTTCGACAGTATGAACGCGGCATAAAAGGTTATGCCGCATACACACGGTCTGACTTTTCCACGGGCAAGCCTCCGTCGGAATTTCGACCGTATGTACACGGCATTAGGAGCAAAATCGCTCCTCCGCCCCTGCTGCCCCCATGCTTCGGCATATATGCTCTTTTTTTTTACTGTGGTGGTGAAATCACCTCCTACAGCGTTGGAGTCACGGCTTTATGTATTGTGGGAGCAAACGCTGTTGCTGTCAAGATAAATAAATCCGCGCTGCAACTGAATGGCGTACCTGCTAAGCAAATGATGGTTAACATTAAAACAAAGTAACATTACAGTATAACAGTAAGAACTTACCATACCATACCTGCAAAGCAAATACCAAAAAAAAATAAAATTGTAAAAAATAAAACATTTTTTTAACGCAACCTGTGCCTAAAATATATATATGCCGAAGCATGGGGGCATCCTCCCGCAAAAAAGTTATGCCGCGTACATACGGTCAGACTTTTCCACGGGCAAGCCTCCGTCGGAATTTTGACCGTATGTACGCGGCATTAGGAGCAAAATTGCTCCTCCGCCCCTGCTGCCCCCATGCCTCGGCATATATGCTCTTTTTTTTTTTACTGTGGTGGTGAAATCACCTCCTACAGCACTGGAGTCACGGCTTTATGTATCGTGGTAGCAAACGCTGTTGCTGTCAAGATAAATAAATTTGCGCTGTAGCTGAATGGCGCACCTGAAAACAAAAAGTTGCATACCTGTAAAGCAAGCATGATAAAACATTGCAGAATAGAATACAGTAAAAAAGAGCAGAACAATAGAGAGAAAATAGAGAGAGAGAACAATAAAACGACAACTATCTTTTGTTTTTTTATTTTATATTTTTTTGTGTTGTGTTTTTTTGTTTTTTACACTTTTTTTTTCACAACTGTAACGGTTCGGGTCTCTCAAAATGCGATGGCATCTTGGGAGACCCTGTGTAAGTGTGTCCTAGTCTGTGAAATGCTGTACCCTACGCTAAAACTTCACTTTTGTGTGGTAGCGTTCAAAACATTTACCAATGCACAGACCAGGATTGTCGGGACAGAGTGGACAAAAATAACGGGTGTCAAGCCTAAACCCGTGCTTGCTACAGACACCACATCTTTTTTGGGGGGGATCGTTGGGTAGGGATACTCTCGAGGACATAAGGACAATGCCTCTCATGCAGCCGGCTTACTGCATTTGGTAGGGGATGGGGAGGTGCAGAACTGCCTGGATACAGGAGTTCTGTGACTATCTCATCCTGGAATTTTAGGCGAGATAAAGTCCCGCCTGAAGCTCTGTATAGCACATGAGCGTTCAGCAAAGCCAATTGGAATAAGGATAGAGACACTTTTTTGTACCAGCATCTCGCCTTACGGGCAATGTGATACGGCGCCAACTTCTGGTCGTTGAGGTCCACCCCTCCCATATTTTGGTTATATTCGTGGACACAGAGGGGTTTCTCCACAACACCAGTCACCGTTCGAATTTGGACTGTCGTGTCTGCATGAAGGGAGGTAAGAAGGAAAACATTCTTATTATCCCTCCACTTCACAGCGAGCAAATTATTAGCCTGCTTGAAGTGTTTCTCCCCTAGCCTAAGACGGGAATCTACAAGCCCCTGGGGAAAGCCCCGACGATTAGGTCGCACGGTGCCACATGCTCCAATCTGATGATCAAACAAGTGACTAAACAGTGGCATGCTCATGTAATAATTGTCCACATACAAGTGGTACCCCTTTCCGAATAAGGGTGACACCAAGTTCCACACTATCTTGCCAGCGCTCCCTATGTAATCTGGGCAGTTCTCCGGCTCTAGCTGACTATCTTTTCCCTCATAAACCGTAAAGCTCCATACATAGCCTGTTGCCCTGTCACAGAACTTATAGAGCTTGACCCCGTATCTGGCACGCTTGCTGGGAAGGTACTGCTTGAAAGACAAGCGGACAGAAAATGTAATCAGGGACTCTTCAATGTAGACAACTTGATCGGGAATAAACAAGGCTGCAAAACGTTCGTTGAAGTGGTTTATGAGGGGCCGAATTTTGTAGAGCCGGTCGTATTCAGGGTCTCCACGTGGCGTGAACGACAAAGTTCATTGTCGTTGAAGTGCATGAACCGCAAGATCTGCTCGTATCGTGTCCTGGGCATGGAGGCAGATAACACGGCCATGTGGTCAATTGGGTGTGTGGACCAATAAGCACGGAGTGACAAAAATTTGTGTGCCCATGTTGAGGGAAAGGCCCAGAAAGGTCTTAAATTCCGAAACCGTAATTGGTTTCCAATTTCTGGCAAAGTAAGGCAACTGGGGATTAGCGGCGATGAATTGACCAGCATATAAATTACTCTGGTCCACAATAGATCTATAGAGATCTTCCGTGAAAAACAGCGAATAAAAATCAAGTCACATAAAACCAGCTGTTTCCACCTGAATACCGGGTTGGCCAGTGAATGGGGGACGTACGGGTTCTGCAGAAGTGGTGGGGACCCAATCAGGATAAACAAATTCTGCAGGAAGGGTACTATGGGCACGACGGGCCTGCCTTTGTCTTCTTGGTGGCAGCGGGACACTTCTTGTGCTCGCCACCTCGCCAGCTTGAACTGCACTTATGGGATTTGCCACGTCACCAAGTGATACTGCAGTGCTGGATGTACGCCCAGGCTGTACTAGGCGGCTGGTGCTTGCCAGTTCACCAGAAGGAATAGCGGCGATAGTACTACTCTGCTCCATGATACGAGAGCCCTGCGGTTCTTTCTCCGCAACAACCTCAGAAGATCGGGATCGGGTGCGCCTGACCTTAGCAGGGACCTCACCTTCGTCGTCAGAGCTATCTGACATGGAGCCGCTGTCTTCTACGGGAAGGTATTCTGAGCCTGAATCTGACAGATACGTGACCTCCTCTTCACTATCTGTCATGCTCAGAATTTCGCAGGCCTCTTTACTAGTGTACCTTCGATTTGCCATTTTGGGCTCTAAATTTAGGGCTACACTAGTAAGATTCACAGGTAAAAAAGCACCTGACTGTCGTCAGCAAATATATCAAACGCTACAAAAAAAAAATGTTAGTGATCGCAGGGATCAGGCCTGACTCTGCGAACGCTGCAGTTGTGCGTTGTGTTTGGTAAGTGACAGTGATCGATCGATACTGCACTTGGGTGGGCTGGGCTAGCAGGTATCTGGACTGATCCCTCTAACACTGCATTTTTGGGAACCCTAAACCGCTGGGGACGCTAGTATACATCTGATAAGATGTTGATCTGTTCAAATACTATACCACTAAGGAAGGTGTATGCTTTGCGCGTGGGTGTTAGCGTTACTGGCACTAACCTAAGGCTGCCTGGGGCGACGCAGACCCTCTCTGGCGCTAAAACCTAATTGATATCAGCCGCCGGGCGATCAGGGGGTTAAACCTTTATTGGGTTATATACGGCGGGTGCCCTGATGCTATAAAAAGCAAACTAACCAACCAGTATCACCCGTAACACTTATAAGGTGATCACTGGTGAAAGGGTTAACTAGGCGCAATCAGGGGGTTAAAACCTTTATTAGGTAATATATGGGGGTACCTGACGATATATAAAAACCTGACGGGTAACCTAAATAACGAAATAACTAACTGGCTAACCAGTGACACTTATACATTGATCACTGGTGAAAGGGTTAACTCTAGGGGCAATCAAGGGGTTAAACTTTTATTAGATGATATATTGGGGTACCTGACGCTATAAAAAACCTGCGGTGAAGCTAATAAAAATAACTTGCTACCTAGGGGCACCACCGACACTAATACAGCGATCGGAAAAACTATCGCTTAGTGACGCTGGCGATAAGGGGTGAAAGGGTTACCTGGGGGGCGATCAAGGGGTTAAACCTTTATTGGGGGTGGTTAGGGGGCTACCCTGGACCTAAAGGGGCCTAAACCTAACTGCCCTGCAACTTTTTACTGTCACAGATGACACTAAATGCAGTGATCAGTAAATAAATGATCACTGCAATCCGTGACACTGTGACTGGGGGGTGACTGGGGGGGTGAAAAGTGTGAGTACGTGTGCTAGTGTCAGTGGGCTGTTGGTGCACTTACTGTGAGAGGTCTTCTCTCCTTGCGCCAAATCAAAAAGACCGCAACGAGGAGAGTTGACATCACTTCCTCTGCCTGTGTTTACATTTACAAAGCAGAGGAAGCATATTATTCGCAGGGAGCGATCGCGAGGGGGTGGCCAGAAACCAATGGCCGCCCCCTCATCACGGATTGCTCCCGAACAGAAAACCACTGCTCACTGTACCGGAGGGGGGTCCGATCGGACCCCCCACCCATACGAAGGCAGGCATGTACAGGTACGTGATTGTGCCTCCAGGTAACATTCTGCCGACGTATATGTACAGTGAGCGGTCGTTAAGTGGTTAAAAAAATATTTTTTTTCCACATTTTACAATAACGTTGGGGAAACAAATTAACTGTTCATTATGCCTTATATATTATATGTTGGGGTGTTTGCTTTCCAAAATGGGGTCATTTTGTGGGCAATTCCATTGTCCTGGTGCTCCAGGGCCTTTAAAAGTGTAATAGGTGGTTGAGAAATGAGAGGTGTAATTTATGCTTGTATAACACCTGAAGGTGCTACTTCAATGTTGGGCCTCTGTATGTGGCCAGGCTGTGTAAAAGTCTCACATGTGGTATTACCATACTCAGGAGGAGTAGCAGAATGTATTTTGGGGTGTAGTTGCAAGTATACATAAGCTGTGTATGAGAAATAACCTGTTAATATGACTAGTTTGTGTAAAAATAAAACAAAAAAAATAAAACAAATTCTCAATTTTCCTAAGAATTGTGGGAAAAAATTACAACTTTAAAAAACTCACCATGCTCTTACTAAATACCTTGGACTGACTACTTTCCAAAAAGGGGTCATTTGGGGGGTATTTGTACTTTCCTGGCTTGTTAGGGTCTCAAGAAATGATAGGCCGTCAGTACATCAGGTGTGATCAGATGTGATCAATTTTTTGTGAATGGCACCGTAGCTTTTAGGCTCTAACTTTCACAGACGAAATATCCACTAATTTGAGTAATTTTTACCAAAGATATGTAGTAGTATACATTTTGGCCCAAATTTATGAAGAAAAATTACTTATTTGCATCATATTTATTACATGGAAGCAAATTTTTTTATTCATTTTTTTATCACAAGAAATAAACCCAGCGGTGATTAAATAACATCAAAAGAAAGCTCTATTTGTGAGAAAAAATAATAAAACAATTTTGTTTGGATACAGTGTAGCATGACTGAATAATTGTCATTCAAAGTGTGAGAGCGCTGAAAGCTGAAAATTGGTCTGGGCAGGAAGGTGCATACTTGTGCACCTTCCTGCCCAGACCAATTTTCAGCTATTAGATATTCAGCTATAGATATTGAAGTGGTTAAAGTGTGACATCTTTGGTATCTATTTACTTGGCGTAACATCATATTTTATATTTTACAAAAAAGTTGGCTTATGTATTTTGTTTTTTTTGCATTACAAATTCAAAAAAGTGTATTTTCCCCAAACGTGTTTGCAAAACCTACCACTTTATTCCCTAGGGCCTTTTGCTTTAAACCAAACAAAATCATAATGTTTGGGGGTTCTAAGTAATTTTCTAGCAATAAATTCTGATTGTTACATGTAAACCAAAAGTGCCAGGAAAAGCCTGGTCTGGAAATGGTGAAACAGGGTCTATCACAGCAAAGAAATCCCTGCAGCAGGTATGATTCTAGAAACCGTCCTTGTAATTTTGCAAGCAAATTTCAATACAGGGGGTCCCCGGGTTACGAACAAGATAGGGACTGTAGGTTTGTTCTTAAGTCGAATTTGTTTCTAAGTCGGGACAGTATCTTTTTTAAGTTCTCCACATAGGCAGATGACATGATGAGCTCATGCTGGGACACAGGGATATAATGTACTGTACATTCTATCCCTGTGTTCCAGCATGAGCTCATATCATCTGCCTATGTGGAGCTCTCATTCAATCGTGTGTGGTACAAGTACAGTACTGTACAGGGCATATACTGTAGTAGTGGGCACAGAACAGTCCAGTATGTAATCTCACCAGCTTTCAGGGCCCTTCTGATGCAGTCCTGTACTGTATGTGGGGGGTGGAGAACATCTGCAGTCCAGTGAGGGTGGCTGGCTGGGAGTACCAGGCAGGGAAGGCCCAGAGCGCTGTGAGACAGACAGAAGGATGTAAAGATGCTGGGCTCCAGAACACCTCAACCAGCCCACACAGGCAGTCTCCCCTGGGCAGCTCACCAGATCACAGCAGGAAGATGGATGGTTGGTGAGGCAGGGGAGAGCAGCAGTGTCCGCACATCCGAGTCCAGGCTAGGCCGGCCGGTCACAGTGGACCTCCGCGGGGCAGCAGCGCAGGAAAGACCGGGGATCTGCAGGCTTCACTAGGCCGGGCCAGGCCGTGGCCGCAATACAGGCACAGGACACAGCAGGGTATGGAGAGGAACAGGTAGGCATGTAATTAGGTTGGTTTTAAGTGTTTATGTGCACGGATGGCTAAGGATGGCGTGCAGGACCCCGTTTGTAAGTAGGAGTCGTTCGCAACTCGGATGTTCGTAACTCGGGGACCCCCTGTACAGAGAATGCCCCTATGCAAGCACAGTTTTCCAAACTGTAGAAAGATTTTCTGATGATTAGTGAGAGTTATGAAATATGCACCAAAAGGGGGGGCGTGGCTTAGCGATGGCCGAGTAAAGACGTGTTCTGAGGGAGCTCCCGGCCCGACCCAGTCTAAGCAGACCTAATGCTACAACATCACCCTGTGAGCGAGGCATGAGCAACACCGACAGGTGCAGGACTCGTTCGGCAACCCATGGGACCCAAAATCTCGCATCCCAACCTGACATCACTCAGTTTTTGATGCGAACGGTGCAGATCCGGACCCAACTTCCACACCAGACCCTGCGAGTCCTGGGGAACCCCTAACGGGGGTTAGAGCAGACGGGACAAGCCCTTCCCAGCACCAGCACACCATGGACGAGGACCTCCGTAATATGCTGAGGGCTCTCCCCACACGGGCAGACATTGAGGCGCTGCCCACGAGGGCGGACATAGAAGGCCTAATCCTGAGGATAGAGGAGGCACACAGCAGAGATATCCAGGAGGTGAGAGATGAGCTGCATGGGGTAGAAGAACGGGTCACCTCTGGAGAGACCCTGTTATCCTCACTGACATCCAGAGTACAAACGCTGGAAAGAGCCCAAGAGACATACTCGCGAACAGCCCAGGAGACGCAGCTCCGTTTAGAAGAAATGGAGGACCGCAGCCGCCGCTGTAACCTGCGGCTGCGGGGGATCCCTGAGGCCACAGGCTCAGAAGACCTGGCCGCAACCGTCACAGCAATACTCAACACCCTCCTGGATACCCCCCCTCCTACCTTGGAATTTGACCAAGTGCATCGTACTCTGGGCCCCAGATCTACAGACCCGGACAGACCCAGAGATGTCCTATGTCGCCTGCACCGCTACACGCTGAAGGAAACCCTTCTCCGTAAAGCCTGGGACCATGGGGTGATCGAGTTTGACGGTGCGCAGATACAAATTCTTCCGGATCTATCGAGGGCTACGCTGCAGCGCCGCGCCATCCTGAAACCGGCTCTTGAAGTTGCCAGAAGACACGGCTGCACGTACAGGTGGGGATACCCTCTGGCGGTGCTACTCCGCAACGATCGGGCCTCCTTCACCATGCGCACGATGGAAGACCTTCCGGCCTTTTTTTCGTTTGTAGGAGCGGAACCGATCCCCATACCGAATTGGCTGGCGCCACTACCGAGACCGTCTGGCCGTGCGACCACCGCGCACGGCGGACCCAACCAACCTGCGCGCCCGCAGAGATCCAGAGGGAGGTACCGTCCTGCACCGCCCGAGGGTTCACGTGAGTCCTAAACACACCACGATCGCACCCACAAACAGTCAGCAGTTTGTTTACCCGTCCGATTAAGTTGCCCCCAGATTGCCACCTCCCCCGGGATCATTGTTTGGTTGCACCCCCAGTCCTCCTCCGGCAGCCCATACATATTTGAAATACCGTCACCCGGGCGGCACACTTTTGCTCTGGGGGGGAGTCGTCGCTTGGAAGGCAGACGCACCTGGAGACCACCAGGGTCTGTAGTTGAACTTGCGCTGGGCTCCCCCCCCCATGGCGGCTGTAGCTGGCGGGGGGTCACAACTTCGGAACCAGCTCCGTTGCACCCCACTATCCACCACCAAGATCCAGCCAGAGTTTTTGACTGACCCCTGCAGGCAACAACATTCAAGGCACTTTGGGAAGAAGAGATCAGACAGGTCTCCCCATAGCTGACAACCATTATACTGGATGCCTCCAGTTGTGTGGAAGACTGAGAGGGGAGGGTAGAAAGACAGAAGCCACATTACACTACTTTACTGCTACACCGCAGCACAGATTGAGTCAAAGACAAAACCGGAAGTACTAATGCCTCTACTGAAAGGGGTGCCCACGTTTGGGGAACGCATCGGTCTACTGATGGCTGAGGTCACAACCTGGGGGGGGGGGTTTGGGGGGGATGGAGGGGAGGGATACGCTACGTGTCGGTGCCCTTTTCTCTCTCCAGAGATCCTAGCCTTACCGATGTTGATGCCCGGGAGAACAGGAACTTGGAAAAGGGGGAGGGGGGCGACGGTTGAAGGCAGGGGGGGGGCTTCTTGCAATGTTTTATGCAAGGTTCAGTTGTAAAGGGGCCGAACGGCATGTTAACATGTTAATACGTTATTTCATGGTTATACTGACTGTTTGCAACGTATGGTGTAGAAGCTATATATAATGTTCTCGCTGTATACGAATATAGACTCCTTCTGCACTTTAGATATTGCTCACATTTGTGTTGTTTCTTAAAATCTCACACCTTCAAACCACAACATAGGGTCTGGGGACCTGGGGAGGGGGGAGCCCCCCCGGGGTCCCTCGCTAGACACACCACCAACTAGGTTAACGCCTTGCCGGCTGGTGCCGACAGACGTTTGTACAGCAGTTACGCTGATAATTTAGGGTGGGCTCTGCTGGACAGAGCGTACCGAGAGCACATTTGCTCAAGAAGGGCCTAGGACTGATTAGAGAAGTCCACTCTTACCTTCTACTCCTTTACATCTCACTCGCTCTTTTTCTGTCCTCCATCCCCCCCCTCTCTGCTTCCCTTCCTCCCTCCCTCCACCCTACACACCTCTACACCACCCCCCCTGACCCAAAGCGGCCATGGACGCGATACAAATTGTCACACTGAACGCCAAGGGACTTAATGTCCCAGAAAAAAGGAGGATGTTACTGCACGACATGAAACGGATGAGGGACGATATTGTGCTAATACAAGAGACACATTTTAAGGAAAACAAGTTCCCTATTTTGAAGAATAGGTTTTACCCAACAGTGTACCACTCCACCCATTCGGATGCCAAGTCCCGGGGAGTGTCAATTCAGATCGCAGCAAGAGTCCCGTGGACTCTGGTTGACAGGAGGGCAGATGCGGCCGGGAGATTCTTGTTCTTGAAAGGGCTGATCGGGGGGGGTGAAGGTGACTATTGCGAACCTTTACGCCCCGAACAATCAACAGGACTCGTTCATTAGGAAACACCTAGAAATCCTCCACAACTTCTCAGAGGGTCAACTTATCGTAGGAGGAGACCTAAACATCCCCCTGATCCCCACAGAGGACACATCCACAGGAACATCCTCGTCCTCTAGGGGGACACGCAAAGCAATCCACACAGCCCTACATAGCGCAAGACTGGTAGACGCATGGCGTCTTTCACCCCGGAGAACGGGACTACACGTTTTTCTCCCGAACACATCAGGTGTACTCACGGATAGACCACTTCCTGATCCCACGCCATCAGCTACAAGCGGTAAAACACACAGCCATAGGGTCCATTACCTGGTCGGACCATGCCCCAGTTACAATGCAATATGCTCTGACCGATTATAACACAAAACAAAAACAATCATGGAGGCTTAATGAGATTCTTCTCCAAGACCCAGGAACTTTAGCAGATGTCACAGAAGAAATTGGTCACTACTTCCGTACAAACATCACCCCTGACTGTGACATGGGGCTGGTATGGGAAGCGCACAAAGCGGTGATCTGCAGGGTGCTAATAAAACACGGGGCGAGGATCAAAAAACTGAGAAATGGCCAGACAGCGAAGTTACTTGACAGACTCCAGAAGCTAGAAACGGAACACAAACAGACACCGACCAGATCTATAGGAAGTGAACTGGACACAGTCCGATCACAATTGACAGACCTGCTAGAGTTCAAAGCCAAGGCGGCATTGCAGATCTCCCGCAGGAAATCCTATGAGTCAGGGAATAAATGTGGCAGGCTTCTAGCGCGGACTCTAAAAACCCAGACAACGGCCTCGTATATACCACACATACATACCCTAACAGGACAGAAAAGAATACTGCCAAAACAAATAGCCCATGAGTTCAAAACATACTATGAAACCCTGTACAACTTGAGCACCGCAAGACCATCGACAGACCAGATAAGGGAATATGTAGAGGGCTCCACAATGCCCTCCCTAGGGGCAGATGTTTGTCAACACCTGGAGGAACCCATAACTTTGGCTGAGTTACAGGGAGCGATAGGGATCACTAAACAAGGTAGGGCCCCGGGGCCTAACGGCCTCACAGTACAGTATTACAAGACATTCCTCCCATCACTGGGTAACCACTTAGTTACACTCTTGAATACCATCAGCAAGGGGAAAAGACTATATGACACTACGCTACAAGCCCAAATAGTGGTGATCCCCAAGGAGGGGAAAGACCTGGGACAATGCGGGAGCTATCGGCCAATATCTCTGTTGAACAAAGACTTGAAGCTGTTCGCGAAGATACTGGCCATGAGACTTCAATCACACATTCCCCGAGTTGTTCACCTAGACCAAGTAGGCTTTGTTCCTTCCAGGGAAGCGAGGGACAACACCACTAAAGTACTGAACCTGTTGTACCAAGCAACCCTCACCAAAACGCCAAGTGT
The DNA here is from genome assembly GCA_029206835.1 of Rana muscosa. Classification (NCBI taxonomy): domain Eukaryota; kingdom Metazoa; phylum Chordata; class Amphibia; order Anura; family Ranidae; genus Rana; species Rana muscosa. Next base: position 83,169,626 of record CM055126.1, read on the forward strand.
CTTTCTCAGCACGGACGCTGAGAAAGCCTTTGACAGGGTGAACTGGGACTTCATGTTCACCACACTGAAACATATGGGTCTAGGTGATAACATGCTGAGCTGGATTGCAACAATATATACGCGGCCAGCGGCAAGGGTTAGGGTCCATAGAATCCTGTCAGACCCCTTCTTAATCATAAATGGGACACGCCAGGGCTGCCCTCTTTCACCCATTCTATTTGCACTATCCTTGGAACCATTCCTAGCCCACATACGGCAAAACCCGAACATCACAGGGATACTGGTAAAGAAATCCCAGTACAAAGTGTCGGCCTACGCCGACGACTTGATGTTCACGCTCTCAAACCCAAGGATCTCTCTCCCGAACCTACTATGTGAGTTCACAACATACGGCACACTATCCAACTTAAAGATTAACTTTGCCAAATCAGAGGCGATGGGGGTAAATATACCGCCGACCCAACTCACACTCCTCCAATCCAACTTTAAGTGGAAATGGACAACTACAGCCCTGAAATATTTAGGCACATACATCCCTCAAAAAATCTCGAAAGTATATGATTTGAATTTCCCCCCCTCTTAAAAAAGATTAAGACGTTGCTACAGCAATGGCAAACTGGTCTTCATTCATGGCTGGGCCGTTGCAATATACTGAAAATGTCTATCCTCCCGAAATTCATATATTTAATGCAGGCCCTGCCCATACATATACCAACTACATACTTTGGGCAGGTACAATCCCTGTTCACGGAGTTTGTATGGGCCAAAAAGAGACCTAGAATAGCCAACACAATTCTTGTCCTTTCCAAGCAATACGGGGGCCTAGCATTACCAAACTTACGCGCCTACTACCAAGCGGTCCACTTAGGAAGACTGCTAGATTGGTGCCGCCACCGAGAGACCAAGTTGTGGACTCAGGTGGAACAGGCTCAACATATAATTCCTCTCTGAGGTACTCCATGGTGCTATAAGGACCTACCGCCAGAGACCAAGCGCCATCCGTTGGTTGGGAACACATCGGGGGTATGCGCTCGCCTCATGTCCAAATTGGCTCTTTTTACTCCAAATTCTCCTTTATATCCAATACTGGGCAATCCCCTATTTACACCAGGTTTAGGAGACGGACCATTTCGGACCCTGGCAGAATCGGGTTTACACCAAGCCTCCCACTTTAGTTCTAGGGGGAGGTGGAAATCGATTGAGGAACTATCTGACCCTACAGGTCCATTCCACCTAGATTTCATGCGAGCACTACAGATACGCCCTTTCCTCAACACCATCCCACCACCCTCCGAAAACGACCAGCCGCCCACGACGTTAGAAGACCTTTGCAATGACACAGGAGTTTTGCCCCACACACTTTCTTTGACCTACACTCTCATAAACAACCCCCCAGACAACTTTGTCCCCCCGGGCCTAATTAAGTGGGAAGAGGACTTGGGGACTCAGTTTAGCCCCACCAGAAGACGGCACATCCTTCAATACACACACAAATCCTCTATCTGCACCAAGATCCAAGAAACTAATTATAAAATTATGTCACGCTGGTACAAGACCCCGGCGCTATTACAAAAAATATTCATTCACGACATCGGATAGGTGCTGGCGCTGCCAAACTGAAAAGGGGACCTTACTACATATCTTTTGGCACTGCCCCAAGATACAGCATTTCTGGAAAGTCATTCACGAGACGATACAAAAACTCACGGAGCGGCCCATTCCGGCCGACCCAGCATTTTTCCTCCTGCATGGGAACGGCATTCCCAACAGGAAATATAAAAAATCAGTGATACGACATCTACTTGATGCGGCTAAGACATGCATTCCGCTTTGCTGGAAATCTGCCCTCCCGCCGTCCATCGATCTGTGGCTCCAAAAGGTAGAGGACATAAGGAAGATGGAGGACCTTATCCTTACTGAGCAAAACAGACAAGAGACATTCACCAAAACCTGGCAACCATGGACTGTTCATTTATTCCGAGGAGGGCCAGGCCCTGAGAAGATCCGACATTACCCCTTAATAGAACTATAATACAGCCTTAGACAAGATTAAACTTGGTACGGGGTGACATACCAGTCAGTGAACAAAGTATGATTCTCGTCTGATAGAAGCTCCATGGCTGCGGGCGGCCCCCCCCATCCCCCCCTCCATCCTTCGCCTCTTTACCTATATCCCATCCCCTATGCTTTCTGCTCCCTCTTCCTCTTTACTCTATCTTCTGCTCCTGCCCCCTGTCCTCCGTGCTGCGGTAGCTCCCCCTATAAAAGGGGGCCGCGGCGGGGGGGTGGGGGGGAACTTTATGTACAAAAAAAAAAAAAAACGGGGAGCGGGCTCCGCGCCTGACGGCAAAAAGTCACACAGCTTTCCTACCGTGCCAGTCAACTCAAAGTACATGTAGGGAGAGCCACAATGCAGACTACACACTTGAACGCAAGTTCACATAGTACCCTAAGCACGACACATTCTACCTACACACAGCAGTAGACGAGACTCTAAACCCTGTCATAGCACATGCTACTGATCCATTACTTAATCTTACAGGAGAATGATTAGGGAGACTAGCCTGCTGTACGTACATGTTCTCTGTTGGATGATCTCTGTTTTGTACTGTATAGTATATACTACCCTGTAACCTGTCGGTCCTTGCGGGACCTGTCCCTTATGATAAATAAAAAAATATATAAAAATATGCACCAAAAGATTATTTCCTTCTAGGTAATTAATGACACGTTGAGTGTTTTTTCTGCGCTATTACATGACACTCCAAGTTGTTGCATTTATAGTATTTTAGTTGCTTTTATTATATATATATATATATATTGTGAGGGGGTTAGCTCGGCAGCGGGTGTGTGTGACCCCCGGGATGGGCTCCCCACACAAAAACAGGCCCAGCAAACGGAGGTTGTGGTTTTCAAAATCAAAAGGGTGCGGTTTATTTTCTATTTACAGTGACAAAACACAGCAAAGCAAAAGAAACATAAACAAAATAAATCCTGGTCAACTTGACCTCTGACTAAACATACAGGTTTCCTAACTAACAACTGGGATCAGCCTAGTGCTGTCCTAGTCCCTAAGTCCCTGGTTTTAAATGTCCAAGCAAATAGCCACACAGGCTTTGTCTCACCGCACAGGGGTTCACTCTCCCTAGACAGTCCACACAGGTCTGGGTCCAGGCATGAGCAAACACCTAATGAATCTGGGAGTTCTTATAGAGGCCTAAATGAGCTGACAAGCTTCAGCTGGTCTCATCAACTCCCTGTCTGCACGACGCCCCACACTCTCCCTAGAGGTATGAGTCATCCATGAGCCCACTAGCCTCAGCTGGGCTTATACAACTCTCCGCCTAGTTGTATAAGTCGGCGTAAAGCCTGAATCTGGGCGAAATATATCTACCCCCCTGGATGCAACCAGGTGACTTTACCTTCCTGCTGTCACAATATATATATATATAAATATATATATATATAAATATATATATACAGTATTGTGACAGTATGCAAAGTGAGATGCATGACGATCGCTACATTTCACCTCGCATTCGGTCCATTGTAAGGGACTGAACGGGAATCCGGTCCGGTTTTTCCAGCCTCTGGCATGCTGGGTTCCGGTCCTGATGTTCTGGTCCACCTGAGTCCACACTCAGGTGAAAGTTAAAAGACCAGGAAGAGAACACAGCAGGGCTCTGGCCTGAGACTCAGAGGGGAACCTGAGTCAGAGGAGCTCTGTTTGTTGGATTGGAAAATAAAGGTTTGCTTCACCTTGTGTTTTGTGGGTGACAGGGACCAGCCCCTCACCATTTAGAGAGCGTTTACTGTTTAGTTTAGCGCCGGACAGCAAGGATTTGATTTCTGTTTTGTTTTTTTTGTATGACTATTGCAAACCACTTGTAAATAAAGCTGGCAATACGCCAGGTTTTAAAGAAACTGCCTGTACGCTGACCTTCATTCTGAGAAAAGGTGATCCCCACAAGCTAATCTACCACACGTGGTGGATTCAGCGGGCACTTTCTGAAGATGGAGGAAATGTTAAAGGCCCTGCTACAGGCCAATGCAGCTCAGCGGGAAACCAACCGCCAAGTCGCAGAGGCCGCTGCAGCACAACGGGAGGCTCAGCAGGAGATGAGCCGGCGAGTCGCAGAGGGCGCGGCAGCACAACAGGTGGCGCGGCAGGAGATGAACCGGCAGTTCGCAGAGGCTCTGGTGAAACTGAAAAAGGGGACCGCACCTCCTGTGCCAGTGGAAGCAAAGATGGTACGTGCATCCTACTACCTACAAAAAATGACATCTGCTGATGATGTTGAGGCATACCTTGCGACTTTTGAGAGAGTTGCTGACCGCAAAGGATGGCTAAAAGAGCAGTGGGCGGGTCTCTTGGCCCCATTTCTAACAGGAGAACCCCAAAAGGCCTATTTTGACCTAGAACCCAGTAAGGCCCAGGACTATGAGACTCTAAAGATAGAGATACTCGCACGCTTGGGTGTCACCATGGCAATCCGGGCCCAGCGGGTGCATCAGTGGTCCTACTCCAGCAACAAGCCACCCCGTTCACAAATGGTTGACCTGGTTCACCTCACCAAGAAGTGGTTGTAGCCAGAGACCTTGACAGGCCCGCAGATCGTGGAGCGTGTGGTAATGGACCGGTATCTGTGTGCGCTCCCTGCTGCTCTGAGGAAGTGGGTCGGACAGGGCGATCCCAAAACTGCAGCCCAACTGGTCGACCTAGTGGAGAGGTACAGTGCTACTGAGGACTTGGTGAATCCATCTACGCCCCACTTCGGTGTGTCTAGGGGTGCGAGATCTCCTGGCGGTTCTGGTAAGACTGTTCCGGGGTCCAAGAGCTTGGGGAGATTTGATAAGACTGTTGTTCCAACTGATGAGACTGTGGTTCCTAGACCTGGAGACTGGCCAAAGCAGCCAGGAAGGTCTTTGGGACCATTGAGAGGACTGGGGGTTGAGAATATAAGATGTTTTCGTTGCCATGCATTAGGGCATATTGCTGCGAACTGTCCTATAAATGATGAACCTATGCAATGTGATTATGCTTATATGAAAAGACACATTTCTTTGTTTGCACAGGTCGCATGTACTGCATCATGTCAGAGTCGCATTGAAAAACAGATGTGTGTTATTTTAGTGGATGGAAAGCCACTGATAGCCCAGTACTATTGGGGTAATTTGCATCCATGGGGACACTCGAGACTACCAGACAGCGGTGGTTGAGGTTGATACCCCCGGGGGCAGAGTAACGCATTCAGTGGGGGTGGTACCTTCACTGCTTCACGAAGCTTTAGTGGGAAGAGATTTTTCCAATTTATGGAATTTATGGGAGAGCCAAGGGAGGCTGGTAGATAGAGCTCCCCCTGCTGGGGAAGCACGGGAACTCTCGCCAGACCCTTTTTGCCAAAGGGAAGAGGATTCGGTTGGTGGGATCGAGGAAGCCGGAGACCCTATGCCTTTCCCTGTCATGGCTGGGGAGCCGGAGGACCTGGAAGTTAGCTCCCAGCCTGAGGGTAACGAACAGGAGAACCCCTCTGACTCTGACATTGAGAGTAGCCAAAATGTGGTACCCGATTTAGAGGTGAGGAGAGAGGATTTCTGTACCGAGCAACTACGAAAGGCCACCCTCATGAGAGCCAGGGAAAACGTTAAGATGTTAGATGGGGAACCGGTGGATCCTAATTGGGTGGCGTCTTTCCCCTACATGGCAATTAAAAACAATTTATTGTATCGAGTGATAAAACATGGAGAGAACGAGGTAGAACAGCTACTAGTTCCCAAACCTTTCCGCAGGGTGGTGCTAGACCTGGCCCATGGTCATGTAATGGGGGGGCATCTCGTGTTGAAAAAACCAGGGAGAGAATCGCCCAGAGATTTTTCTGGCCCGGGTTGAATGCAGATGTCAAGGAGTACTGCGAATTGTGCCCCGAGTGCCAAATGTCGGCACCGGCACCCCATTTTCGCAGCCCCCTTGTTCCTCTGCCAATAATCGAGGTCCCCTTTTGAGAGGATTGGCATGGACCTGGTGGGGCCAGTTGTGGACTCTGCCCGCGGTCACCAGCATTATTCTGGTGATCCTGGACTATGCGACTCGCTATCCTGAGGCCATACCCTTGCGCAATACCTCTGCTAAGGCTATCGCCAAGTAATAAGTCCATGTCTTTAGTCGACTGGGGATCCCAAAATAGATCTTAACCGATCAGGGCACCCCCTTTATGTCCAAGGTTGCCAAAGAGCTTTGTAAGTTTTACAAAATCTCCGTACCTCTGTCTACCACCCCCAAACGGATGGTCTGGTCGAAAGATTTAATAAAACTTTGAAAAGTATGCTGAAAAAGGTGATCGACAAAGATGGGAGAAACTAGGATTTTTGCTGCCATATCTCATGTTTGCAATACGTGAGGTTCTGCAGGCGTCCACAGGCTATTCCCCCTTTGAACTCTTGTATGGTAGGCATCCCAGGGGGCTGCTAGATGTTGCCAAAGAAACATGGGAAGGTGAGGCAACCCCATATAAAAGCATCATAGAGCATGTCTCCTTGATGCAGGGTTGAATCGCAGCTGTCCTACCCCTGGTGCGAGAACATATGGAGCGAGCCCAGGAGGCCCAAAGGAGGGTCTATGACCGAAGTGCCAGGGTCCGTACTTTCAGCCCTGGGGACAGAGTGTTGGTATTGGTTCCCACGGTGGAAAGTATGTTTTTAGCCAAGTGGCAGGGTCCCTTTGAGGTTGTCGAAAGGGTGGGGGAGGTAAACTACAAAGTCTACCAGCCAGGGAAAAGGAAACCACACCAAATTTACCATGTGAATCTCTTAAAACCCTGGAAGGACCGAGAGACTTTACTGGCCACTTCCCTGCCTCCAACTGACCGGGTACCCATGACAACTAACGTCCCCATCATGGATACCCTGTCTGTGGCACAACAAAGTGACGTTAGGGTGTTTGTGCATAAAAATAGAGACTTTTTCTCCCCCTTATCCGGACTGACCAACATGATCCAACGTGACGGAACCAGGGGTTCAAGTAAATGTGAAGCCATATAGAATCCCAGAGGCCAGGCGTGAGGCAGTCGCAAAAGAAATTAAAAACATGTTGGAGTTGGATGTGATAGAGTCCCACAGTGAGTGGTCGAGCCCCATAGTACTGGTCCTAATACCTGATGGCACTATCAGGTTTTGTAATGATTTTCGGAACTCAACAGTGTGTCCAAGTTCGATGCATACCTGATGCCCCGGGTCGACGAACTTGTGGACAGGTGGGACAGGCTCGCTATACAACGACCCTAGACCTAACAAAAGGCTATTGGCAAATACCGCTAACTGAATCGGCCAACGAATGATGGACAAAACTTTGAGACCACATAGCCCGTATGTGGCTGCTTATTTGGACGATGTGGTCATCCACAGCCCAGATTGGGAATCGCACCTGCCCCGGGTACAGGCGGTGGTAGATTCCCTTAGGGAAGCAGGCCTCACGGCTAACCCAAATAAGTGTGCCATAGGCCTGGAGGAGGCCAAGTACCTTGGCTACGTTATTGGCCGGGGACTTGTCAAACCTCAGACCAATAAGATTGAGGCAATTCAAAAATGGCCCCAACCCGTAAACAAGAAACAAGTTCGGGCCTTCCTATGCATTATGGGGTATTACCGATGGTTTATACCTGACTTTGCCACCATTGCCATCCCTCTGACTGACCTGACGAAGGGCAAATGGAACCCTGAGGCAGAGAAGGCGTTTCAGAAATTAAAACGGGCCCTTTGTGCACTACCGGTGCTGGTGACCCCGGACTTCACAAAGGAGTTTGTCATACAGACAGACGCCTCTGAGGTGGGCCTAGGGGCCGTACTGTCGCAGGACAGAAATGGTGAGGAGCACCCGGTTGTATACCTGAGCCAGAAGCTGAACAAGCACGAAAGGAAACTATGCCAATGTTGAAAAGGAATGTCTCGCCATTAAATGGGCCTTAGACTCCCTGAGGTATTATCTACTCGGGAGGTCATTTAGGCTGGTCACCGACCATGCTCCCCTGAAGTGGATGCGTGACAACAGGGAGAAAAATGCCCGTGTGACAAGGTGGTTCCTGGCTTTACAGCCCTTTAAATTCACGGTTGAGCACAGGCCGGGCAAACTCCAGGATAATGCCGATGCCCTCTCCCGGGTGCACTGTATGGCTGGGTCAAGTGCTCAGCCGCAGGGGCTTGAGCAGAGGGGGACGATATGTGACGGTATGCTAGGTGAGATAGATGACAATCGCTACTTTCACCTCGCATTCGTTCCATTGTAAGGGACTGAACAGGAATCCGGTCCGGTTTTTCCAGCCTCTGTGGCAGGCTGGGTTCCGGTCCTGATGTTCTGGTCCAGAAAGAGAACACAGCAGGGCTCTGACCTGAGTCAGAGGAGCTCTGTTGGATTGGAAAAGAAAGGTTTGCTTCACCTTGTGTTTTGTGTGCGACGGGGACCAGCCCCTCACCGTATAGAGAGCGGTTACTGTTTAGTTTAGCGCCGGACGGCAAGGATTTGATTTCTGTTTTGTTTATTTTGTATGACTATTGCAAACCACTTGTAAATAAAGCTGGCAATACGCCAAGTTTTAAAGAAACTGCCTGTACGCGGACCTTCGTTCTGAGAAAAGGTGATCCCCATGAGCTAATCTCCTGCAATATATATATATATATATATATATATAATTTATTTTTTTTGCAATCCAAGATGAGGATTATTTAACGCTGCTGTACAATATTGACTGTATGACATGTAATTTTTTTGAATACTTATAATCCTTTTCATCACTAATAAAACTTTTTATTAAAAAATAAATAAAACAAATGGGAGAGTAAACACATTGTGTAGCAGACTTAGATCCTTTGCTGCCTCTAAAGCAAATCTGAAAGTCTATAATTAGATATTGGTGCCCTAATCTAATACCAAACTCTAAAGTACTTGAAAAAAATGGGACTAATACAAAGCTTTGACCACTCAAAAATAACCTTATGCAGAATATTTCATAACAAACATTTAAGTGTAATTGTCAAATAACAAAACACCCAGTGAATAAAAGGAAAATTGTCTTATAAAGAAAGTGTTCATAAACGGGTCCAAAAAACAAAACAAAAAACTATTGAGTGGGTTATATGAGTGGGCACCCGATTCTGTGATGAATAAAATATGCCAATAATCTTAAAAAGATCCAAAATGAAGCGGTGTTCAGACAGATGATGCCTTCACCACATGCACGCACCTCTTACCAGAGATTGTGGATCTCAGATAATAGAGATCACTTGCATGTTTTAAATCCAAGGAGCTCAGCAGCCAGGCTGGAAAAGAGGTCTGATTCACCGATAAAGGGGTTGTAAAGGTACAAGTTTTTTCACCTTAATGCATTAAGGTGAAAAAACATCTGAGGATTAGTGGCCCCCCCGAGCCCCTGTTTACTTACCTGAGCCCTCGACAGTCCCTCGCCGCGAACATGCTGGCTTCTCGGCTGGGTTTCTCGGCTCATTCATTGGTTGACTGAAAGCAGCACAGCCATTGGCTCGCGCTGCTGTCAATCACATCCAATGACGCGGCGTGCCGGGGGCAGGGCCGAGTGATACAGTGAGCGGCTATAGCCGCTGGCTGTATCACGGGAGGGCGCCCGCAAAAACTATCCACCATGCGAGAGAGCTCGCATGAAAGTGGAAAGTTCTTGAGGGGAAGAGCCAAGACAGGCGCCGAGGGACCCCAGAAGACCAGGTTCAGGGCCACTCTGAAAAACGAGATGCACAGTGGAGGTAAGTATAACATGTTTGTTAATATGAAGATGCTTAAAGTGGCCCTTCCTGCATGAGCACCGCTCAGCGCCTGGGATAAACACAATTGATGGTATGACTAGAGTAATATAGGGCTGAATGTCTATCTGATTGGAAATGGGGATCCCAATCACAACGAGCAGCTGCTGGAAGTGTGTGAATGATGTAAAAGCAGTATTTGGAGGAACACCCAAAGATTATTATAAATAAATAATGTAAAACAATAAAATTATGCACAATAAAAAATTGTAGACAATTAATACCGTAAAACACTAAAATATATATAAAAACTCAGTAAATGTCCATAAATATTGTAGCAGCGCTTCTTGTCATGAATAACAAGCTTCTTTATGTGTTGCCTACACAAAAGGAACTGATGAGCAGAGGGAAAGTGTGATTGATATCTCAAAGTGGTTGATATAGTTCAAAAAGTTCATCCGTCATGTATTGTATATACAGTAGAGAAGTCCCCTTTTGGGGATACACTCACCAAAAGGTAGATATGAATGAGCCTTATCAATGTCACCAGGATCACTTCTTTCCTTTCTTTCACTCCTTCCACCGATATCCAACTTTGTTTGTATGCTCAGGTGTTCAGGTATTCATATGAAAAAAGAATAGTCACATAGCGTGATATTGCTTTAAGCATTTATTTCCCATGAACAACCCCCTTACAAGTGGATACGTACAAAATTGCAGTTAAAAAACGGGCATAGAAAATGTTAGTTGCTCAGTACACATAAGGCGCCAGTAGATGGAGGCTCACGCTGTGTTAAACAGCGTGTGTGATGTTACCACTTCCTGGTTCCTGGATGCGTTGGAGCGCAAACGTCACTTCCGGTTTACGGCGAGACCACGACCCTGACGCGTTTCGTCACTTCCGGACTTCGTCTGAGGGCGTGGTCTCGAGCCGCAGTTACCGGTATTTTATCTGTGAAGGGCGGACATCTCCCCTGCGCTGCTAGCCAATCGCAGCGAGATACCCGCTCACACCCCTCAGACATGTTAAACACAGTAAATGAGACGGGTGAACAGAGCACGCCCAGGGGGAGGACCTGTTTCAACAGAACATATAGACAACAAACTAGTGTCTGCAAATAAACAGAATAAAGTGCATGCATATTCTACAGACACCATAACTGTTATTTACTATAAACGGAGAGGGGGAGATGGATGCATAATATAATGTAGCCTATTTCCATATGGAAAATAGATTGATCCACGATTGTATAGCATTGGTGCAGCGGGACGTCAGCCCAAATACAGGGCGATCGTATTGCTGCTTTATCTGCTGTTCTGACAACCGGGGTCCCCACACATCCTGCGATATATGGTATGCAATAAATCCCCAATTTATTGCTGCTAAAACACAACTGGGTATGTTAGTGGTCACCATATTAAAAATGGGAACCGTATAAACAAAGGGGATACAATATTTATGATAATATGTACAAATCCACTTAAAAACATAAATATTTAATGCGGAAAAAACATGTATATAAAAAAATGTATATAAAAAAAAAAAAATGTGTATATAAGGGGGGTTTAAATGTATCATAAAAGAATAAGAGCTGGTGTCAGTAAAATGTGCATCCATATAACCATATATATAAAATATTGAAAATAAATATTAAAATTTAAAAATAATACTAAAATATACATGGAAAAAGTGCATATATAAAAATTCATATATAAATAAATGTACAAATATATATATACACAATATGCACAATATAGACTATGGGGTATGAGTGGTATAGATACATATAGATAATGCATTGTGTATGCATATGCATGTGATGGGGACCTGATATATACAGGATCTTCCCGTAGTTATTTGTTCTATCTCAGGCATGGGTGAAATACCATATAGCCTGCATGAAAAGAACTAAAATACTAGATGTTCAACAGTATGCATCTTTCTTCAATGTTTTATACCAGCTGAACCAGACTTCACTTATAAATATATAAAAATGTAAAATCATTAAATATATAAAATCAAGTAAATGACAAAATCCTCAGTAAATGATGTGTAAATAGAAGCGGATATGAGAAATGGAGGGATAGAGAATGATGAGTAAGAGAGGGGACTCAAGTGTCACTAATGAAACAGTTAATGTCAAGTTCAATGTTTAGGCCTTTCGGGGATAGCACATCAGTAAGATATATCCATTGGGTTTCTCGTTTAGATAATTCTCGTACGAGATGTGACCCTCTCCAATGGGGTTCTAAATGTTCAACCCCCCAAAACTCCAAGCCTGATGCATCTTGATTATGTTTCAATTTAAAGTGCAGAGACACATTATGGTCTTTAAACCCTATTTTTATGTTATGTATGTGCTCTGCTATTCTAACTCTCAGCATCCTTTTTGTGCGACCGATGTACAGAAGACCACATGGACATTTTAAGGCATAGACCACGTGTGTGCTGTTACATGTGATAAATTGTTTTATGTCAAAATGTCTGTTATTTATAGTTATTTTTTTACCACCTTATCGCCATAGCTAGCAGCTTTCCTGTATATAAATTGTGGTTTGGGTGGTAGTACAGTGCCTAATTTCTTATCCATTAATAGAACATGCCAATGTTTGTTGAAAATAGATTCGACTTCCTTATATTGTGTATGGAAGCCCGATAGGAAGCCCCATTCTTTTGTCTTGTTCCATTGTAAGGGGACCCCCGAATCTCTTTCAACCAGACAGGTGTCTCTGGGGATTGCTCCTACTTCAGTAACAAGCTTGTTCAAAGTATTTGGATTGTAGCCTCTAGCTTCAAACCTATCTGTCAATATTTTGGACTGTGAAAAAAAGTTTTTGGCTTCAGAGCAATTCCGTTTGACTCTCATAAGTTGTCCCTTCGGAATGTTTTTCAGCCACAGCGGATGATGTCCACTCGAGGTAGGTAGGTAACTGTTCCTATCGGTTTGTTTAAAATAGACCTTCGTTTCCAATTTGTCGTTTTTCCGATATACGGTGACGTCTAAAAAATTAATTTCTTCATGATGCCATGATGTAGTTAATTTAATATTGTTATTATTGTTGTTTAAAATATTTAAAAAATCACATAAAGAGTTCATAGGTCCTGCCCAGATAAAAAATAGGTCATCGATATATCGTTTATAAAATATTAGTTCCCTTCTCATATTCTTAAAAACCACTTTATCCTCCCACTCTGCCATAAATAAATTTGCAATGCTAGGTGCAAATTTGGCTCCCATAGCGACACCCCTTTGTTGTGAGTAGAACCTATTCGCATACCAAAAGTAGTTATGCGATAAGCAATAATCTAGGGCGTGTCGAATAAACAATTTTTGATTATGTGGGAGATCATCTCTTTGGCTGAGTGCCCAATTCAGTGCTAGGAGAGCATCATCATGCTGGATTATGGAATAAAGTGATGAGACGTCCGCTGTGAACTAGCAGGACATCTTTCTTTCCGCATAGGTCTACCTCTTGCAGACAATTCAAGAAGTTTTTGGTGTCTCTTAGATATGAGCGTGTTTTAATTACACTTTTTTGTAGAAAAAAATCCAAATATTGACCTAGCCTTGATGAAATGGATCCGATGCTGTTGACTATAGGTCTACCGGGAGGGTTGATCGGATCCTTGTGAACCTTGGGTAAGGTGTATATTGTGGGAATTCTACTGCTTGTGGGAATCAAGTAAGTTAATTCTTTAGATGAAAGAAATCCAGATCGGTCTCCCATGTTTACCAAGATTTCCAACTGGTCTCGGTAAGCTCGAGTGGGATCTCTGTCTAGTATTTTATATGTTTCTCCATCGGATAACATGTCTGATATTTGGTTGGTATAAAATTCTTTAGACAGTATCACGACTCCTCCCCCTTTGTCTGCAGGTCTGATAATGATGTCCTTTCTTTTTTCAAGCATCTCAATACCTTCTTCTATATGTTGATAGTTGACCTCTTTCTTGGGTTTAATGTGATCCAAATCCCGTAGGACTAAACCCTTAAAAACTTCCACCTGATGATTGGCGTTGTTTAGTGGGTTGAATATGGATTTATTTTTTAAACCACTGTTAATTGCTCTCTGGGTATTGTCAATCTTGGTAGTTGCATTGGAGTCTTTACCGAGGAAATATTTCTTTATGTTTAATTTTCTTACATATTTGTGTATGTCTATGTAAACGTTGAAACGATTAATTGGCTTTTTCATGCCGCATTTTAATCCCATGTTCAATATATTTATTTCTTTATGTGTGAGTTCGACAGGGCTAAGATTAAATATTCCACCTAGTCCTCCTCGAGTCTTCTTTTTTTGGATTCGACGGCCTCCCCGGCAGCCTCGTGTTCTTCTGTCGCGGGATTGCGTGGGGGGCGAGGATGCTGGTACTGTACTCGGTCTTGCTCCCATTGGGAGTAATGGGGTTGGTCTCTCCACATCTGATCTTTCTGTGGAGGGTATGTTTGTGATTTCCCTCTGCGGGGTGGGTAGCCGCGACCCCTCCTCAGGTTTCCTCTTCCTCTCACGGAAAAAGGGCGCGGGGGTGGTGGTGCAGTGTCATATCCATTCTGATAATTCCATAATGGCTGGAACTTATTATGTATAGGTACTTGATATTGTTGTTGTTGATAATGTTGCTGGTTGTTCCCTGTGTAATCACTTCTTCCTTTCTGGATTTTTGGTTTTATCCCTCCTTTTCTCACTGGAGTGGAAGAGTGCGTGGGGGAATCCCATAGGATTCTTTCATTGCCATCATTATTCAGTAATTCGCGAACTCTTTCTGGGGGTGGTGCCTGAGTCCGTTTTATAGGAGGTTCTCGAAGCAGGGGTTTCTCTAACAGATTTTTATCTTCTGGTAGTGTTTGTTGCCATGCATATACTGAATTAGTCTTGAAATCTTCCATGTCCCTATGGAATTTTTTAACTTGGATATATCTTACTGATGTGCTATCCCCGAAAGGCCTAAACATTGAACTTGACATTAACTGTTTCATTAGTGACACTTGAGTCCCCTCTCTTACTCATCATTCTCTATCCCTCCATTTCTCATATCCGCTTCTATTTACACATCATTTACTGAGGATTTTGTCATTTACTTGATTTTATATATTTAATGATTTTACATTTTTATATATTTATAAGTGAAGTCTGGTTCAGCTGGTATAAAACATTGAAGAAAGATGCATACTGTTGAACATCTAGTATTTTAGTTCTTTTCATGCAGGCTATATGGTATTTCACCCATGCCTGAGATAGAACAAATAACTACGGGAAGATCCTGTATATATCAGGTCCCCATCACATGCATATGCATACACAATGCATTATCTATATGTATCTATACCACTCATACCCCATAGTCTATATTGTGCATATTGTGTATATATATATTTGTACATTTATTTATATATGAATTTTTATATATGCACTTTTTCCATGTATATTTTAGTATTATTTTTAAATTTTAATATTTATTTTCAATATTTTATATATATGGTTATATGGATGCACATTTTACTGACACCAGCTCTTATTCTTTTATGATACATTTAAACCCCCCTTATATACACATTTTTTTTTTTTTATATACATTTTTTTATATACATGTTTTTTCCGCATTAAATATTTATGTTTTTAAGTGGATTTGTACATATTATCATAAATATTGTATCCCCTTTGTTTATACGGTTCCCATTTTTAATATGGTGACCACTAACATACCCAGTTGTGTTTTAGCAGCAATAAATTGGGGATTTATTGCATACCATATATCGCAGGATGTGTGGGGACCCCGGTTGTCAGAACAGCAGATAAAGCAGCAATACGATCGCCCTGTATTTGGGCTGACGTCCCGCTGCACCAATGCTATACAATCGTGGATCAATCTATTTTCCATATGGAAATAGGCTACATTATATTATGCATCCATCTCCCCCTCTCCGTTTATAGTAAATAACAGTTATGGTGTCTGTAGAATATGCATGCACTTTATTCTGTTTATTTGCAGACACTAGTTTGTTGTCTATATGTTCTGTTGAAACAGGTCCTCCCCCTGGGCGTGCTCTGTTCACCCGTCTCATTTACTGTGTTTAACATGTCTGAGGGGTGTGAGCGGGTATCTCGCTGCGATTGGCTAGCAGCGCAGGGGAGATGTCCGCCCTTCACAGATAAAATACCGGTAACTGCGGCTCGAGACCACGCCCTCAGACGAAGTCCGGAAGTGACGAAACGCGTCAGGGTCGTGGTCTCGCCGTAAACCGGAAGTGACGTTTGCGCTCCAACGCATCCAGGAACCAGGAAGTGGTAACATCACACACGCTGTTTAACACAGCGTGAGCCTCCATCTACTGGCGCCTTATGTGTACTGAGCAACTAACATTTTCTATGCCCGTTTTTTAACTGCAATTTTGTACGTATCCACTTGTAAGGGGGTTGTTCATGGGAAATAAATGCTTAAAGCAATATCACGCTATGTGACTATTCTTTTTTCATATGAAT
This sequence comes from Rana muscosa, assembly GCA_029206835.1. NCBI lineage: Eukaryota > Metazoa > Chordata > Amphibia > Anura > Ranidae > Rana > Rana muscosa. The sequence continues at coordinate 83,185,871 of CM055126.1, forward strand.
ACCTGAACACCTGAGCATACAAACAAAGTTGGATATCGGTGGAAGGAGTGAAAGAAAGGAAAGAAGTGATCCTGGTGACATTGATAAGGCTCATTCATATCTACCTTTTGGTGAGTGTATCCCCAAAAGGGGACTTCTCTACTGTATATACAATACATGACGGATGAACTTTTTGAACTATATCAACCACTTTGAGATATCAATCACACTTTCCCTCTGCTCATCAGTTCCTTTTGTGTAGGCAACACATAAAGAAGCTTGTTATTCATGACAAGAAGCGCTGCTACAATATTTATGGACATTTACTGAGTTTTTATATATATTTTAGTGTTTTACGGTATTAATTGTCTACAATTTTTTATTGTGCATAATTTTATTGTTTTACATTATTTATTTATAATAATCTTTGGGTGTTCCTCCAAATACTGCTTTTACATAACATGTTTGTTATTTAAAAAAAATAATAATTGCCTTTAGTGTTCCTTAATCAAGGCGATGACTCCATGATAACCAATGCACAGAGATGCAGTTAGTTACTCCCAGTATGTGTGGAGAAAAGAGGAAATCCTCGTAGTGTAATAGGTTTATAAAAGCATTTATTAAAAGTTCAGATAAGGATTAACCCCTCCCCTTCGATACCTTTTTATTACCCTCTATCCTGACAGGAATATCCTCTTCTTTAATTTCAATAATTTTTATTGAAGTATTTTCACATACAGAATAATATCATGTAATAAGATATAATAAGAAAACAAAAGAAAAAATGCTGTAAAGAGTTTCTTTGGTCACTGTAATTGATTACATAACATTCTGGGATAAGAATGGAGATTGTTTCTATGCTGTCTTATGTAGTCCCCTGCTGAAAACTTGCATTGACTGGTAGCACCCGGCCCCAGCAGGCCGTCCCCCCCCCCGCCCCCGGCACCCCGGTGGGGATCATGCTGTGCCATCCGGCGGAGAGCGACGCCCCACCCACACCGAGCCCCCACCTTGTGAGCAATAAGGGGCTATTCCCAAACATATTTCTAACATTGGCAGAGCCTAGTCACGTGTGTACACGTTAATATGAGAGGTGGATGGATCTCGACCACAAAACCATCTTCAGCAGAGGTAGGTTTCATTAAAACATTTAAACAGACGTCCAAACCATAGGTAAATAAATCAAACATGAAAATAAACAGAAACATAAACATAAACGTAAACATAAATGCAGCAAATAATAATCTTGAGTATTATTGTTAGACCATATTCCAACACTATGAATCAAACTGTGAGCATAAATTGAAAATCATGGAAGTCATGAATTGGAAATTATAGAAGGAGTTTGTTTGTATCATACCAGTCTATCCATTTTTTCCATAAAGCATCAACTTTCAAGTGATTATTTTGGGCCCTGGCATGCAACCTTTCATATGTAGAATGTGTGTTAGTAGTCATAATGACCTCATCTATGCTTGGGGTCTGTTGGTCCTTCCAGTGTCTCATAAGTACTAAACGGGCACTAAGGAGTAAATGGACCATTACAGTTTTGTTCTCGTGAGGTATGGATTCTATTGTCAGTGACAGTAGTGCAAGACCCGGGGAAATAGGTATTGGCGTATTTAGTACCTTTCCAATCAAATGGAACACTTTTTTCCAATAAGTCGCTATCCCTGGACAAGTCCAGAGGATGTGATACAGTGATCCCGTCGATCCACACTTCCTCCAACACCCATCAGGCGTCCGAGGAGAGAATTTGGCAATCCTGTAGGGCGTCAGATACCATCTTAGTATAATTTTTTGAGTTAATTCCCACAAGTTTGCACTCCTAGTCACTGCATAGTTAACTTGCATGGCATATTTCCATTGTTCCTCTGTGTACTCACTGCCAAGGTCCCTTTCCCAGGCTATTATATTACGATTTCTATTGAAGTTGTGCTTGTCACCTAAAATACTATAAAATAAGGATATACCTTTGATCTTAGAGGTTGGTGAATTGAAGTATTGATTTACCTGCCACGGGAGATTTATCGCAACGGGGGGTGAGGTATTCAGATAGTTCAACAGTCTCCGATAGGTATAGTAATCTTTATCTGGGAGACCATATTCTATTTGGAGAGAGCGAAAAGTTTTGGGAGCAGGGCCTATTAATAAATGGTCTATTTGCGTAATCCCCCTCCTGACCCAAGCGCTGACGTCAATATTCGGAATAACGTTGGATATGCTCGCTAATGGTATCTGGACTGGTGTACAATGGACTTTTTGGAGGTTAGTGGACAACAGTTCCTTCCAAGCTGACACAGAAGCTCTAATGGTCGGTGACCAAACACCGGGTTTAGCAGTTGCTTGTGGGCTGGCTAGAAGAAAATGGGCTAGGTTACCATTGTGGACTTGGGTTTTCTCGATTTCTATCCATCTATTGGTTACCTGTGGGGTGAACCACGGTTTAAGTTGAGTTAGTATGGCTGCTGAGTAATAATCTTTTAGTACTGTTAAACCTACCCCTCCCACCTTCCTAGTGGATGTTAACTTGGAAAAAGCGCATCTCGACCTTTTGCCCATCCAAAGGTATTTATTAATTAAAGCCTGGGCTCTAGTGAAGAAACTGTTGGGAACCGGGATGGGCAGAGTCCTGAATAAATATAAGAATTGGGGAAGTACGAACATTTTGAAAGCTGCCAGTCTCCCTGACCATGATAGTTCTGTCTTTGATATATTCTGTAGTTTCTTGTGTAGGTTGTCTAAAAATTTTGAGTAGTTTTCCTTGACTAACTCCTTTGTAGAGGGGGTTAGTTGAATACCAAGGTACTTCATCCCTGAAGTGGTCCATCTGTATGGGTATCTACCAGATAATTCTCTCATTGTATCTTGTGGCACATTGATACTCATTATATACGATTTATCCTCATTAACCTTGTAGTATGAGATACTGTTGAATCGTTGTAGTACCTCATGTACCGAAGCCAGGGAAGTTTTCACATCAGTAATCATTAGGATAACGTCATCTGCGAATAAGCTGATGACGTGTGTTGAGTTTTTAAATTTGATTCCCTCTATGTGAGAATGGTTGCGAATGTGGCTCGCCAGAGGTTCCATGACCATGTTAAAGATCAGCGGGGATAAAGGGCACCCCTGGCGGGTCCCATTTGTGATTTGAAATGGTTTTGACAGCACCCCTGAATTAAATATCTGGGCAGATGGCTTAGTGTACAGCGCCATTATAGCGGAGAATATTGGTCCCTCAAACCCGAAGGACTGCAACACCCGTGACAAGTACCCCCAGTGGACTCTATCGAACGCCTTCTCCGCGTCCAGAGCTAGGAGCAGAGATGGCGTTCCTCGTAGGTTTGCTTGATGGATTATGTTAATTAAGCGTCTCGTGGCGTCAGACGTCTGTCGCCCTTTTGTGAATCCCGACTGGTCGGGATGTACGATTTGGGGGAGAATGTCCATCAGACGCATTGCTATCAATTTGGCATACAATTTCAAATCATTGTTGAGGAGGGAAATTGGCCTGAAATTTTGGGGAGTGGATGGGTCCTTCCCCGGCTTCGGCAGGGTTATTATTAACGCTTTCAACATTTCAGGGGGAAAGGACGAAGAGGCAACCGCAGCATTGTAAACTGTCGATAAGTATGGTGCTAGGATAGTCTGGAAGGTCCTATAGTATTCTCCTACAAATCCATCTGGCCCTGGAGATTTATTTGCTGGGAGTGTATGTATAGCTTGTATGACCTCGGAGGTCGTGAAGGGAGAGTTGAGTTGTGTAAGCTGTTCATGGCTGATCTGTGGGAGAGAAATGTTCTGTAAGAAATCCTTGATAAGGTCAGTGGAAGGTTGAGGTATAGTAGGGTCATGCGACAAATTGTATAGAGAACTATAGTAGTGACTAAAGGCCTCTGCAATGTCATTGGGGTGGAATTGTTTTTCTTTGGTAAGTGGGTGGACAATAAAAGGAATTTTGGTCTTGTACCTGGTACCTCTCATGCGTTGGGCCAATAGTTTCCCTGCTCTGTTCCCATTTGCATAATAATTAGTTTTGAGTCTTCTAGAGGACCTCTCAAATTCGCCTAATAAGAGAAAGCGTAAGTCATAGCGGAGTTGAAATAGTTGTTTTGAGATTGTAGGGGTGGGGGTGTTTTTGTTTTGTGTTTCTAGGATTTGGATTTTCTGTGTTAGGTCTTGTAATTGTTTTTGCTGCTGCCTCTTCCTCCTCGCCCCCAACTGAATAAAAATACCCCTCATATAAGCCTTATGTGCGTTCCATAACACAAAGTTATCATTGACCGACTGTTCATTATTTATAAAATATTGAGTCAGATGTTTTTCTAGCAATTCTTTAGTGTCTTTAGACTGCAAGAGAATGGGGTTAGCTCTCCATACTGGAGTCGGATTAGAAGAGAAAGCATCGGAGATGGTCAGAGTCACTGACGCATGGTCAGACCATGTTATGGTATTAATGACCGCGGATGTTGATCTAGCCAACACGCCTTGATCCACTAAGAAGAGGTCCAGTCTAGAATAAGACTTGTGTGAAGCGGAAAAAAAGGTAAAATCCCTTTCACCTGCATGTAGGCATCGCCAAGCATCAAATAGGTCATGCTGGTGAATAGAAGGTTGAAGACAGTTGTTAGTTCTAGTCCTGGGGCCTGAAGAAGTAGAGTCCAGAGTGGAATCGGGTATGAGGTTAAAGTCTCCACATACAATCAATGAGCCCTTTTGATGTTTCCTTATCTTGTTGATAGCTTTGTTAAAGAATCAAATTTGGTTGGAGTTGGGGGCGTATACATTGACAATGGTGTACTGTGAGGAGTTAATTTCGCAAAGGATTATGATGTAGCGGCCTTGTGGGTCTTTTATCTCCTCCTGGAGTGTGAAGGAGACAGTGTCTCTGACTGCCACCAGAACTCCTCTTTTTTTAACCTCTGCATTGGCAGTGAAAATATATGGGAAACTTTTATTGGAGCATTGTGGAGGATTTTTGGCGTTAAAGTGCGTTTCCTGGACACAAAGTACATCGCTCTTAAACTGAACGGCCTCCTTCCATATAGATCTCCTCTTAGCAGGGTGATTAAGACCCTTTGCGTTTATGGACAAAAATGTTATCCCCATGGTTGTAAGGAGTTTTTGCCAATAGAGAGGTGTAGATCAAAGTTGTGTAATACAAGTGACCACGGCACCCTCCTGTGGCGAGAGGTGGTAGTGTAATGGACATATATGTTATTTCTAGATGGATCCTGATATGCGTACTCACTATTCGGTGTCTTAGTTGAAGTTTGGATAGTTGCTGGGTTCTGAGGTATAGCTTCCTTTGGAGATTCGGCTTCTTCTCCCCAGGTCTTCCTGTTAGACCATGTGCATGCTTCGGTGCTAGATGCTGCATTTAAAAAAAAAACCTGAAAAACAATAGACAAAAAAGAAAAACACAACCAGAAGGAAACGACCGCTGCATATTCTGCAGCTTAAGGTCACATGACTTAAAGGGTATAAACATTGTTCTCAGGAACTGAGAAAAACTAGTGAGAGTTTATCCTCGGGTGCAGCTATAGCTGCTCAAGTGTAAACAAGGGCGAGTTCAAGTGCGAAAGAAACTTTACTCTTCCAGGGCTCTTATGGTAGTATTTGCAATTTCTAAAGGGCTAGTGCTTTGTACCATTTTGTGCGTTCACTTTCTGCCACTCAGGTTCCTTGTGGGGGATGTGTTTGTTAGACACCGCCCGACCCTCCGGTTCCGGGATGATCTGCCATTCTTTAAGTTGCTTCAATCCTTTTTCCAAAGAATCTATAACAAAGGTGGCGTCATCTTTAGTTATTGTAAGTTTGGTGGGATATCCCCACCTGTAGCTGATCTTGTGGTTTCGCAGGGCCTTAGTTATGGTGTTAAGGTCTCTTCTTTTTTGGAGAGTGTGCTGCGAGAGGTCTGCAAAGAATTGCAGGTGTTGATGCTGCAAGGGGATTTGATCTTTGTTGCGCATGGCTGTCATGAGTTTGTCTTTTGTATAGTAAAAATGTAGCCGCAGGATGACATCCCTCGGTACTTGATTAGGGAGATAAGATGGTTTGGGCAAGCGGTGAATCCTGTCTATGGAAACATCCAGCTCTGTAAGGTCAGGCAGGATGTCTTTGAACAGGGCTGTGGCAAATGCTCTTAGTTCCCCTTGCTGCACTGTTTCAGGGATACCTCTTATTTTTAAATTGTTTCTTCTTGCCCTATCTTCCATATCTGCGATCTTCGTTTTGAGTCCCTCTATCTCCTCCCCACGCTCATCATGCGCGTCAACCAAGTCATTAATAGTTTCCGCAAATTCTCCCATCTTATTTTCCACGTGGTCTACCCGTGCTTCAACCCCTTGGATCTCCTTAGTAAATTTCTGCATACATGTCACAAGATCTGTGTGGAACGAGCTCCTGAGCGACAGTAACATATCTTTTAATACCGTGTCCATGACTGGTTGATTTTTTGTGGGGAAAACCTCTATGCTGTCTGGCAGCTCCCTCGTATCCTCCCCAGAGTCTATGTCAGGGCCTGGGCCTGTGTTCAGATCGCATCCCGTGCCATCCAGCCGGAATCTAGCCTTAGCCGGGCTAGCGGATTGCGGGGTTGCAGGGAGGGAGTGTGAGCTGTTAGGGGAGCTCTCAGTACTGCTATGTGAGGCGGGATGCGAGCGGGGATGTGTGCTCTGTGCTGGGGTGGATGAGGCGCCGGCGCCATTTTGCCTACCTCCATGCATCCCCCATGCATAAAAGTCTGTCAGTTTCTGCGGTCTCCTTAGCTCCTTTCTTTTTCTGGTCATGGTCCACAGGTTGTGCGGGTACAGAACGCTCTCTTTCTGGTATGTTAGAGTCCCTCAGTAAGTTGCTTTTAGCCGCGATGTGTCCCTGGTTCACAGAGCTCAGCTCTCACGCCGCCATCTCGGTCCGCGGCTAGCCACGCCCCCCAATATCCTCTTCTTTAAATACATTCAGATTAAACAAATTTACTTGGCTCCAAATCACCTTCTAATTGGTACAGAGATCAGACGCCATTTGAAACCTTATGCACCAGGTCAGATCCCCATGGACACACAATCTCACAACCATGTATACCCTGTTATTCAATGATATTGACCCCAAGGAGGACACAACTAGCCAAAAATGGGAAAGGAAACTTGATACTGATCTTTCTCGAGATGATTGAAAACACATATTTACATACATCCATAAGGGCTCCTTGAATGTCTTGACGCAAGAGAATGGCTTTAAAATATACTCCCAGGTGGTATAGAACTCCAGACAGAATTCATAAATTCAACCCCAATACCCCACCTTTATGTTGGCGTTGCGAAGCTGCCTAAGGAACACTTCTCCACATATGGTGGGATTGCCCTCGAATACAGCCCTTTTGGAAGGAAATACACCACCTTATTTCCCACATAACTACCTACACACCTGATTTCATGCCGGCCCAATATTTATTACACCACACATCCTTACCCCATACAACCTACAAACAATCTCTTTTTTGTTACATCTCATTAACGTGGCTAAACTTTGTATACCTGTACATTGGAAGAAAAGTACACCCCCCTGTATCTCTGAATGGCTACAAAGGGTCGGGAGAATTGCTGAAATGTAAGACTTACTGTATATACTTGAGTATAAGCCGACCCAAATATAAGCCGAGGCACCTAATTTTACCACAGAAAACTGGGAAAACGTATTGACTCGAGTATAAGCCTAGGGTGTCCATCTGCATGCCTCACTGTGTCTAACTTTGCCTCACTGTGTCCATGTGCATTCCTCACTGTGCCCATCCCTCACTGTGCCCATGTCTCACTGTGTCCATGACTAGACTGACGCTTAACATGGGAGTCTATGGAAGGGGTGCCCCGATTTGAAAAATTAGTGCTCCCTGGCTGTAGGTCCCCCAGACCACAAACTTTGCACTCTTATAGAGGAGGAATGGGGCTACATATGTCCCAAGTGCCGGGTGCAGGAGACCTATGACCGGCTCGTACCGGGTCCCCAAAGTCACCAGAGAAATTACAGTTTAACATGGGAGTCTATGGAAGGGGTGCCCGGCTTTGAAAAATCGGTGCTTCTTGGCCGTAGGTCCACCAGACAACAAACTTTGCACACTTGAAGAGAAAGATTGGGGCTACATGTGTGCCAAGTTTGGGTTCCAGGGGACCTACGGCTGGCCGGTACCAGGTCCCCAAATTGCGGAAGATCAGGCGCAAAAAGGTGACTTGAGTATAAGCCGAGGGGGGCATTTTCAGCACAAAAAAATGTGCTGAAAAACTCAGCTTATACTCGAGTATATATGGTAATACAACAAGCGAGAGACTCCCTGACAAAATTTCATAAAATATGGGCTTGCTGGATCCACTTTACAAATTCTGCAGAATACAGCACCTTATCCAATACCATACCATAGCTTGACCTGGAGATGGACGTATAACATGTGACTCATACCCCACAAATCTACCAACATTATGTTGCACACCCCCACGTCCCTATAATTACCCCTGTTTTTTTTTTATTTTTTATCCTTTACTCCTCTCTTATGATAAAATTTTAAAAGTTTTTTTTTTTTTTTTGTATTATTCGATTTTGACTGTGAAAATGTATCTACTCTATACCTTGCTTAGATAAAAAACATATCTTAACCACTTCCTTACTGGGCACATATACTCCCTTCCTGCCCAGGCGAAATTTCAGCTTTCGGCACTGTCACACTTTGAATGACAATTGCGCGGTCGTGCGACGTGGCTCCCAAACAAAATTGACGTCCTTTTTTCCCCACAAATAGAGCTTTCTTTTGGTGGTATTTGATCATCTCTGCGGTTTTTATTTTTTGCGCTATTAACAAAAAAGAGCAACAATTTTCAAAAAAACACTTTTTTGATTTTTGCTATAATAAATATCCCAATTTAAAAAAAATAAAAATAATAAAAATTCCTCAGTTTAGGCCGATACGTATTCTTCTACATATTTTTGGTAAAAAAAATCGCAATCAGCGTTTATTGATTGGTTTGCGCAAAAGTTATAGCGTTTACAAAATAGGGGGTAGTTTTATGGCATTTTTATATTTTTTTTTTTTTTTTACTAGTAATGGCGGCGATCAGCGATTTTTTTCGTGACTGCGACATTATGGCGGACACTTTTGACGGTATTTTGGGACCATTCACATTTATACAGCGAACAGTGCTATAAATATGCACTGATTACTGTATAAATGTGACTGGCAGGGAAGGGGTTAACACTAGGGGGCGAGGAAGCGGTTAAATGTATGCCCTGGGAGTGATTACTACTGTGGGGGGAGGGGACTGACTGGGGAAGTTGACCGATCTGTGTCCCTATGTACAAGGGACACAGCATCGGTCTCCTCTCTCCCTGACAGGACATGGATCTGTGTGTTTACTCACACAGATCCATGTCCTTGTCTGTGTACCGTCCGATCGCGGGTACCTGGTAGACATCGCGGCCGCCAGGCACGCGCATCGGCATTACAGTGACGCGCCGGGCACGTGCGCGTGCCGCTGGCGGCGCTCGCACGCCCCCCAGTGGCCGGAGGAGTGGAGGCCGTAAAAAGACGGCCTCCCGGCATTTAAGAACCACCTTGCGGCCGTACATAGTCTTACGGCGGGCGCGAGGTGGTTAAACATTGGTTTTATACATATTCATTTATCTTGATTGCGATGTTCTCTGTTACATGCATTTCATTGTATGACTATATGATTACGTTCATGTATTGCATAAAACCTTAATAAACATATTGAAACAAAAAAAAAGTTCAGAATACACTTTCACTTGGGCAGATTCACATCAGCATAAAAAACAAACACGGCAGTGGTCGGCACTAGCTTTCTCATGTGGAATGACATCACACATCTAAAAGTCTGTAATGCTTCATGTGCTCATGCTGCAGGACCATTTGATTACTGAACCACATGTAAAACTTCACAGCAGCTCAGCAGATACAAAAAGTGGAGCTGCTGACTTTTTTTTTTTGTATAATCTTTGTTTTAGCATTTTAGACGGCACACATCGTAAATAAGAAATGAATACAGAAAAACTGTCATCATTCAGAATTCAAGAAAATATCAATAATGACCATGAGCTATGTCAGCACTACAAAACCTATGAAGGTTCCCCAATGTCCCGGAAACCTACCAACTTGAACACAATCTGTAACCGACATAAAACTCGCCAAATAAACAGAATACTGATGACAAAAATTATTATACATTTACATATTTAAACTATCTTTACTCAAGAAGTCAATGTCCACACCCGGTTCATTAGCTGATTAGATACTGCATCTGAAAGGTTATCACCTGTGGGATTTTGGTTCACCTGGATCAATTAAATTTGGGGTCAGCCAGGGCAAGGAAGGCAATGTCTAAGCTAGAAGAGACAGAAGGCATTCCAGAGACATGGTCTCCAGGATGCCCAAATGGAGTCAAATCGTTTCCGAGTACCCCTACAAGTAGTGAGCCATTCCTCGGCCTCTACGATCTCCCCCACCTTCCCAATCCACTCTGATTCTCTCAGAATGCACAAGCTTTTCCAGTGAACTGGTATAAGGTGTTTAGCAGCATTGAGGAGCAGTGTTAATTTTGTCGACTAAAACTGACTAAAACATTTTAGTCGACTAACTAAATACAATTTTAGTCGACTAAAATATGACTAAAACAAAAACAATTGAGATGACTAAAATACGACTAAAACGAAAATGACATTTTAGTCAAAAGACTAAAATGGGACTAAAACTAAAATGCCATTTTAGTCAAAAGACTAAGACTAAAACTAAATTGAAATTTGACATCAAAATTAACACTGGTCTGCAGTGCATGTTCATACCTCAATACATAAATAATAACATATAAGATTTTTCACTCCAGCAGTATATGAGTTTGGAAATTGTAGAGAAATGCTTAAATAATGCATTACAATTTAACTACACCCATTTGATTTTAGATGACTAAAATTAGTTTTAGTTGACTAAAATGATTTTAGTCTACTAAAATGTACTGGAGATTTTATTTGACTAAAATGTAGGACATTTTAGTCGACTAAAATTTCCTGGACATTTAGTCGACTAAATACGACTAAAACGAAAACAATTGCAGAAGACTAAAATGGGACGAACTAAAATGCCATTTTAGTCCTAAGACTAAAACTAAATTGAAATGTGCTGCCAAAAATTAACACTGTTGAGGAGGTGAGGGAGTGCACTTAGTTTATAGCGAGATACAGGGATGGAGGGGATGTGGAGTAGAAAGTGTTTAGATGAATCGGGGAGATCCACACCGAGACGATCTGAAACGTGTTTACTAACCATTGACCAAAAAGGTTGTATTAAGGGACAATTCCACCATGTGTGAAGGAGTGTTCCTCTCTGTCCACACCCCCTCTAGCACAACTCAGAGGCCAAGGGGTACATTTTAGCCAGGGTCGCAGGCACCCGATACTACTGTGATGTAATTATTCTCTTGTGTCTTAGACTCCACTGAACCAGACTGTATCGTGCGATACAAGTGATTCAGTTCATTAGTAAACTCACACTGGAGGTCACGCTCCCATTCTTTGATGACAAACAGTTTGGAATTGGGCTTAGCCGAGTCTAGCAGTTTGTAGAGGGCAGAGATCATGTGAGACAGAGGTGTTCAAACTCTGTTAGAGAAGATCAAATCTGCAACTCATGTTGCGATGCGACAGTCAGCTAGCTGGTGATGTCTCCAAAAATCAAAAGGAAAGCTACCATACTGTTCCCTAAGGGTGGCCAGTGGGACCATGGTATGACCTTGCACAAAACGTGGCAAACTATGAGTAAGGAAGAGCCCTCTATGTGGGATTTTAAAGACACCAAGACCACTAGTATAGAATAAAAAGGTGTTTATATATAAAATTAGTTTACTCACACATGTGATTATCGGTTAAAAACCATGACATAACAAAAAACAAATCAAACATAGCAGGAATTCATAGCAAGCATACAAATATGTTTAAATAGTAGTACTCTACAATTTCCGAAAATTCAGTTACCCAACGCGTTTCTGGTTTCAAGCCCTTCATCAGGGTTATTGGATAGGAGAATGGCAAGTCATATATTTGTCAACAATATAATGTGAGCATCTATGGTATTTGTAGCTGCTGACTTAATTTTTTGTGGGGCGCTTGTAGCTCCTCTTCAAATAATTCACCAGATCAATTATTGATCCCTTGAAATGGTCAAGAAACCCAGCGTCTGGTATTGAACCTTTTGTCCCCTGAGGATGTCCCTTGCATAGACAACACACATCGACAGGGACAAGCAGCCTATGACATCATCACACCCACTGGTGTACCGCAGTCATGTATTTTTGAGTTTTTATTGCCCTGAGATGCTTGTGGGATGCTTGTTTGCATATAAATAAATTTGTGTTTTTAGCAATATTACCCCATGGTCCTTTTGTATTTTCTCCTTAATCTTACTGCAAAGGTATTATGCACTTTTAAACAGCCAGCAGAGGACCAGGTGTTTGTGGTTGTTACCATACCCTGGTGTGATTCACATTTGGTGTATGCTGCACTATTGATCTCTTATAATCTGGAGATCATGGTTATCCAGTAAGGAAATTCATATACCTATGTTCGAGATGGTGTTCGAGCTGGTGTTCGAGCACGTGGAACTGTGGCATTTTATTTTTACAAGATCCTACACTGGCTCCCTAGTGGAGCCCTGAAGTATTCCTTTGGGAGTGGACTTTCATTTTCGCCCAAGATTGTTTATATAGGCCCCCTAGTGGAGCCCGGAACACTTTTTGGGAGTGGTCTTTCCATTTTCATTACAGTATTGTTTGCGTTATAGTGTATATTGTTTAATTTTTTTCACTTTATTTGTAATTTAATTCATTGATGTTGATATTATTTATATAATTTTGATTCCCCACCGGCAGTGTCAGTTATTTGCTAGGGTTTGCGCTATACAGCGGATGGAACATCTCACAGCTGCCTTAGGGGAAAGGGAGGAGGAACACAATACATTGGGATCTGTTCCAATTCTCGGACGAATATAAGTCCTACATTTGAGTATCTTGTTTTAGGAGAATTTGAAGCTTTGGGCCGTCAACCTTGCCAGAACTTTTTATCCCCTTCCCTCTTACTTTCCCTCTACGGCTCCTCCCTTATTCCTTTCCTTTCGTTTCCCCATTGATACCTTAGGTGTCGCCCACTCTTCCTCTTAAAGAGAAAATTCCCTCGGTTTCCGGTGATCCATTGATACCACTCCTGCGAAACCAGGACTGAGAGCCACACTTTATATGAAGTATTCTTTCTTTCTCCCTATTTTTCTTACTCAATGGTATACACATGACCATTAAAACTAATTATCTTTCTGGTTTGGAGGTACCCTCTGCTGTTCAGGTTGAACTACAGGATATAACTGTTGTGGAGTCTATATAGACCACAGTCTCCTGTTTTATTATAAGATTGTAATGGAACCTTGCCTGTTATTTCACTAATGTACATAGACATTTTTGACAAGTTATGATTATTGCCTATTACTGGATATTGTTATAGTAGATTACACGCTGCGCTTTGGAATACCACACAATAAATGCGTGCTAAAGATTAAAACACATGTAATGTTAATGTGACGTGAGTAACATATGTGACATAGACGTGATATAACCAAATAAAAAGAATAAGAACATGTCAATTAAAACATTAATAATAAAGTGCTCATGTGCATCCAAGTGCTTTGTAACACAAATTTAAGTGTCCAGTTGGTATTTAGGGAACAACCATAGTCCCACTTTGAATAGCAAAAAGTGCTTTTGTGCAAAAACAAGTATTTTATAGGAAAACAATGCTGTGACAGTCCTGTTGAAAAAAGTGCATATGCGTGGTATCCAGTAATGGCACTGCCGACATGCTTATATATCCATGCATCTGACAATGATTGACGGGTGTTGCAGATCATGCTTTGGTGCTCTTATTCCAGTGACCCCCCTAGGTATTAAATGCTAACCTTGGAGCGTGTGACTTGGCAATTACGCTCAGTCAATACAGGCTTGTGAATCACCCCGGGGTTCTATAATGGTAACAGAATCCTGGGCTTCCCACGCAGTATCTCGGGAATAATGGGGAATAAAAAGCCTTGATAGTGTAATATCGCTTTAAACGTTTTATTAAACAAATAAAAACAATCCCCCAATGGGGTACTCACATGCGTCAGTGCACCACTCTGTGTATGGCATGAAATATTACAGCGGCTGGTGTTGGAATGGTGTATGCTTCCTCCTAGGCAGATGGACTGCCTGTCGTACCTCCCCAGTGTAATATCATGCCTTTTTGTACAATCCGCATACCTTAACCACTTCCCGCCCGGCCTATAGCAAAATGACGGCTGTGCGGTGGTTCAGTTATCCTGACTGGGCGCCATATGACGTCCAGCAGGATAACAGCTGCCGCGCGCCCGAGGGGACGTGTGAGTGGTACACAGCAATGATTGAACCCACCAAAACATGTTTTTCTGGGGGAGGGGGAGGAAGGGGGGGAAGTGGGAAGGAAGGTATGGTTGTACAGGGTACTAGAAAAAGTAGATTCACAAAAATTACGTTTATGTAAACAGATATTATTAAAGTATACACTGGTATGGTGGGAGGTACACTAAAAAGGGAGGAAATAAAAAGGGGGGATGGTGATGTATAATGGAGAGAAGAGATCCCCAAATCAGGGCAGAAGCATAAAGGTGTGTTCATGGAATGTCCGAGGGGTAAAAGACCCAATAAAATGACAAGCAATTTTTTCAACAGCCGATACTAATAACATTAAAATACTATGCCTGCAGGAAACACACCTGGACAAAGGAACTGTCAACACGTTAAAATACAGGAAATATCTAACTCAATATCATTCCACGCACACATCTTATTCAAGGGGTGTGAGTGTGTTGATAGACTCAGGTATGGTGTTTTCCTGCATCCATAGTACGATAGATACCGAAAGACGCTATGTATTCCTTCATTGCTGGGTAGAGACAAGAGAATACGTGGTTGCAAGCATATATATCCCCCCTCCGTTTTGGCACGGAAATTTTGTGGGACCTGATGGAGTTTGTCGTGGATAGGCTGGGTGTGCCTGTAATGGTGGCAGGTGATTTTAACATGACTATGAATAAAAAAATGGATAGGTTCCCGGTAGGTCCCCCCTCTGGACAGACGGTCGGTAGCCCTCTTTTCCGATTTTGTGGGGAGATGGGATTGATTGATGTGTGGAGGAGGAGACATCCAGAGGAAAAACAATTCTCCTGCCACTCAAGGACACACTCGACCCTATCCAGGATAGACCTTGTACTCTGCAACGAAGAGGCGTTGGGTGAGCTGGGAGAGGTGGTATATGAACCAAGAAGCATCTCGGACCACTCCTCAATGATCTTTGAAATAAAGATAAACCCAGGGCACAATAAAAGGGATTGGAAGCTAAATCCATTCTGGCTAGAGGTAATTAAAGAACCGGAGGGAATATGTGGCAGTTTGAAAGAATTCATAGCAGTAAACACTGGTTCCGCCGCGACGGGAGTAATCTGGGACACCTTGAAAGCGTTTTTGCGGGGAATTCTGATTCAAAAATATCGTTCATTAAAAAACAAACGCGCGCCAAGGAATCCGCAGAGAGTGAAAAGGTGAGGAGGTCAGAGCTTAGCTAAATAAGCAACCCAACCACGGAGGAACGTAAGAAATGGCTACAGGCGCAGGAGGAATATAAAAAAAAAATAATAAGAAAGGCGGAAAACAAAAAATTATTTCAGAAACAGAATTTTTTCGGTGAGTGTGAAAGAGTGGGGAGGATCCTGGCGCTAACTGCTAGGGCCAATGACCCCCCATCTGCTATCCCGGCGATTTATGACGAGGAGGGGGAAATTAAGAGCACACCAGAAATAACGGAAGTGTTTAAAAAATACTATCAGAATCTGTATAGCAGTACTTGGCATAATAACAGAGAGGGGAAATGGATACCTTCTTCGTAGGCCTGAAGATACATCGGCTGACAGGGGTAGACAGAGAGGGGTTGGAGGCACCACTCACACTGGAAGAAATACAATTGGCAACAAAAGAAATGGCGGGCCAAAAGGCACCAGGTCCCGATGGCTTGCCAATAGAAATATATAAAACCTACAGTGAGGTGCTGCTCCCAAAACTGTTGGAGGTATTCAACTGGGCGGCCGAGGAGGGGAAAATGCCAGGGTACATGGAAGAGGCAACCATCATAACACTACTGAAGGAAGGGAAAGATCAACTGGAGGCAAACTCATACAGACCGATATCTCTTTTGTGTGCATACACAAAAATCCTGGCCAAAATATTGGCAACAAGGCTAAATAAGATGGTCTCAAAACTGGTACATCCTGACCAGATGGGATTTATTCCAGGCAGGTCAACCAGCTCTAATATAAGAAGAGCATTTTTAAATATCCAGTTGCCAATAGAAGAAAGAGGGGCAAGAAAAATTTTGTCCTTGGATGCCACAAAGGCATTTGACAGCCTTGAGTGGCATTACTTGTGGAAGGTGCTAGAAGAGTATCAGTTTGGCCCTAAATTTACTCAATGGATTAGGATATTATACGAGAATCCCAGGGCAAAGATAAGGATAAACGGCGAGTGTTCAGATTGGTTTCAATTGGAGAGGGGGACAAGGCAGGGATGTCCGTTGTCGCCCCTGCTTTTCGCCCTCGCCATGGAGCCACTAGCCATTGCGATAAGGACATCCCCGGGGATAAAGAGGTTTAAAAGGAAGTTAGGGGAGGAGAAAGTCGCATTGTATGCGGATGATATTCTGCTTTTTCTGGGGGACACGCAGACCTCACTGGAGACAGCAATGAATATTATAAGGGAATTTGGCAAATTCTCGGGGCTAACAATAAATTGGGATAAATCTGCACTCTTGCCGATAGATCCTCTGATAGGGCAAATAGACCAAGTGAAGGTGGTGACTCAAATAAGATACCTAGGAATAAATATGACAAAGGACCCTGGGCAATATATAGCTGGAAATCTAGTGTCATTATTGACAAAGCTGAGACAAAAATGCAGGGTCTGGAACCGACTTCCCCTTTCAGTAGCTGGTAAGAGCAACTTGGTAAAAATGGTGTGGATGCCGCAAATCTTATACATCCTACATAACTCCCCAGTATGGATTGCAAAACCGTGGTTTAGGAAAATAGAAGGGATATTTAGGGAATTGATCTGTATGGGGGGGGGACAGCAAGGATCTCACTCCGAGCCCTACAACATCCTAGGGAGAAGGGGGCACTGGCCCTCCCGAACCCCAGATATTACTTTTTAGCAGCTCAGCTGCAGCATATGAGGGGTAGCAATCGGAAGGTAGGAAGAGAAGCGGTAAAAAGCTTAGTTCTGAATGACACAAGCCACGATACGGAAGTGGAGGCAGTTGAGGCAGACTCATTTTATTCTAAATGCTCCACTGTTCAATTAATGGTCAAATGCTGGAAAGAGGGCAAGAAGATCTTAGGATATACAGGCTTCTCCGAATTTTCTCCCATCTGGGACAATAGTAACCTGCAGGAACTTTATCCCACTCCTCGACCCTTCCCATGGCTTTGACTAGGCATACACTTGCTGGAGCAACTATTTGTGACCAGCAGAATAAAAACATTCCAAGAAATAAGGGAGGACTATGCGGTCCCAAATAGATCTTTCTACAGATATTTACAAATCAGGCACGCGCTGAACGCACAGCTCGGACATAGCTCACCGGAATGGAACGATATGGCCCCCTTCCGAAGCTTAGTAAACGCAGAGATTGCTAGAGGAGGAATCTCAACTATCTAAGATTCCTTAGAAAGGGCTGACCAAAGAGAGGCATTGGTTAACAAAAACAGGGATAAATGGGAGAGGGACGTGGGCCCAATCTCACAAGAACAATGGGAACGAATACTAGCAGCAGGGCCCGGACTGTCAATGTCACCCTCCCAGATCATGTCCCAGCTCTATCTGATACACAGGGCGTTTTACACGCCCCAAAGAATGTTCCAGTTCGGCAGGAGATCAGACTCAGGCTGACAGAGATGTGGGGAGGACAGAGGAGACCTAATACATATGGTCTGGAGATGCCCCAAGTTATACCAATACTGGAAGCAAATAGTTGAAAAGATAAACATAGTATTTGGGACATCTCTGCAGCCGGAGGCTAGGCTATGTGTGCTGGGTCTTCTGGAAGAGAGGGGACCTTCAGTGGATGAGCGTACAGCAATAAGGAGATGCTTGTTTCAGGGAAGGAAACTTATTGCACAGAAGTGGCAAGCAGTAAACCCCCCTACAGCAGCAGAATGGGAGGAGGTAGTATCTGATACCATAGCAAAAGAAGAATTTATATACACCAAAAGAGGTAATAAAAAGAAATTTAATAATATATGGGATAAATGGATAGGAAAAGAGGCACGGTGGGTGGGGGGTGGACGGATGGGGAATGGGAGTGAGTACTATAACGTTTGTATTAATATATGATAAATTAAACGCACATTGTAATATAGAAATGAAATGGATGCATGTATAAATGTTATGGAAAAATAAATAAAGAAAAAGTATTTGATAAAAAAAAAAAAGTTTGTTTGTAAGCCGGCCGGCTTAAACTATCCGCCCGTCCTTCCGGGATATCGCTGTTCGTTTGTTGGTGACGTCAGCACGCCGCTACTCCCTACGCCGTTTTGTCAAAAGTGACGTCTTCCAGGGGCACGAGCGGCGTGCTGACTCACCGCATTTTATCATACAGGATGCAATAGACACACCCAGCTCTGACCTCCAGGAAGCACCTGCATCTGTAACCAAAGAACCATCTTCCCTCATTATAGTGAGGTCAAGAAAATTGATGGTCTCCTGACTCGCTTCATGAACAAATCTAATTCCTCTCTCGTTATCATTCAGAACGGAAAACGAGCTGTCCAGTTGGTCCCTGGTGCCATCCCATAGGAGGAGGACGTCATCAATATACCTAGCCCAGAGTACCAGGTGGGGACTCTGATCCCCGAAGAGGACGTCCTCCTCCCACTTGGCCATGAAGAGATTGGCCAAGCTGAGGGCATACTTGGCCCCCATTGCGACACCACGTGTTTGGCGATAATATTGACCATCAAACCAAAAGTAATTGTGACCTGCTGCATATTCCAACAGGTCTAAGATATAATCCCTTTGGAGCTGAGACAAACCTGACAAAAGATTCAAATAATACTTCACAGCTGAAATGCCCATCTGATGTGGAATAATAGAATATAATGAGGTGACGTCAGCTGTGACTATCCACATTCCTTCCTTGAATTCTATTTGCAACACTAAATTGATCGCATGCCTAGTGTCCTTCAAATATGAAGGCATCTGTTGGACCAACGGCTGTAAAAAATGGTCAATATACTTGCCCACCCGGGACGTCAATGAGTCTATGCCACTCACTATAGGTCTGCCCGGGGGGCAAGTCAAACTCTTGTGGATTTTAGGGAGACAATACAAAATGGGTTCTCTAGGAGCCCTTGGTATTAAGAATTGTAGCTCTTTATCATTCAAAATGACAATATCAGAGCCCCTTTGGACCAATTCTTCCAGGGTGTCCCTGTATTTGATAACCGGGTTCCCTGGTAATAAGTCATAGGTGTCACGATCATCTACGATCCTATGCATTTCTTTAAGGTAATCCGCCCTATCCAGGACAACAATTCCACCGCCCTTGTCAGCAGGACGGATTACCAACTCTCTATTTTGACAAAAAGAGTCAAGGCCTAGCTTTATCTCCTATTTCTTCCACCATTTGTAATGTCATATTGCGAAACGGTGGTTGGATAGGTTTTTAAACGTACATAATTCTAGTTAACTTTCGCCCTTTTATAGCGTTATGTCGCTCTTGTTCAGCATTGTGCAGCAGGGAGTATCGCATGATATGGGCAGGAATCCCCCATCAAAGATGGTGGATCGATGCAGGTGCTTCCTGGAGGTCAGAGCTTGGTGTGTCTATTGCATCCTGTATGATAAAAAGCGGTGAGTCAGCACGCCACTCGTGCCCCTGGAAGACGTCACTTTTGACGAAACGGCATAGGGAGTAGCGGCGTGCTGACATCACCAACAAACAAACAGCGCTATCCCGGAAGGACGGACGGATAGTTTAAGCCGGCCGGCTTACGAACAAACTTTACTTATGCTTTTAAAGTACAACTTTCTTGTAAGTGTATTTTTATCTTTTACAATTAAAACTGTTATGAAGTACTTCACTATGGTGGCCTTTATGTCTCTCTTGGAATCATGCATCTGGGGACTATGTTGAGGAGCCTTTAATGTGGAGGAAGAGGATTTTTGGTGATACACTACAGAAAGATCCTAGGTGGGGGAAAGAGCCACATGTGTATATGATCTCTTTATCAGGGATCCACATGAGCTGGTAAGGAGATTTGATATTGAAGGTGGAGGATCTTTGTCTTTACCAACGCTTCACTTCTTCTTAGGTGTTTAAGTGTGAAGTCACCAATACTCACTTACCTACTCTGAATATCTCTGAATCAGCGCTATCTTGGAACTTTTTGTACCATGAGATTTGTCATTTCTCAGCCCTGTTTTGGACATTCATGAGTGGAACTACATGTCAATTGAGTTTCTTTTATTTTTGAATATTGTTATGACCAACTCACTTGGTTAGATATTAGAGTTTGGGTCTAATTTGGTTAGATATTTCATTTATATCTTTTTTTTTTTTTTTTTTCTTTTTCTTTTCATGTTATATGGTGTATCACATCAATGTCACACCTATAGGGTGTCATGCTTTATTGTCACTAGTGTTATATTATCACACAGCCATATCAGTGCCCGTCATTGAAGAAGAAAATGTACTTATTTACAAAAAAAATTAACGGAAACAAAGAAAAACATTTTTTTTTCAAAATTTTTGCTCTTTTTTTATTTGTTGCGCAAAAAATTAAATCGCAGAGGTGATCAAATACCACCAAAAGAAAGCTCTATTTGTGGGAACAAAATGATAAATTTGCTTGGGTACAGTGTTGCATGACCACGCAATTGTCATTCAAATCGCGACAGTGCTGAAAGCTGAAAATTGGCTTGGGCAGGAAGGTGTATAAGTGCCTGGTATTGAAGTGGTTAAATAAAGATTATATAAAAAAAAAAAAAAAATGACTTTAGTAAGATAAAATAAAATTCCCACACACACAGGAGGTCATAGGACAGTAAATACTAGAACACAATTCAAAGTAAAACCATCAGAATGCAAGAAGCCTGCTGTTTTCAGTGAGAAAATGTGTTGTCTTAACCACTTAAAAGGGAGGTCCACCCTGATTTTTTTTTTTTTACACTAAAATTCATTTAAAAAAAAAAGAAAAAAATTAATAGAAAAAATTAAATAAAATTATACTCGCCCGAAATGCCCGTTGCTATGCGGAAGTCCCCTAATCTGCCTCTAATGTGCCTCTTCCTTATCCTCGGATTGAGAACTTCCGTTTCCTCTTCTTGTGAATGGGGCGCGCTGCCTTCTGGGAACTGTGTGTATCCCAGGAGGCAAGCCGCCCATTAACAAAGCACCGTGCAAGTGGCGCATGCGCAGTAGGAAACGGGCAGTGAAGCCGTAAGACTTCACTGCCTGTTTCCCTTAGTCAGGGTAAAGGAGCCGGGACCTGCTAGCAGCGATCGATCGCCGTCGAGGGACCGACATCGCGGGCGAGTAGGACAGGTAAGTGTCCTTATTAAAAGTCAGCAGCTACACTGTTAGTAGCTGCTGACTTTTAAAAAAAAAGGGTGGACCTTGCCTGTTTTTCAGACTTGGTGTTTACATGTAAAAAACATTTTGTTTTGCTAGAAAATTACTTGGAACCCCCAAACATTATATATTGTTTTTTTTCTATCACCCTAGAGAATAAAATGGCAGTCATTGCAATACTTTTTGTCACACCATATTTGCGCAGCTTTCTTACAAGCGCACTTTTTTGGGGAAAAAAATCACTATTTTAATTAAAAAAATAAGACAACAGTAAAGTTAGCCCAATTTTTTTTTTATATTGTGAAAGATAATGTTACGCTGAGTAAATTGATACCCAACATGTCATGCTTCAAAATTGCGCCCGCTCGTGGCATGGCGTCAAACTTTTACCCTTAATTTCCATAGGCGACTTTTAAAAAATTCTATAGGTTGCATCTTTTGAGTTGCAGAGGAGGTTTAGGGCTAGAATTATTGCTCTCACTCCAACGATTGCGGCAATACCTCACTTGTGTGGTTTGAACACCGTTTTCATATGCGGGCTCTACTCACGTATGCGTTTGCTTCTACGCTTGAGCTCGTCGGGACGGTGCACTTTAAAAAAACATTTTTTCATTTATTTTACTTGATCTTATTTATTTTTACACTGTTTTAAAAAAAAAAAAAATCTCTTGTAATAGAAAAAAGCATGACAGGTGCTCTTAAATTTGAGATCTGGGGTCAAAAAGACCTTGGATCTCATATTTAGACTAAAATGCAATAAAAAAAAAAAGTCATTTCAAAAAATGACAACAAAAAAAGTCCCTTTAAGACGTATGGGCGGAGCTGACGTTTTGACGTCGCTTCTGCCCTGCTATGGTATGGAGACGGGTGGGGGCCATCTTCCCCTCACTCGTCTCCATACCCAGCTAGGAAGAGGACCCGATCACCTCCGCCGCTACCGACGGCTCCGGTAAGCGGCAGAGGGCGCGGGAGGGGGCCCTCTCCCACCGCAGATAACGGTGATCTGGCGGCGAATCCGCTGCAGAGACCACCGTTATCATTTACAGGACCGGCGCCTGAAGAAATGGATACCTCAGTTGTGGCAGCAGCTGCTGCCGTTACCGAGAGATCCATCTTCAAAAAGAGAATGTATATAGTCGTGCGCTGGTCCTTAAGTGGTTAAAAACATGTTTTCAAAAGAAAAAATGTACACTCAGTCATTAAAGGGAACTCCAATGAATTGCAGATGTGGATTTTGGAAAGGTTGAAAAGACATCTTAGAGACTACTTTTTATTTTATGCTAGGAAGTGAAGTAGAATAACAACGTTTCAAACCAGGCAGGACTTCAACAATGCAGGTTTATTAACAGCTGGTAACATACAGGTTTATGTTCAAAGTATTACAAGATACAGGTCTAATTTATACATTTTCTTACAATGCAAGCATATTCGATATACCGTATATACTCGAGTATAAGCCGACTCGAGTATAAGCCGAGGTACCTAATGTTGCCAAAAAAATGGGAAACCTTACTGACTCGAGTATAAGCCGATGCCCCACTGTTCCCTAGCTCGCTGTTCCCTATTTTACATTGTAAATATTACCTGTAAAGAAGCTGCGGCGTCCATCGTTCAAATTCCGCGGTCTCTTCCTGTTCCTTCCTTGATAGGCGATTCTCAGCAGACACTCTCTGCCTATCACGATCGTTCTCTCATCCTCCGTTTTCCCAGCAGACACTGTGTTGGGTGTTCCGCCAATCACAGACGTCTGCTGGAAAACTGAGGATGAGAGAACGTTCGTGATAGGCGGAGAGTGTCTGATGAGATTCACCTATAACGGAAGGAACAGGAAGAGACTGCGGAATTTGAACGATGGACGCCACGGAATTTGAACGATGGACGCTGCAGCCGCAACTTCTTTACAGGTAATATTTACAATGTAAAAATTTCGATGACTCGAGTATAAGCCGAGGGGGGGACTTTCAGCCCCAAAAAAGGGCTGAAAATCTCGGCTTATACTCGAGTATATACGGTAGGTATTCTTATCCTCTAAACCAAATTGAAACATTTGTGAACTGTTCTCATCTTGAACCAGAATGGGTCTTTTCTGCCAATTCTTGGAAACCCGTTACCTGAGGGGACCAGTCGGTCGACTGGCTCGACCAGGTTTGTTAGGGAAATTCACCTGAGACGCACTCTAGAACAATTTGAGAAGTTTTCCCCATTTGACTCGTACGAGGAGACAAGTTACAAAAAAAGGACAGATATTTGCCTACTAGTTCTAACCGCTTGCCACCCGTGCAATAGGGCTGCATAGACAAACAGCTAGCCTGATAGACGCCTATCTGAACAGATAATTGCCCATTGGTTCTGACTCCCATGAGCTGAGCAATAGGGCAGCATACATAGAGGTCCGCCTTATGAGCTCCCATCTGACTTGTCCGACTAACAATTGTAAAACTTACACTTATATACCCTCACAAGCCTTATCTCAGCCATCTCTCTTAGATGTGATTGGTTGCTAAGATCTACGTCAATGTAACACCTTTCCTACAACCAGACAAACTTAATTATTCCTAGAATTCCTATATGTTCATTAACCACTTCGCGCCCGGGCCATTGGCAAAAGACGCCTGCATTGCGGCGCTCAATTGCCGGGAGGACGTCCATGGACGTCGTCATGTTTACTTCCACGATGCGCGCCGCCGCGGGCGCGCATCAGAGAAAAGCTGTGCCCGCTGTGTCAGGCGGGTGCCGATGAGCG
This sequence comes from Rana muscosa, assembly GCA_029206835.1. Classification (NCBI taxonomy): domain Eukaryota; kingdom Metazoa; phylum Chordata; class Amphibia; order Anura; family Ranidae; genus Rana; species Rana muscosa. The sequence continues at coordinate 83,210,325 of CM055126.1, forward strand.
TGCCTGGCGGCCGCGATGTCCACCAGGTACCCGCGATCGGCTGTCACAGAGCAGGGACGTGGATCACTGTGTGTAAACACAGAGATCCACGTCCTGTCAGGGAGAGGAGACTGATGCTGTGTCCCTTGTACATAGGGACACAGATCGGTCTCCTCCCCCACTCAGTCCCCTCCCCCCACAGTAACAATCACCTAGCAGGGAACACATTTAACCCCTTCCTCGCCCCCTAGTGTTAACCCCTTCCATGCCAGTCACATTTATACAGTAATCAGTGCATATTTATAGCACTGTTCGCTGTATAAATGTGAATGGTCCCAAAAATGTGTCAAAAGTGTCCGATAATGTCAGTCACAATAAAAATCGCATATCGCCGCCATTACTAGTAAAAAAAAACAATCATAATTCTATTTCCTATTTTGTAGGTGCTATAACTTTTGCGCAAACCAATCGCTATACGCTTATTGCGATTTTTTTTTTTTTTTTTTTTTTTTACCTAAAATATGTAGAAGAATACATATCGGCCTAAACTGAGAAAAAAATATATATATTTTTTTAAAAAAAATGGGATATTTATTATAGCAAAAAGTAAAAAATATTGTGTTTTTTTTTTTTTTTTCAAAATTGTCGCTCTATTTTTGTTTATAGCGCAGAAATGATCAAATACCACCAAAAGAAAGCTATATTTGTGCTAAAAATAGGACATCAATTTTGTTTGGGAGTCACGTCGCACGACCGCGCAATTGTCATTCAAAGCGTGACAGTGCTGAAACCTGAAATTTTGCCTGGGCAGGAAGGGGGTTATGTGCCCAGTTGTCAAGTGGTTAAAGTGATTTATATCTGGTTTTGTCCAATTAAAAACACCTGTGTAGAGACAGTCTGGCACCCAGCTGTGTTAGCCACAACTTCAAGGCTGACAGATTTATGACTTTCAGAGAATGAACTTCCAATAACGCTACCTTATCTGTTATGTCTTACTAATTCTATGTGTATGTATTCATATATTTGGTTCCATAAAAGGTACTATATTATTTATTATATATATATATATATATATACACACACATACATAGCTAATTACTTTATTCAATATTGTCTAATTATTAATATATCTTATACAATGTATTTTAATAAAACACAAATAGACCCTGTCAAACTTGATTCATGTTTTGTACATAACTTTCTCATAACCACCTGTAATCACTATCTGTGGTGCTTATCTCATCAGCTATATTCCAACTATTGTCAGAATGTTCCTTTGTCTATTTAGTTGACCTTAAAATGAACTGTGTCTCAGTGCACTTTCACCTACTTAGCTTATGAATCTCTTAAGAATTCCAGCTAAGTTCAGTACTTAAAAATAAAGACATTCTGTATTTTTATAGAAAAATAGATTAACAGTGTACATTAATAAAGATTTAATTATTGCTTTACTATTAAATAATAATATTGATAAGACCACTACTTAATAATAATAATAATAATAATAATGAATAAGAATTATATTATGAATAAAACATATGCAAATCAATATGAATAATATGAAAGAATAATATGAAATACATTGGCTAATATGAGATTCTACAACAGAAGACTGTAGCATTACACGCGATTTCCACAGCACCCTTGGATAATAATGCCTGAAAAAGACTGGTGGTACTCGTGGTACCGTCTTCCCTTTCTGTAGAATACCATATGAGGTCATGGTTATATAGACTTGTACCCTCAGGTGATTGGATACTGGCAAGCTTTTAAGGACAGGGCGGTGTAGGCATAAGCAGCAGTATTAGGACAACCTGCTGTGATCAAACAAATGGACCTACGGCTTCCATTGGGTTATAAACTTTTCTGCTGTATACAGGTTGGTGCTCTAGAAGCACCCCAAGTGTGTGAGTACCCTGGATGGGGATCTTTATTAAAAACATGATTTTTAAACAATAAAACACCATCTAGTTGTCTTCTCTTATATGCATCAAAGATTTATTCTCAAAACGGGTCAGGAACCTGCAAGGTCCACATTACCCAGAGCCCAGGGGTGGTTCAACTGCATGTATTGACCAAACTTGATTGTGCGGTCACACCCCCTGAGGTGAGGATAATTACCAGGGGGGGGGGGAGGCACGAGAGTGTTGGGACTTAGGTTTGGAGCACCATCACAAATCACAAGGATCTACTGTTATTCACTTCATTTGAACTTTTCAAGGACACTTTACCATGTACATTAAATATTGAGCACATATTAGGCACGTGGGACATTACCATTGTTAGGTCTATTTGTCCGTTTCAATAGCATAATAGCACTGTATTGCATGTATGTCACATGTTATGATTACCAAATTGATTTATTCACATCAGACATATTGATTGTTTCATTAGCATAATAGCACTTTATTTGCATATGTGCTACACGTATCTTTGTAACACATATTTGCACATTAAGTTAGGTTATAATTGTATGTTTATTATTTAGTGCGGCACTCTGATTTAAAATATTTATGTAGCACAATTTATATGAGACTCAACAGTGTCAACAGGTGGAAATTTATTTATATTTAAATTAACTGGTTCTGATAGCTCGCAAGATTTTTTAGTTATAAGCTTTTTTTTTTAACCATAGATTTTTATTGAATTTTACAGAATACACATACAATATAAAGCTCTACATTTATCACTATATAGTAATAAAATGTGCATCCAACATCAAACTTACAAGTATGAAAGTGTCGTTTTTGTGTGGACTACTCATACTAATACATTTCACAACCTCAACAGGATGTAGAGCCTGTCACCCATTGCGGTTTCACACTGTGATCAAGCCCTGTATAAGGATAGTAGAGAGTAGCCCTAATGAGGGTCTTTGGAGTTGGAACTCACCGTAAGTTCAGTACATGCATATTAACAATCTATAAACCAACCTTGAAATACTTTTAAAGCCTATTTAAACACAAATGCCATACAAGGGGTGGAGAGAAATTCAGAGAGTCTGTGTAATATCTCCTATTATGACCACCCCTTGTATTAGTTCTTACCATTCGATGACCTGAGTTATCTATTGAGTATCAAAAGTCACAGGAGTTACAAAAGTCACAAATGTGATGAGGCATATTGAGAAGTTCTCCAATTTTTCCAGTGTCTATGGAAAGCTGAAGATCTTCTTTCCTTGTATGCAAGAAGTTTTTCAATTACATAATGAGCATTAACTCTAGAAATCACCTCTTCAATTTTTGGAGGTGATTGTGAGCGCCATTCCCTTGCTAATGAAATGCGAGCTGCAAATAATATATGAGCAACCATTTTCCTCAGTAGTGGAGGTAATTTTTCAATACCAATGCTTAGAAGTGCCAGTGCAGGATCTAGTGTAATTGTGGTACCTGTAGTGTTTTGAACAAGGGAAGACACTTCCTTCCAAAAGGTTTTAATAACTCTGCAGTTCCACAATATGTGTAGTAGGTTACCAGTAGACTGACAGTTTTGCCAGCAGAGTGGGGGTGTGTTGGGGTCCATTTTATGCAATCGAAGGGGCGTTAAATACCATCTGTGCAAAAATTTTTGAGCGTTCTCCCAATAGTCCACACATGCTGAGGATCTACTATTATATTTTATAGCTAAGTGCCATTGATGTATAGAGAATTCCATTTGTAGTTCTTCTTCCCATTTTAACATATTAGGTAACTTAGTGTGCAAGTAAAGGGGGGTAGCAAATCTATAAAATAGGGATATCCCTTTGTGTTTCCCTGGATGCTTAGAAGTCAAGTAGTCCCATAGTATTTGAGGTATTTCTATTGGTCTGGCTGTATTGGATGAAATGTAATGATTTATTTGCAACAATTGGTATTTGTCCATTGCTTCTTGTTTGTCCATTTCAGATAAAGAGAAATTTAAACCTCTCTTCTTCCAGGATTGAGTTGATATATTAGGGATTAGGTATTCATAGGCCGCTACCAAGGTTTTTGGTTTGTACAATGGAGTATCAGCAAATTTCTGATGGGTCATGTAGGACCACGCTGTTAATGTAGCTTGAACTGTAGGGTAAGGGGGTGTGATGGGTTTATGGTGTAAGGAGGCGGCTATCGCCAAAGCTGGGAGATCATGTCCTGGAGTAATTCCATGTTCTATGTCTGACCACCTATTATCTGTTTGGCAAGAAAGCCAATAACACATTTGGTCCAGTATTGCTGCTTGGTAATATAGTTGTGCATTAGGGAGGCCTACGCCGCCAAGGCGTTTGGGTTTATATAACTGCGCCAGTGCAATTCTAGGTTTTTTTACGGTCCAAATGTATTTCCTTAAACTATTTGTCAGTTGAGAGAGGAATTTTTGGGGGATAGGGATGGGTAAAGTTCTAAAGTAGTATAACAGTTTAGGTAATATTTGCATTTGGTATGCAGCTATTCTCCCCATCCAGGTTAAATGCAGTTTGCCAATCTGGTTCAATTCGTCTTCTAGTTTAGCTAATAGTGGAGGGTAGTTGCTAGAATATATTTTAGTGGAAGAGGACGACGGCTGCACCCCAAGGTAAGTAATTGAGGGAGAATCCCAATTGCAGGGGAATGTTTTTTTTAGCTCCGCTTTTTTCTTCGAAGGTACATTTAAGAGCCAAAGCAAAGCATTTATTAGTGTTGACTTTATAAAAGGAGACCAGTCCAAATTTGTGTAATATATTTTGTATTTCTATGATGGAGGTTTCTGGGTTAGTCACCGTCAGTATGATGTCGTCAGCAACCTATTTTGTGGTTTTCGGGACCTATTTTGATACCTTCTATAAGTTTATTGGATTTGATACTTTCTGCTAGAGGTTCTATAATGAGTGAGAATATTATTCGAGAGAGGGGGCAGCCCTGACGTGTGCCATTAGATAGTGTGAAAGGTTCAGACAGTAAGCTAGATGTATAGACTTGAGCTGTAGGATGCGAATAAAGGGACATCATTGCCGAATTAATCCGGTCCGATAATCCGAACTTGTGTAAGGTCTTAGATAGGTTGCCCCAACGTACCCTATCAAAGGCCTTTTCCGCGTCTAAAGCTAGGAAGGTACTGGGTTTTTGGTTAATCTCTGCGAAACGCAGAAGGTTTAGTATCCTCCTGGTCCCGTCTGGGGCTTGTCTGCCTTTTACAAATCCCACTTGGTCCAGTCCTATGAGAGAGGGGGTAATTTCCATCAGTCTGTTAGCTAAGACTTTGGCATAGATCTTTAAGTCTGCATTCAGTAAAGAGATTGGTCTAAAGTTTTGGGGGTGAGATGTGTAGTTGCCTGGTTTGGGTAGAGTAACTATTATCGCTTGAAGCATTTATTTTGCGAAGGATCCGGAAGAATCTGTCGCATTAAAAACTTCTACCAGCTTTGGTGCTAGGAGGGAAGCAAATGCCTTATAGTATTCAGCTGAGAACCCGTCCGCCCCTGGTGATTTATGCATAGGAAGGGATCCTATCACTGTCTCAACTTCCGCGGATGTAATAGGGGAGTTATGTTTTTGAAGTGTGGTTGCATCTACAGAGGGCAGACAAACCCTTTGAAGGAATTTGTCAATCTCTTTGTCCGTGGGTTGCTGTGTGTGTGTGAGTGGATCATTATTTTAGGTTGTAAAGTGATTCATAATAGTCCCTAAAAGAATTGGCTATATCTTTAGGGTTGTGAAGTATATTATTGGAGTTGTGGTGTTGAATGTGGGTGAGATTGGTTTTCGCTTGCTTTTTTTTAAGTTGGGAAGCTAGGCGTTTACTTGCCCTGTTGTTTTGGGAGTAAAAGGATACTTTCAGCCTCTTGAAGTACACATCATAGTTGGCTCTAAGCTCTTGTCATAATTCTTCTTGACATTGAGTACGTCGGTTTAAAACGCGGGGGGAGATAGTGTTGGGGTTTTTATGTAGGACCTCTAGTTCTGCAATGGTCTTATGTAGTTGTGTCATGCGTTGTGATTTCTTCTTTTTCTCCCTGGAAGCTATTTGACTAAGGATACCCCTGACAAATGCTTTATGCGCACACCATGTCATTGAAGGAGAGCATTCTTCATTGGCATTGAAATGGAAATATTCTTTCAGTTTCTCTTCTACCTCATCCCTGATTTGGGGGTGCGATAAGAGGAAAGTGTTGTTGCGCCACAGAGGTTTATGGCAGGAATTGCTACTATCCACAACCTCAATAGTTATTGGAGCATGGTCCGACCATGTGATATTGTGGATATCAGCTTTTTTTAAATTTTGTAAAGTATACATGTCAGTAAGAAAGTGATCAATTCTAGAATAGCTATCATGCACCGCAGAATAGTATGTGTAGTCCCTCTCTGTGGCTCTAAGGCAGCGCCAAGGATCAAATTGTCTCTCCTCATGGGAAAAGGGACCCAAAGAGGGCCTCTGCCTGGGGGCCACAGAGGAGGAGTCCAGTTCTCCATTTAGTACCATATTGAAATACCTGCATATAATTAAGTTACCTTTTTGTATAGATTTAGCACGCCTTACCACTTTACGCATGAATTTCAGCGGTTTAACATTGGGCTTGTATAGGTTCACCAGTGTGTAAGTGGTATGGTTTAGTTCAGTAACCAATATGATGAAACGTCCTTGGGGGTCAACATATTTCTGCAATAAAGAAAAGGTTATAGTGTCCCTAATAGCAATCAACACGCCATTTTTCTTGGAGTTATTATTTGCAGTAAATACTTGTGGGAATTTGGCATGTGTGCACTTTGGGGGATTGCTGCTCGAAAAGTGTGTCTCTTGTGCACACAATATGTCACATTTTATGTCCATAGCTGATTTCCATAGAGTTCTGCGTTTGTAGGGACTATTTAAGCCTCTCACATTTTGTGATAGTATTTTAAGGTTCATTCCAGTAATAGAAAGTGAACTGCTGCCATCTAGTGGTAGAACTTGGTGATCGAAGTGCCGTATATTTCTTGCTGCATATGTGCATGTGCTGAGGTAAAGTTTGTATCACAAACGACAAAAAACATAAAGGAACAAAAATTGTAAACCAGACTGGATTGCTCAACATCTGAAAAGATTCAAGCAGTATTTGAACATAGGTTACAAGGGTCATCCTGTAAATGTCGTGGGGGTAAAACAAAGTCTCTAGTTAGCCGAACAACGGGTGCTTAAGTAACCATCATATCCGCTAGTGAATGTGTGGGAAGGCACTAAAGGTACAATGAGTCTGAAAAAGGTGGGAGTCAGGTAACTTTACCATAAAAATTTAAAGAAAAAGCAGGGGTATTTTGTTTGCCTATTTACCCCTTTTGTTTTGGAGATTAGTAACACGTATGTCCTGAAGGGGATTAGGGTCTGCAGCTTCATCTTCCAAGGGTATTAGACGCCATTTCCTAAGTAGCTCCAATCTTTTTTTTCTAGTGAGGTGATTACGTGCGACTCGTTGTGCATCTCCAACAGCAGTTTAGCTGGGAAGCCCCACTTGTAAAGGATTTTGTGATTACGTAGAATTTTCGTGATATGGGCCAAGTTGTGCCTTGCTGCTAGCGTAGCTTGAGACAAATCTGCATAAAGCGCAATTACCAGCAAAGGGATCCGGGAGTGCAGGGTTCTGTCTGGCATAACGCATCAGTTGATTCTTTACATGGTAAAAATGTATCCTTGCTATGACATCCCTGGGGATCTGATCAGGCAGGAAGGAGGGTTTCGGCAGTCTGTGGGCCCTATCTATTATTATGTCTGCAGGACCTAGAGACGGGAGGGCTGTGGTCATAAGCTTTTGGAGGTATGCAGTTAGTTCCGCTGGCTTGATAGATTCTGGGATCCCTAAATTTTATGTTATTCCTTCGGGCCCTGTCCTCTATATCCGCCATTTTGAGACGCATGGCCTTGATCTCATCCTCAACACTAAAGTGGGCATCAACCAGCTCAATATGCGCCAAAGTAAATTCCTCCTTTTTATGTTCAACATATGTTACTCTCTTGCTGACCACTGACAGATCTGCTTTTGTGGCTTGCATGAAAGCTGCCATGTCTTGCTGGAGGGCCCCCCGCAGAGTTTGAAGCATTTCCTTCATAGTGGTATCTATGATGGGCTGCCCTGATGTGGGGAATTCATCTAGATGATGTCCATAGGAGGAAGATTCCTCCATCCCTTCACCCTCCGTCCCTGCATCATCGTGCACCTCTCCCTCCTTTCCAAGTCTCCTTTTCTGTTTGGCAGGGCTCGTAAAAGGGGAGGATGGCAGTGGATGGCTTTCAGGGCCTGACTCACCCGCGGATGGTGCTGGATTACATGCAGAGCTTGCAGGGTATGCTGAAGCACGGCTCCCGGCACAGGCGCCATCTTGGATTTCTCGGCCGGCCGCAGGAGGAAAGAAATCAGTTAATTTCTTCGGTCCTTCTCTCTTCTCTTGCTCATGCTGACCGCTGTGTGCCCTTTGGTCTCCCTCTTCAGATGGTGTGCTTTGTGGCTATGATGGTGTGCTCTGAGCCGCTCTATATCTCCCGCTGTGTCAGAGCTCTCCTCTCACACTTCCATCAGCTCTGGCCGCCGGCTCAGCCCCCTAGTTATAAGCTTTTAAGGACACCTTGGCACTTGGCGTAATGTGATGAATTTGATGCAGGGTGCTGGTCCAGGGTCGTGGCCACTTTGGAAACTAGTCCCTGAAAACTCTTTCAAGGGGGTTATATACAGTCCAGGGTTGTGGAAAGGTATGAATGGATCACCATGTGTCTTTGACCGTTGCTGTGTAAAGCGAGGCTGCATTTGGAATGTATTCACTTAAGTGTAAACTTTTCTAACTTGGCTTTAAAATTCAACCACTCAGAGCTCAACAATTCTATGCATCCATGTTACAACTCATGTTTTTCAACCAGGGTCGGACACAGATATGCCAGTCCTTGAGGATGCTGAGTCAGAGGAAAATGAAAAACACTGAGCAGTGTTGGGGGAAGCAGATTTCTCTCCCCCACATTGTCACTATATTGGAACAGGTGCTTTATGCAAAATGTTTGCTAATGTTTAAAAGTTCATTGCTTCTGTCTGCAAAAGCCTTGCCATTGTGCACATTTGAGTTTGTCTTGCTACTCCCCTTTAGGTACAAAGATGTGCAAAAACTTGCAAAAGATTCCATGTTCATGAACAGAAAGAATGTGCAGTCTGAGGATTGAGTCACTCCTGAAAGGATTTTCATCCCCAAAAAATCTATGCCAAATTTTACCCAGTCGAAAAAGTTTGCAAAAAAGGAGACCAATCCTGTGATTGACTCTACCATCTCTGTCCTGAACAAACATATCACTGTACCTATTGAATACATTCCATCATTTGAAGATTCTGCTGACAGAAAATTTGAGATGCTCTTAAAAGCTTTCTTTAACTTGACACAACCAGAACTTGCTGATATTTCTGTATTTAAAACTGCTGATAAATGGACTAGGACAATGAATAAGAAACATGATCCTGTCTTTGAGGATCATGCTTTTGCAAAGCAATTAACATAACTACCATCTGCTCCTATTTCTGTGTGGAGAATGGCAAGTAGGAACACTTCTGCTAGAAGGGTTCTCCAGGTGCTGTATACATCCAATATAGCAGGATAGAAAGTTGGCAGGTACACAAGCAGTACTTACAGGAGAGAAGCAGATTCTAGATAAACAAGAATATGCAGATAAAGGCACTTTTAAGTGCAGTATGTCAGCAATTTTATTAAGACAATGGTTAAAAACACTTAGAGGATTTCAGAGTAGACAGGCTCATCAATGTATGAAGTCCTCCTGAGATGGTCTTCCCTGTCACTGTGCCAACCTGCAGCTGCAGGAACCAAGGGTCTGGAGGAACAAGATGGATGTCACACTTCCTGAAACCACAGTGGAACACAGGGGGCAGAAGTGTCGTCAGCAGGGGTGTGGTGACGCGTTTCAGAGCATGATCGGAGGCTCCTTCTTGAGGGAGCAATTAAACTCTTCTACAGTTGCTCAACAGAGTTTGATCTATATTCTTACCTGTCCCTGTGGCCTTTTATATGTAGGCTGTACCATTCGTACATGTCATTCTGCAGCTGACTACGTTGAATGGATGACACAGCTATTACCATGTTTTTTTCTTTGTCTTATCCCACCCCATAGCTTTCTGTGCCAAATGTGTACCTTTTGTTGCTTTTGTAATACACACACACACTGCAGGTCTGATGCATTACTTTGAACAGACGGCTTGCTCCACCTGGTTCCCACTCTTATTGGTACTTGGGTTTTCCACTTGACAGCTTAAATTCTTCGCCCATTTGGTCGGTGGGCTACCTTGATGGAGGCGGAACCTCAAATGCATAGCAGTCCAACCCCTCCCCAGCTTGTTTGTCGGTTCTTGCTGACTTTGCCAGCAGCTTGTGAGAGCTTCAGATGCTGCCGGTGTTCGTCTCCTATGCAGTGGGTCTGAGCTTCGGTACGCCACTCCAAATTTTGATGTAAGTGCATCTTGAATAAAGTGTCATTGATTTTATACTTGGCACCCTCCCTTGCTGTTTTTGACCAAGCCATCAGTAGCAGATCCATTAAGTCCTGTAAGTTACGAGTTGGGGCTTTCCTGGATCAGACCTGTTTTTTCAGCACTTCTCACAGATGCTTGATTGGTTTGAGGTCTGAAGAATTTGAATTTTTTATGCCCTAGAGCAGTGATGGTGAACCTTGGTACCCCATATGTTTTGGAACTGCATTTCCCATAATGTTCAACTACACTGCAGAGTGCATGAGCATCATGGGAAATGTGGTTTCAAAATATCTGGGTTGCCAAGGTTCACAATCGCTGCCCTAGAGCATTCTTTTTTCAGAAGTGTTCTTTCTCAATGAGCACATTGTACTGCCATCCTTTTGCACTGCTCCTAAGCATCCAGAAAAAACTCTACATTGTATGGGCATAGTTAAAGTCATTACAGTGCACTTAAGCTTGTCACAATCAGGGTCAGGCTCAAAGACCAGTAGCTATAGCAATAGAGAGATTGACAGTGACCAGCAAGATAAGTACACGAGCAGGTCACCCTGGAGGATGACCTTGGCTCCCCTGAGGCATGGGGTCTAAGAACTAGCTGGTCTTCACCAAAACTCCTGATGGCGGAGATGGGTTTCACTGTGTGCTAATACAAGGCCACGGTCCTCAAATTTTCCCTAGCCTGGGGGGTGAGTAATACAGGGTCCGGTAGCTGATGTAGCAGGTAGGGATCAAGCAGAAGCATATTCAGTAAACAAGCCAAAGGTCGTTAACAAGTGGTTGCAGGTTGGCATCAAACAGAAGCGTAGTCAAGGAACAAGCCAAAGATTGGTAACAATTGGTAGTAAAGATAATAAAACTGCAGGTATGCAAAAGAGCATGATATCGGCTGGAGAGAGCACAATAATCTGGCAAACGGGAAGTACAGAGACCTGGCTTGAATGAATAACTTTATGAAAGGACCAAAGAGTTCAAGGTTCATCAGAAATAATATAATAAGGCAAGTTTGTCCAAGGGATCTGGCAGGGAACTGCTTTGTAAGGATGAGAAACACAGAAATCGTTCACTTGTACAGTACAGAACTCTGTGTTGAATGATTTCTTGGCCAGGACTTGCGGACAGGCTTTGGCTGTGTACAATCACAGCGGGTGCCGCCGGGGAGCCATTGGCTTTCGCTGCTGTCAATCACAGCTAGTGAGCCAATGAGGGGCTGGGGCCAAGCTGCGGCTCTGTCTATGAATACACACGCAGAGCAGCAGCTACTTGCTCTGGGGGCCCTAGGCAGGAGGGAGGGACCAGGAGTGCCAGCGGGGGACCCGAGAATAGGAGGATCGGGGCTGGTCTGTGCAAAACCACTGCACAAAGCAGATAAGTATGACATGTTTATTTTTTTAATTGCCTTTAACTGGTTCCTGCCCGGCCTATGGCAAGATGCCGCCAGTGGGAACCTCTCGTCGATCTGGGCGGATGTGATATGACAGGACACAGCCAATGACTGATCACTGTACCGCCCCACTGCCGGTACCATGTGACCACTGTAACTAATCACAGGAGATCAGATGACAGTTGTAAACAATGGATGGTTTTCTTTCAAGCCTTCCATTGTATATACTTGTGTTGATACCTGGGATTCGTCAGTGTGATCACATGGTACAGACTGGGCCAATCACAGCCCATCTGTACCATGTGATTGGCTCTGGCCAATCACATCTAATCACAACAAAAACTAATCGATTTCATTCAGTAAAATGCTTGGATGTAGCAATGAAATGCATTGCTATATGCAAACATGTGTAAAAAAATAAATAAATACAAATACTTCCCCAGAGCAGTACAATGTTTCTATAGTAACTTAATACTCTGGTCAAAGTGTGCCCTGGTTACAGTATGTAAAAAAATAAAACTTATGACAATACATGTCAGCTTCAAAAAACTCACCATGCCTCTTACTAAATACCTTGAACTGTCTACTTTCCAAAAATGGGTCATTTGGGGGATATCTGTACTGTCCTGACATTTTTTTGGGCCTCAAGAAATTAGATAAGCCGTCAGTAAATCAGAACTGATCAATTTTCTGATATATACCATAGTTTATGGACTGTATAATCTTCCTAGAGACTAAATAATATACACTGATTTGGGTTATTTTCACAAGAGAAATGTAGCAAAATAAATTTTGGCCTAAATTCATGAAGAAAGATTATTTATTTACAAAGATTTATAACAAACAAAGAAAAACACTTTTTTTTCCCCGTTTTTTTTTTTTTTTTTTTTTTTCATTTATTTAGTACAGAATAAAAAACCCAGTGGTGGCTAAATTCCACCAAAAGAAAGCTCTATTTGTGTAAACAAAATGAAAAAAATGTAGTTTGAGTACAGTGTTGCATGACCGTGCAATTGTCATTCAAAATGTGACTTCGATGAAAGCTGGAAATTGGCCTGGGCAGGAAGGAGGTAAAAGTGTTGAAGTGGTTAATATCATTCTAATGTTTCTATTGCTGAAATGTTGTTTTTGTCCAATGTTTGAAAAGTAATGAGCAGCACTGATTTGATATACTGTATTGATGCATTTTGAATCTACAGGCCTTCAGCTGTCAGAAAATTTGTACTATTTTGTGAATTTTAAGTAATCTTCAGGCCAATGTGCAGATATTGGGGGGGAAAAAAGACTCCCATATTTTATTCACAATAGAAAATAGAAAACATATCAAATGTTTAAACTGAGAAAAAATAACATTTTAAGAAAAATACAAGAGAATAGACATGTGCCCTCCCCACCCCTTTCTGGCCTACGGAGTTTGCATGCTCGGATAAGGGTCTGGTAATGATTTTGGTGGGACCCTACACCGTTTTATTGTGTTTTTTTTTTTTTTTTTTCGTTTTTTTTTTTTACATTTCATCTCTCAGCGGGAAAGTCCACTGACAGCTGATTAGTCAATCGATTCTTAAAGGTTTTTATTTCTTTATTTTTTAAATAACAAACGTCATACTTGCCTTCACTGTGCAGTTCATTTTGTACAGAGTGGCCCCAATCCGCCTCTTCTGGGGTCCCCCGGTGGACAACCGTGTGGGCTTCTGTGCCCATTCACAGAGTGCAGGACTCGGCCCCGGTGCCCATGTCATTGGATTTGATTGACAGCAGCGGGAGTCAGTGGCTGCGCTGCTATCAATCCAATCGGGACACAAGACACTAGCTAGAGCTGGTGTGCTTGTTCCTGGCCGGAGAAAGATCGGGGTCAGGTAAGTAAAAGGGGGGCTCATTATGCCGTTGTCTGTTTTTTCTTTCCAAGGTTTGCAACCTCTTTACCACTTGCTGACCAGCCGCCGTCATTATACTGCGGCAGTTCGGCACGATCCCGCGAGTCGTCGTAGCTGTATGCCGGCTCCTTTAAGCGGGATAGCAGGCGTGCCCCCTGCACTACGGGGGTGCTGATGCTCTTGGCCGGCATTTTGCGATGACCGCCGGCCGCGCACGATCACGGGCACGAAAGACAGAACAGGGAAGTGTGTGTAAACACACACATCCCTGTTCTGTGAGCCTGAGGAGAGACAGATCATGAGTTCCTAATAGCTAGGAACCACGGTCTGTCATCTCCTATAGTCAGTCCCCTCACCCCACAGTTAGAACACACAGTCAGGGAACACAGTTAACCCCTTGATCTCCCCCTGGTGTTAACCCCTTCCCTGTTCGTGATATTTACATAGTAATCAGCACATTTTTATAGCACTGATCGCTGTATGAATGACAATGGTCTCAAAAATGTGTCAAAAGTGTCCGATGTGTCCACCATAATGTCGCAGTCCCGATAAAAATCGCAGATCACCGCCATTACTAGTAAAAAAAAATAATAAAAATGCCCCCATTTTGTAGACGCTATAACTTTTGCGTAAACCAATCAATATACACTTTATTGCTATTTTTATTACCAAAAATATGTAGAAGAATACATATCGGCCTAAACTGAGAAAAAAAATTGCTTTTAAAAAAAAAAAAAATGGGGACATTAATTATAGCAAAAAGTACAAAATATTGTGTTTTTTACATTTATTTTTCTAAAATGTCGCTTTTTTTGTTTATCGCGCAAAAAAATAACCGCAGAGATGATCCAATACCACCAAAAGAAAGCTATATTTGTGGGAAAAAAAGGACGTTTGGGTACAGCGTCGCACGACCGCGCAATTGTCAGCTAAAGCAACGCAGTGCCGAATTGGAAAAAAATGGCCTGGTCTTTGAGCAGTCAAATCTTCCAGGGCTGAAGTGGTTAAACTACACTAAACAAATTCCGAAACAAAATCAGTAACATAAAAAATCTATCTGAAACAAAATGAAACCAATTTTCCATTCTGCACATGTCTATAAAGAAATTTAGAAATTGGTGGCAGCATCACATCTTAGTCGGAATAGGGCCATGTTTATCACAATGTAACATCCCCTCTTCTTTAACATCACTCTGCAAACATCTGGAAACTAGGGAGACAATTGCTGGAATTTTGGGAGAGGAATGTTGTCCCCATTCTTGGTTGATATAGGATTAAAAAAAAAAATACCTGTCCAGGGAGCTATCGCCATTCTCAATCGTCAGTCTTTAGGTTCCTAGCACCGATGTTCTGTCTAAGTGCCCGCTATCGAATAGTGCCCAGGACGAACTGCGCATGCACCGTACATAATAGCACAACAGCTTTCTCCTCTACAAGTGTGCAAAGTTTGTTGTCCGGGGGACCTACGGTTGGGGAGCACCGATTTTTTCAAAGCCGGGCACCCCTTCCATAGACTCCCATGTTTAACAGTAATTTCTCTAGTGAAATTGGGGACCCGGTAACGGCCGGTCGTAGGTCCCCTGGACCCGAAACTTGGCACTCATGTAGCCCCATTTCTCCTCTATAAGTGTGCAAAGTTTTTTGTCGGGGAGCACCGATTTTTCAAAGCCGGGCACCCCTTCCATAGACTCCCATGTTAAACATCAGTCTAGTCATGGACACAGTGAGGCATGGACACATTGAGGCAAAATGAGCACAGTGAGGCATGCAGATGGACACCCTAGGCTTATACTCGAGTCAATACGTTTTCCCAGTTTTTCGTGGTAAAATTAGGTGCCTCGGCTTATATTCGGGTTGGCTTATACTCGAGTATATATGGTACATTAATTTTAAAACTGTTAAAAGCAAGTGAAAATTTCAAACAACATTTTTTCATTCAGCGAATGTACAAAGATTTTTTGTATGAATATTCTCGTCTGAAAATTGATCCGTGTGGCCAGCATAAGGCTCAGTACACATCTATGCAGTTTGCTTTTGATCTGTACACATCTATGCAGTGTGTTTTGCTGCATTTTGATTTTTGCGCACGTGATTTTGCTGCGATTTGCGCCTTTGCATTTTTTTTAATGCTTTTTTTTTGGTCAATTTGTTGTTGGGCAAATTAAAAAACACAAATTGCTGCAAAAACACACTATATGCTTTTCTGCAGCTTTCTCCATTGAAGTATAATGAACCAAAAAAAGTAATTGACCCTTTTCAAATAACGCAGCAGCTGAAAAAAAAGCATAGATGTGAACGTGTCCCATAGAAAACCATGTAAATGAACTGTAGTGCGTTTCTGCAAAAACGCATAGGTGCGAACCAGGCCTAAGATATTTAGTAACATAATGGGGTTAAAAAAACTAAAATTAGCCCTTTTATAGTACAAAAAGAGCAAATTATCACTACTGTAAGGGGTTCATTTCTTTACTGTGGAACAGTGAAAGTAATATTTACAGTAGCGGTTATTTGCTCTTTTTGTACTATAAAGGGCTAATTTTAGTTTTTTTAACCCTCTTATGTTACTGGCCGAATAATCGATTATGAAAATAGTAATTGATTAATTTCATAATACCGTAGATTAGTTGTTGATTAATCGATTAGTTGTTTCAGCCCTAGAGCAGATACCTATTTTTAGCAAGTACTCCCCCCACCCCAAAAGATACCTTCAAAAGTGGGGGGGGGGAGGTGTTAAAGCCAAACTTCCCTCTTAGACCCCTTTCACACTGAGACGCTTTGCAGGCGCTAAAAATAGCACCTGCAAAGCGCCCTGAAAGAGCCGCACCTTTCACTCCATCGTGAAAGCCCGAGGGTGCGCTGGCCGTCTTTGAGGCGCTGTAGGAGCAGTGAATATACCGCCCCTAAAGCGCCTCTGCCAATTGAAATCAATGGGCAGCGCTGCCGAACCGCCGGCAAGGCACCACTGCAGCGGCACTTTGCCATCGGTTTTACCCCCTTTTTCAGCCGCTAACAGGGGTTAAAAGTGCCCCGCTAGCGGCCAAATAGCGATGAAAAAGCACCGCTAAAAATAGCGGCACTTTACCGCCGACGCCCCCGACGCCCCAGTGTGAAAGGGGCCTTAGGATGAAGTTCTGCTTTAAGAACAAATTGTTTTTTTTCTTCCTTTGTATCCTAATGAATCCTTGCTGTGGTGCCTATTTGTATTCCTCCAACCACTAGATATACTAAAAAATGTATTCCTCTTAGGTTTATGGTATCAGGGTCCTCCTCACCTGCTTTTGTCTTTTGTTTTATGGAGATTTTATTTATGTACTCAATTTTTTCAAGGAGGTCATATATTAAATAAAGTGTTTCATCTGAAGTTTTAGAGAGCAGTACAAGTAATGTATCTGTTGGGAGTGATGTGGACTGCCGCTGTGTGTTACAGCAAAGAAACAATCTGATTCCCATGATGCTTTCGCCACCTGAATCCCTGCTCATTTCATGTATTTTAAGAACAAATTACAGTGAAGCTCATCAGGTAAGATTATTTACTGTATTACACCCTTACTGTTATAATTGCATTCTAAAACTAGACCAAGTGTAATTTGAAATTGATAAAAGAAAAGTAATATAATTATTCTAATAAAAGGATAAAGTGCAATAAAATTTGTTTTGTCCTCCTATATAGAAAATAAAACTTTGCTTTCTGTAATGCCGGGTACACACGGTCAGAATTTCCGATGAAAAGTCAGACGGAATTTTTTCATCGGATATTCCGACCGTGTGTATGCCCCATCTGACTTTTTCCGTCGGAAATTCCAACAGAGTTAGAAAGAGAACATGTTCTCTTTTTTTTTCCGATGGAAATTCCGTTCGTCTGTATGAAACTTCGACGGAGAAAAAAAACACGTATGCTCAGAATTAAGTCGATGCTCGGAAGCATTGAACTTAATTTTTCTCGGCTCGTCGTAGTGTTGTAGGTCACCGCGTTCTTGACGGTCGGAATTTGGTGTGACAGCGTGTATGCAAGACAGCTTGAACGGAATTCCGTTGGAAAAACCTGTCAGTTTACTCCGACGGAAAATCCGACTGTGTATACAAGGCATTAGTGTTTTCTGTTAGTTCTCCATGCATAATTTAGAGTCCAGATCAAATTGATCAGACCAGCTGTTAACACATGATGATTCACAGTACTGCCAAAGGGCCCTTTCACACGGGCTGTGTTCGATCAGGTCCACCTGTCAGATTTTCAGGCAGACCTGATCGGACCCTCCATTCACCCCTATGGAGCTGCGGATGTCAGCGGTGACATGTCTGCTGATATATGCCGCTTTACAATCCGATCCTGTCAGCAAAATCCAGACGGCTGGTGATCCTATTTTCCATCCGTGTGGCGGGTCGAATAAAAACGGACAGGCACTGGAGAAGCAGCCTCACTCCAAAGCCTTCAGAGGTCCTAGTGCAAGTCAATCTCAATTCTCAATATGAAAGACTCCTAGCTATTAGGTCAGCCTCTTGCACATCCTTTGACAGAAATTGGAAACCATGGGTTGAATGGTATCGGTAAACTGTACTTGTAAAATTACATCATACTCATTATGTGGTTTCTGTGGAAACTAAATGTCTGGCTCTTGTACTTCTAAGCCACCTCCTCCCTGTTCTTGTTGTTCTGTTGATTACTACTCTAAGACCCCTTTCTCACTGGGGCGGGAGGTGCTTCGTCGGTAAAGCGCCACTATTTTTAGCGACGCTTTACCGTCAATTTTGCAGCGCTATTCGGCCACTAGCGGTGCGGTTTTAACCCCCACTAGCGGCCGAGAAAGGGTTAAAAACCACTGCAAAGCGCCTCTGCAGAGGCGCTTTGCCGGCGGTATAGCTGCCGTGCCCCATTGATTTTAATGGGCAAGAGCGGTGGAGGAGCGGTATACACACTGCTCCTTCACAACTCCAAAGATACTGCTAGCAGGACTTTTTTTACCGTCCTGCTAGCGCACCACTCCAGTGTGAAAGCCCGGAGAGACAGCAGCAGCTGTTTCAGGTCGGTTTGCAGGCGCTATTTTTAGTGCAATAGCGCCTGCAAAACGACCCAGTGTGAAACTTGCACATTTGTTTATATTTTGATTGCTCATGTATGGTTTTATACGCCTTTCTACTCTTCCGTATATTTGAATGTTTGTAAACTTAAATCTCAATAAAAACTTGTATGGAAAAAAAAACAAAAAAACTATCGCCCCCTTTAAGCTGAAATTTTCCCCACTTTGAGGAAATTTCTTATACGTTCTGTCATGTTTGTAAGATTATGAATTCAGAGACAATATCCTTAATGGATAATCTAGACAGCATTGAAAACCTAACACTATGTTTTTACTGGATTTCTACGTTCAGAAATCCAGTAAAAACACTTCAGCCCCGGACCATTTTGCTCTCCAAAGACCAGAGCATTTTTTGCGATTCGGCACTGCGTCGCTTTAACTGACAATTGCGTGGTCATGCAACGTGGCTCACAAACAAAATTGACGTCCTTTTTTTTCCCACAAATAGAGCTTTATTTTGGTAGTATTTTATCACCTCTGCGCTTTTTATTTTTTGCGCTATTAACAAAAATAGAGCGTCAATTTTGAAAAAAATTCAATTTCTCTTACCATCCATGGACTGACACAGCCTCTTAATATTTGACAAGTGGGTTTATGTCCCTGCTTGCAGGACAGAACTAGGCAGAATGTTATAACATACATTCCAAAAACCATTGCTGAACATCCCCGCCCAGGGGGCGGTCCCTCCGGACATAACCCACCCGCCAGCAGCCCTCAGTTATTTTCTGCCTAGCAGGAGGAGAGGACATGGCTCGCTTCGGAGCCAGTCTCCTGAAGAATTTTTTATTCCTTTTGGTATTTTATTATTTTATTTTTTTGATCTTCTATCAACTGTCGGCTGAGCAACAGGTTGGGTACATTGAATATCCTCCTAGTCTTCCCAGTCCGACCATCGAGCGTGCTGAATCCTCGCTCCGGCGTGCGACTCAGTTCACGACATAACCCTTGACTCCAGGGGTGGCCGGTGGGCTTTTATGCTCTGCGGTCCACTAAGATTGAACAGTGCCTGCTGTCTCTTTTCACGGAGGACCGGGCCGACAGCTACTCAGTATTGAACTGTGATAGGTCTGTCAGGAACACACCAGTAGGTCCTTCCAGACCAGGTAAGTAGTATCTCCTGCCTCAGCAGGTGAGTACATGCTGTGTGTTCCTATGGGTGGGGGATTTTTCCCCTGTTTGTTACTCTCTGTCACCTTGCTGGCGCTGTGCTGTCTGGGGCTGCCTGGGGGGTCACTCTGTCCCGGGGGGGGGAGGCTCATGGGTATCTGCACTGGGGAATGTGTGTTTTTGGGCCTGTGCGCTGTTCGGCGCCATGTTTTTCTGTCACTCTGTGTTTTTTAAACTGGCGCGCATGGCGGCCATCTTGCCGTGGTTCGTTATGGCACAGTTGCGGCGGCCATTTTCTTGGAGCCGCGCACATTTTTTCTACTGTATGGCCTCTATCGCTGCTGGAACGCTGCGGTTCTCCTCACATTCTCCTCACTGCTCATTTGCGCTGTACAGCGCAGCACAGGCAGCGGAACTGAGCAGTCCCCACTGGGTCGGTGAGTCCCCTGGGTAACCTCCCACAGCCAGTACACAAGTGAAAAATGCGCAAAAACCAAATCACTGGTATCCAGTAAGTATATGATTGGTAATGTACAATACAATGTACAAATGATGGTGTCTATGAATAAGATAATAACGATCAGGGGTGGGGAGAGGAAGGGGGGTATGCAGTAAAAATTATTGGTGGGGGGGGGGGGAAGTCACATTTACAGTCTTAGGGCTGCCATCAATGGAGAAACAGAAACCGTTGTTCCAGTACTGTAGAGAAAAAAGCAAGGGAAGAGGCGCCTCTAAGTGTAGACGTTTTAAAACAATTTAATATAAATTAAAAGTACAGGCAACTCACATTTTACAATGTAAAAGCAGGCATTGTACGAATTCCATGAAAAGGGGAAGTGATCATCAGGTCAGTCATTCTGTGCTGTGTCCTGCTGTGGCGCTGTGCTGTTTTGATGTCATCAGGTTCCGCATGGAAGATGGTAGAAGCCGGCGGCGGTGAGGAGATGACAGAGCATGGCCTAGATGGTATTTCCTGGCAGGCAGGGAGCGATGACGTCACTGGTATGCGACGCGTTTCCCGAGCTGGCGTGCTGCGTGTAGCGTGGCAGTCGCGCTCCTTTATCAAGCTGATGAATGGGATAGTGGGGCTAGTGTTTTTATTGGAGGAGGAGGGGGCGGGAGTGAAGGAAGGGGTGGGGCCGAGACGGGACTTACGAGAGAAGTGTCTGCAGGGAGGCTGTCAGTGCAAGGCTGGGTGTACAAAGCCTGAACTATAACCATGATTGGCGGGGGGCAAAAAAAAACGGGACTAGAACAAGATATACATATAAGAACGAGAAAAGAAAGAGGAAAAAAGGAAAAGAAAAAAGGGGAAAAAGGAAAAAATATATAAAAAGAAAAAGTAATAAATGGTAATAAAGAGAAAAGGTGGAAAATGAAATAAATAAAAAGGAGAAGGAAAAAGGGAATAATAGAATATATATTGACGGGGCCAGGGGGGGGGGGGTGGGAGAGAGAAAGAAAGGGGCCATGGGGAAATGAACAGGGAAAATTAACTAAACTAGAAAAGAGTGGGAACGCAAAGAGAGGGGAAAGGGGGAAAAAAATATATATATATATATATATATATATATATATATATATCAAGGTGGGGGGAGGGGATTATTTATATTGAATTGATGAAATGAGCAGAATGAGGAAGCATAATGATAATAAGGGGGAGGGTGTGGTTTTATTTTATATAATGATAGATGAATGCATTAATGTGTGGATGGGGGGATAAGGATACAGGATGGGTATGGAAGGTTAAAGGGCGGGGGGGGGGGGTGTTTGGGACACTGAAAAGGTATGATGAGCGCAAAAATGACATGATGCCATAGGACACTAATGGGAACTTACATAAGGAATACAGTGTATGCATAAAAAATACACATACAACTAGGGTTGTCCCGATACCGAGCATTTGCGCGAGTACTTGTACTCGCGCAAATGCTCCCGATGCCTGATCCGATACCTGTGATGGGGAGAGAGAGGCGGCGTGCAACAGGAAGTCCGTGGGTGGAGTCAGCGGGCGGAGTCAGCGGGCAGAGCGAGCGAGCAGGTAAGCTGGCGGGGTGGGGGGGAATGGGGGCAGGGCAGCCGCATCATCCATCGGTGACCGGAGCCGTCACATTGGGTAACTGAAGTGACGCTCCGTGTTGCCGGTGTACACTGTCAGTGCTTTAACCAATCCCGGGTCCCGACGCCCATCTTGGTACACCCTGCACTCGGCCACATTAAGCCAGCAGCGGACATCTTGTTACACCCAGCCCATATAGTTTGGGCTAGGTGTAACAAGATGTCCGCTGCTGCTTTTATGTAGCCAAGTGCAGGGTGTAGCAAGATGGGCGTTGCAGGGGGCAGAAAAAAATTATTTAGGTTGCTTTCGTGTCATTTATTTCAGTGCCTGCCCATAAGTGCCAGCCATCTGTCAGTGCCCATCCATCAGTACCAGCTATCCATCAGTGCCACTGCCAGCCATCAGTGTGTGCCATCTATCAGTGCCATTTTTCAGTGTGTGCCACCTACCAGTGCCATCTTTCAGTGTGTGCCACCTATCAGTGCCATCTTTTAGTGTGTGCCACCTATAAGTGCCATCTTTTAGTGCGTGCCACCTATCAGTGCCATCTTTCAGTGCCAGCCATCAGTGCGTGCCACTCATCAGTGCTGCATAATCAGTGCCACCTATCAGTGCCCATCCATCAGTGCCACTGCCAGCCATCAGTGCCACTGCCAGCCATCAGTGCCATCTTTCAGTGCGTGCCACCTATCAGTGCCATCTTTCAGTGCCAGCCATCAGTGTGTGCCACTCATCAGTGCTGCATAATCAGTGCCACCTATCAGTGCCCATCCATCAGTGCGTGCCATCTATCAGTGCCATCTTTCAGTGCATGCCACCTATCAGTGTCATCTTTCAGTGCCAGCCATCAGTGCGTGCCACTCATCAGTGCCACCTATCAGTGCCCATCCATCAGTGCCACTGCCAGCCAACAGTCAGTGCCCATCAGCCAGTGCCATCTATCAATGCGTCACATGACATTAAAAAAAAAGTATCGGTATTCGGTATCGGCGAGTACTTGAAAAAAAGTATCGGTACTTGTACTCGGTCTTAAAGTGGTATCGGGACAACCCTACATACAACATATATATATATATATATATATATATATATATATATATATATATATATATATATATAAAAAACATATGCATAAAATATATATATATATAATAAATATATAGAGAAATATATACATATGATACACAATAATATATATAATACATAAAACATACACTATGCATGAAAAAATAAAAAAAGGGGGGGTTACACACACGCAAAACACATATATACATATATATACATACATATACACACATATATATATGCGTAAATTTCACGTGGGCACCATAGTGCACATGCATAGGAAAAACAACAAAGGTACCAAAAAACACACAATGATAACGATAAATCAATCAAAGGGGTGGGACAAGGGAGAAAGGAAAAAAGGGGGGAGGGGGGAGGGAAAAATAAGAGAAAGGGGAGGGGAAAAGAAGGGGGGAAAAAAAGGGGGGGGGGGAGAAAAAAGTTGAGAGAGGTGGGGTGGGGGGGGGGGAGAGAAAAAATAAAAAGGGAGGGGAGGAAGGGGGAGAAGTTAGAAAAGGGAAGGGATGGGAGAGGCAGGGACAGGGGACAAGGGTGGGTGAGGGTGGTCTATAAATTGGACTAGGGGGTATATACTTACAAAAATTACACACACACCCGCCACCCCCAGTAGGGAAAAAATAGTATTTTCCAACCTGTGAGATATACAATAAGAATTATATGTAAAAAATATATTAAATAATAAATAAACCAAGGCAGATAAAAACAGGCCAATAAATAATATATAATGTTATAAATAACATGTCTAAGAGATAAATTGATGATAAAAAGAACGGGGGGGGGGGGTTATATGTAGAATGGTTATAGAATGGTGTGTATTTCGATACTCTCGTTGATACCTCCAGGTGAGAGTACATCTAAGCTATAAATCCAGTATGTTTCTCTGGCACAGAGTTTCTTAAATCTTTCGGCTGCCGGGAGTGATCTGTCGATTTGTTCGATTACCCACACCTGGAGTCCAGTGGTAGATTTTTTATGAATTTTGGCAAAATGTTTTGGGACACTGTGGGGGTCAGTGCCACCCTCTATGTATCTTCGATGTTCACCGAATCTTTGTCGTAATGGGCGTATGGTGCGACCTACATATATTAGCCCGCATGGGCAGCTGAGGCCGTATACCACAAAGTCCGAGGAACAATTGAAAAATTCTTTCAGCTGATAGGTTTTACCTTTTGGTGCTGAAGGATTTTTGCCCATGTTGAACAAAATTACATGTTTTACACAGTGGTTTATGACATTGGTACATGCCTATAATGGGTATGAGGATTGGTACTGGTGGTGATGTGATAGTAGGTTTGAGTTTGCTGGGGGCAATTTTGTTTTTTAGATTCGGAGCCCTGCGATAGGTGACTCTGGGGTGGGCAGGTAGTTCTGATTTAAGGTGGGGATCTTGCTGTAGGATATTCCAATGTTTGGATAATATTTTCTCCATGTTCTTATGTTTTGAATGAAAGGTGGTAATAAGTCTGGTTGAGCAGTCGTGTGGAATTTTGTCAGATTTAGGTGGCTTGCCGTGAAGATAGAACTTGTGTGCTTCGTCGACCAGGTTTTCAGGGTATTGTTTATCCATAAATTTCTTTTTAAGGATGGCACGGAGTTCAATGTAATCAGAGTCTTTTGTACAATTCTGTCTAAGGCGACAATATTGGCCCTTGGGGATGTTACATATCCATTTCTTTCTCGTACATCACGGGACACAGAGCGACATAGTCATTACTAATGGGTTATATAGATACCGTCAGGTGCTGGCACTGGCAACTTCCAAAACCGGAAGTACCCTCCCCTATATAAGCCCCTCCCATCCGGGAGCACCTCAGTTTTTTGCCAGTGTCTAAGGTGTTGGCCAAGAAGAAACATGTGTTTTTCACTGAGCTTGCGTACAGGTTCTTTTGGGCCTCAGTAAGCTATTCCGGATCCGACCAAAAAAGCTTCATAGCTAAACGGTCGGTACCCGGGCCTTGCAGAGAAGAGCAAGGTTTTGCCTGTAATGCCTCTCTTAGGAGGGCTGGACCCTGGGATCCAGAGCTCTGGTCATACCCACGACCAAGATGTTTTCTGTGCAGGGTGCTATACAGGTCCAGGGGAGTGGAATCCTTGGGAACCCGGTCCCTGAAGGTTTGATTACAATGCCTGCCGTGATAGGTGAAGTTTGGGCTTTTGTGGACCAAACAAAGTCCTGCGGCGAGGAAAAGGTAAGTGGGGGCCCTCAGGAACTTGGTTCTATTGAGGGACCCCCAAGCCTATTTTGTCTTTCTGCCTGTTACCTAAGGTATTCCCGCTAATATTATGTGTATGCCTGTTACTACTGAGAAAATGTAAAAATTTTAATAGTAGGCAAAAAAATAAAAAAATAAAAAATGTAAGACGTGCACGCGCCTCTATTCATAGAGGCGATCTGAAAAAAGGGGCGGAGCGGGTGGATGACGCTCAGGTGTGCGGCGCTACTGCGCATGTGCGGGCGTCCAGCGTGTTTTAAAGCACATTATAGCTGGCTATTGAATGCACAGACAGAGCTAGCAACAGATAAAGGCACACAGAGGCGGTTGATGCAGGCATCCCCTAGAAAGGCACTTTAGTAGACACCAACTGTGATATAGCAGCAATTGTGCTAGACTATTCTCAGTAAAATTGGTGTATTACGGCTGGAATACCTCAGCTTTAGGCTTAGGAATATGCCGTCCAGAAGCTCCGGAATTGAATCTTCCAGGAAGCGAAGGGGGTCTCATCGGGCTCTGAGGATCTTGGGCATGCTTCTGCTGCACCAGTCTCCCCTGAAGTTCAGAGGTAAGTGACCATAGAGACCCCGCAGGGGTACTTGGTACTGTGGCTGTCCTCAGTCACCTGCTCCTGTGTATGTAACAGAGGAGGTTTTTTCCTCAGCTCTGGGAGGTTAGAGAGAGATTGTCAATCACTGCCTCCCTGTCAGGGAAAGCACGCCGATCTCCGTCTCCTCCTTCAGAGTGCCTGTTAGCAGAGCAACAGTCCCATACAGGGATCGACCTGCCTGAAGGGGATCAGGACGAGGTTGATTCTGTTATAGAGGAATCAACAGTGGAGGAACCTTTCTCAGCAGCTCAAGCTGAAAGATTATGGGTTCAGTCTCTGACTAACATGGTCCGATCGGCATTTAAAAATGCACCTTGCGGAACCATCAACCACTACTGTATCCTCGTTGGGGTCGCTAGAAGCCCCCAGACTGTCTGTTCTTTTCCACTTCACCCTTTACTGAAAGGGCTTATTTACCAGGATTGGGAACGTCCTGAGAAAATATTTATTCCCCCAAGAGATTTCCGGTGGTCTATCCCATGGAGGATAAGTTCATCAAAAAAAAAATAAAAAAAAATGGAAGGTCCCTACAGTGGACGCAGCCATCTCTTGTATGTATAAATCACTGACATGTCCAGTGGATAATGTCCAAATGTTCAAGAACCCAATAGATAAAAGATTGGAGTCCTTATGAAAGTCTGCTTCTTTCTACAGCAAGCTTGGTGACACAACCAGCAGTAGCAGCTATTGGGGTCTGCTAAGCAGTGAAGGATCAGTTAAAACAGGTCTTGAGGGACTTGACAGATCAGCAGGCCTTGCCCTAGCTGATCTACCTAGAGCCTTAGGCTTTGCGGTTGACGCCATAAAGGATTCAGTCCATCAGGCCTCCCGCCTTACGCTGTCTATAGTACATATGCGTAGGCTTCTATGGCTCAAAAACTGGTCTGCTGAAGCTCCCTGTAAGGAATGGCTGGTTAGCGTCCCATTTCATGGTGAACGCTTATTCAGGGAAAACCTGGACAAATATATCCAGAAAATTTCCAGCTGTAAAAATACGCTCTTGCCGGTTAAAAACAGAGTTAGAGGTCCCTCTTTAAGAGGCCTGCTTCTCCAGTCCCTGGGGCATCGGCTGTGTAACAGTTCCGACGGCCTCCTCGGGCAATTCCCGGGGGTAAAAAAACAGGGACAATAGCAGGGTAATGAGAAACCCTGGGTCAGGGGAGGTACAAAACCTCCCCCAAAGTTAAATTCATTTAAGGGTTGCCCCCACTCAGTCGGGTGGGGGGAGGACTCCAGTTGTTCACAAGAGACCTGGCGGGAGCTCTCCGCAGTATGTTTGGGATACAGATTGGAGTTAAGAGACTCTCCTCCTTCCCATTTTTGAGGTCAAACGTGCCAAGGGATCCCCGGAAGAGAGAGTCCCTCCTGTTGGCACTAGAACAACTATTGCTCCAAGGAGTAATTATGGAGGTTCCCCTGGAAGAATGAGGGTTCGGGTTTTACTCAAACCTCTCTACAGTCCCGAAGCAAACGTGGACGGGAGGCCCATATTAATTCTAAAAGGGCTATACAAATTCCTGTATATCAGGACTTTCTGATGAAGTCGATCCGATCGGTGGCCACTGCCCTACAAGGGGAGGATTGGTTAGCCGCGATCGACATCAAAGATGCTTATTTGCACATTCCCATCTTTCCAGTCTACCAAAAGTTTCTACGCTTTGCAGTAGAAGGGCGCCATTTTCAGTTCAGAGCCTTACCCTTCGGTTTGGCCACAGCACCACGAGTTTACAAAAATTCTGGCCCTTTATTGGCCAATCTAAGAACACAAGGTGTAATGATAATGGCATATCTAGATGACTTGTTGCGGATAGACCACTCAGTGAAAAAACTAGACGTGGTCGTTCACAAGACAATCAAGTATCTGGAATCTCACGGTTGGATTATCAACCGAGAAAAGTCAGCCCTAGAAACCAGTCAAAAGTCTGGAATACTTGGGGCGAAGGTTGGATTCAGGCCAGAGAAAAATATTCTTGCCTCGAGGAAAGGTGTTGTCTTTGAAAGATTTGATCCACTTAGTGGGTACAAAAAAGACAGCCGTCCATACGCCTGTGCATGAGGCTGCTGGGAAAAATGGTGGCATCATTCGAAGCAGTACCCTATGGTCAATTCCATTCAAGGAATTTGCAGGGGGCCATACTGTCAGCCTGGAACAAAAAAGTTCAGGCCCTAGACTTACAATGTCCTTGTCCCCTTCCGTTCGCAAGAGCCTCCGTTAGTGGTTGGTTCCCCAGAATCTGGAAAAAGGGAAATCCTTCAGTCTGATTTCTTGGAAGGTGGTCACTACAGATGCCAGCCTTATAGGCTGGGGAGCAGTACTGGAGCAATAGTCTCTACAGGGCAGATGGTCGGATGCAGAAAAGGCCCTGCCCATCAATCTCTTAGAGATACGAGCAGCCCGGTATGCCCTAGTAGCATGGACATCCAAACTCCAAGGGTCCCCTGTCAGAATTCAATCAGACAATGCCACAGCAGTGGCATATATCAATCATCAGGGGGGCACCAGGAGTCGTGCAGCCCAGAGGGAAGTAAATTACATCCTGAAATGGGCAGAAAAATATGTCCCAGCCATATCTGCGGTATTCATTCCAGGAGTGGAGAATTGGAAGGCGGACTTTCTAAGTCGCCAGCAATTATGCCCAGAGGAAGGGTCCCTTCACCCCGAGGTTTTCTGGACAATATGTCAGCGGTGGGGAACATCGGATGAAGATCTTCTAGCATCCAGATTCAACGCAAAGGGGGACAGGTTTTGTCTCTCGGACAAGGGATCCCCTAGCTTGCGGCTCGGATGCCCTAGTGTTCCCTTGGGATCAGTTCAAGCTGATATATGCATTCACACCGCCACAATGGTTACCTCGATTACTCCGCAGAATCAGGGTAGAAAAGAAATCAGTGATTCCGGTGGCTCCAGCGTGGCCCCGAAGAGCGTGGTACGCAGAGATTGTAAAATGTCAGTGGGGAGTCCTTGGACTCTCCCACGTCGTCCGGACCTGCTTTCGCAAAGGACCGATATACCACCCTTCCTTACCAGCCCTAGGTTTGACGGCCTGGCTATGGAAGCCCACATTCTAAAAAAGAGAGGGCTCTCTAATCCTGTGGTATCTACCATGATCAATGCCAAGAAGCCGGTATCCAGGCAGA
The DNA here is from genome assembly GCA_029206835.1 of Rana muscosa. Lineage (NCBI taxonomy): Eukaryota > Metazoa > Chordata > Amphibia > Anura > Ranidae > Rana > Rana muscosa. The sequence continues at coordinate 83,239,273 of CM055126.1, forward strand.
TCTAATATAGAATCTGGAAGGCGTACATCGCGTGGTGTGAGGCCAAGAAATGGCATCCACATAAGTACGTAATAGGTAGGATTCTGGACTTCCTACAATGGGCTGTAGATAGGAAGCTTGCCTTGAGTACTATCAAGGGTCAGATTTCGGCCTTGTCAATATTTTTTCAAAGGCCCTTGGCTTCGCATTCACTAGTCAAAGCCTTTATACAAGGAGTGATGCGTATTAGTCCTCCGGTTAATATTCCCATATGTCCATGGGATCTAAACTTGGTTCTGTCGGTTCTACAGAAACAACCATTTGAACCATTACAGCATATTTCTTTGGTGCTTCTCACCAGGAAATTGATTTTTCTAGTAGCCATTGTTCGGCTAAAAGAGTGTCGGAATTAGCAGCTATGTCCTGTAAGGAGCCATATCTGGTTATCCATAAGGATAGAGTAGTGTTACGTCCTCATCCAGCCTTTCTTCCTAAGGTGGTATCGAGGTTTCATTTGAACCAAGATGTGGTTCTTCCTTCTTTTTTCCCCAAACCTACTTCGGTAGAGGAAAAATTATTGCATTCTTTGGATGTAGTAAGAGCAGTTAAAGCTTATCTAAAGGCCACTGCTCAGATTCGCAGAACGGATACTTTGTTTATTCTGCCGGAAGGCCCCAGAAAGGGTCAGGCAGCGTCAAAATCTACTTTAGCCAAGTGGATTCGACAGGTCATAATACAAGCCTATGGCTTGAGAAGGAGACCGCCTCCGTTCAAAGTTAGAGCGCACTCCACGAGAGCAGTTGGAAATTCATGGGCAGTGCATCACCAGGCCTCCCTGGCTCAAATCTGTAAGGCCGCAACATGGTCTTCAGTTCACACGTTTACTAGGTTCTACCAGGTGGACGTTAGAAGTCAGGAGGATGTCGCCTTTGGGCGCAGTGTGTTGCAGGCCGCAAAAGATCCTCATGTCTGATAGCGCTCAGCTTATATATGGTGTATCCCCCCCCTCATTTGGCATTGCTTTAGGACATCCCATTAGTAATGACTATGTCGCTCTGTGTCCCGTGATGTACGAGAAAGAAAATAGGATTTTTATAACAGCTTACCTGTAAAATCCTTTTCTTGGAGTACATCACGGGACACAGAGCTCCCGCCCCTCTTTGGGGACACTTATTGCTTTGCTACAAAACTGAGGTGCTCCCGGATGGGAGGGGCTTATATAGGGGAGGGTACTTCCGGTTTTGGAAGTTGCCAGTGCCAGCACCTGACGGTATCTATATAACCCATTAGTAATGACTATGTCGCTCTGTGTCCCGTGATGTACTCCAAGAAAAGGATTTTACAGGTAAGCTGTTATAAAAATCCTATTTTTTGGTGATGACAACTTTTATAATGCAAATAGGAATTTCCAGCGGTTGGCTTGGTGTAGTTCTTTGCATGAATGGTATGTGTGTCATGTCCAAGTTCTAGGTCCAAAAAAGCCATGGTGGAAGGATGAGAAGCAGATGTGAATGATAACCCATAGGTATTGTTATTGCAGTGTTGGACGAAAAGGGGGATGAGTTCAAGGGGGCCGTCCCAGATGATAATAAGATCATCTATAGAACGTCCGAAGAACACAATGTTTGCTGCAAATGGGTTGTTGGTATAGATGTGATGGGTCTCCCAGAAGCCCATGGCAAGGTTAGCGTATGAGGGAGCAAAATTAGCTCCCATTGCCGTACCCTGTGACTGCTGGTAGAATTCTCCATTAAAACTGAAATAGTTGTGTGTGAGACAAAATTGGGTGGCTAATACAATGAAATTGGCCTGACGCTGATTAATTAGAGGTTCTTTGAGCAGGAATTGTTCTAGTGCCATAAGTCCAAAACCGTGTGGAATGGACGTGTAGAGTGAGCACACGTCAAGTGACAGCCATACATATGTAGACTCCCACCTGTAGGCCGAAAGAAGTTCAAGGAGATGAGTGCCATCACGTATGTATGATTGTAGTTGTAGGACAATTGGTTGAAGGAATTGGTCTATGTAGATACTGAAACCTGTAGTCACACTGTCCATGGCAGCTACAATGGGTCTACCTGGTGGGTGTTGTGGGTTTTTGTGAATTTTAGGTAGGTAATAAAAGTATGGAATCTGATAGAAGTTCTTTTTTAGGAACAAACTTTCTGTTTTGGAAATGACGTTATCTTTGAGTGCGTTGGAAGTGAGAATATCTGCTTCTTTGGCAAAATCAGTTGTGGGGTCCTTGTTGAGCTTCACATAGGTAGTGTGTTGTCAGATAGGATTCTGTAGGCTTCCTTTAGGTAATCCGTTTTGTCGATAAGAACGATACCTCCTCCTTTATCAGCAGATTTTATTACTATACTGTCATTATGTAAAAGTTGGTCTAGTGCAGGGATATGCAATTAGCGGACCTCCAGCTGTTGCCAAACTACAAGTCCCATGAGGCATAGGGAGACTCTGACAGCAGCAAGTATGACACCCAGAGGCAGAGGCATGATGGGACTTGTAGTTTTGCAACAGCTGGAGGTCCGCTAATTGCATATCCATGGTCTAGTGCTTTGGTTTCTACCGGTGAGAGGTTGTTATGTTTCGAAGAGGATGTGGAGTTACACATTTTAACCAGATCTGCGTAAACCACTCTATAGAAACTCTCAATGTAAGGTCCTTTTGAGTGGGTGGGAAAAAAGATGGATTTTGGTCTTAAAGAGGAATGTACTATCGGGGGGATGTGGCAAAATGTTGGGTGTAGAGTCTCAGGTTGTCGTCTTCATCACAGAAGTCTACAGAGAAGGGATCTGTATAATCAAATGATTCAAGATGGGGTTCCAATGAGTCAAATTGAGATACTATGGGAGGGCTGACTAATGCAGTGCCAGTAGTGTTGTTATCTTTTTCTTGTTTATTGTGAAAGTGTCTTTTTAGGGTAAGGTTGCGTATATAGTGATTGAGGTCCTTGAAGAGAAGAAATGGATTGGGTTTGTTTATGGGAGCAAAATTGAGCCCATGGCTAAGAAGAGATGTGTGAGCAGCAGATAGAGTATGGGAAGAAAGATTGAATATTTTTATCGTTTCTGGAATTTTTGAGTCTTTGGATTTATCTTTTCCTCGTCCTCCTCTACAGCCTCTCCTGTGAGTTTTCGTTTTCTTGAGACTGGGGCTGGAGGAGGACTGTGCACTAAAAAAGATTGTGTTGAATCTTCAAAAGGGGGAGATACAGGGGTAGGGATCTGGTGGAGTGATACAATATTTGGGTCTAATTGTACCATGGGCACTGGTGGTATACAGCAAGTACTTATGCTGGTAAGAATAGTTGGTGCCTCTGCTATGTTGGAGAGACAAAGGCTGGCTGTGTGATTACCATTACCAAGTTTATGGTGATCTTGGGGGCCATGGTTCATGTCCATAATGGTGGGTTGTGTCAGAGCTTTGGGGGGTAAGGAGCTGGATGATCTATTGTAGAATAGATTTAGGGCGGTGATAAGGCCGTCTTTTTTATCATAGTTATGTTTGCTATTTGTTTTATTATTATTATAATTATAAAGACGCCTTGGGTGATGGGGGTTAGTCCAAAGAGAGGGTGGTCTGGTGATATGGGAAAAATTAGTTTTCTCATTATGTCTACCAGAAACGTAGTGATGGTTGAACTTGATGTCCATAAGAGGTCGGGGAGGTGAGGAAGGAGGAGGTATATGTTCACGTATGCTTGGAGAGAGTGGATTTGGGGTAACAGCACATATTGGTGGTGCAGCGGTGCCGAGATGAGGGGGGTTCTTATTCCAGGAAAAAACCCTGTTGGAGTTATAGTCATCAAGGTCACGGTTGAATTTGCCCATTTTTATGTGTACAAGATGGTCCTCATCCTTTTGTGTGTTGTCCTTCAGGACCTCCATCCAACTGGAGGGAATGGATACTGAATGGCTGGAGATTTCATCTATGATGATTTTGATTTGGTGATTGAAATTATCAAATCTGTTGTTCCTATGGGAAATAAGTATTCCCATCCATTTTGCTGTGCAAAATTCAGCAATATTGGCCCATTCTTTGGAGCTGTTATGGTCTAGGAACATGGGACATTCTTTCATAACCCGTAGGCCTCTGGGTGAGATTTTGGTATCTATATATTGTGATAGAATTTATCCCACCACTGTTGATTAGTGGTCTGGATCAGTCTTTCCAGTTGCTTGAATTTTCCGCAAAGGGTATGGCGTATTTTGCCTGTAAGTTTGGCGTCATTAGAGAAAGTGATGGATGATAGACTTAAATAGATCTGTTCTAGGACCGTATATCTATGACTTTCAATAGTGGAGATAATATCCATCATGGCCAGGGGTGGGGAATGAGGTAGAGTGGAAATATATTAAAATTAAAAAATGGCTAAAAGGAACGGTGTCTCTCTGTACATATATATATAATAGTAACAACAGATAAAATATATAAAGAGCGGTACAGAATAATTAAAAAGGAGGAGACATACTGATGGATGAGAGAAAGGTCTGCAGCATAAAAAGTTTCAATATAAACGGTACACAAGTGAAAAATGCGCAAAAACCAAATCACTGGTATCCAGTAAGTGTATGATTGGTAATGTACAATACAATGTACAAATGATGGTGTCTATGAATAAGATAATAACGATCAGGGGTGGGGAGAGGAAGGGGGGTATGCAGTAAAAATTATTGGTGGGGGGGGGGGAGTCACATTTACAGTCTTAGGGCTGCCATCAATGGAGAAACAGAAACCGTTGTTCCAGTACTGTAGAGAAAAAAGCAAGGGAAGAGGCGCCTCTAAGTGTAGACGTTTTAAAACAATTTAATATAAATTAAAAGTACAGGCAACTCACATTTTACAATGTAAAAGCAGGCATTGTACGAATTCCATGAAAAGGGGAAGTGATCATCAGGTCAGTCATTCTGTGCTGTGTCCTGCTGTGGCGCTGTGCTGTTTTGATGTCATCAGGTTCCGCATGGAAGATGGTAGAAGCCGGCGGCGGTGAGGAGATGACAGAGCATGGCCTAGATGGTATTTCCTGGCAGGCAGGGAGCGATGACGTCACTGGTATGCGACGCGTTTCCCGAGCTGGCGTGCTGCGTGTAGCGTGGCAGTCGCGCTCCTTTATCAAGCTGATGAATGTGATAGTGGGGCTAGTGTTTTTATTGGAGGAGGAGGGGGCGGGAGTGAAGGAAGGGGTGGGGCCGAGACGGGACTTACGAGAGAAGTGTCTGCAGGGAGGCTGTCAGTGCAAGGCTGGGTGTACAAAGCCTGAACTATAACCATGATTGGTGGGGGGCAAAAAAAAACGGGACTAGAACAAGATATACATATAAGAACGAGAAAAGAAAGAGGAAAAAAGGAAAAGAAAAAGCAAAAAGGGGAAAAAGGAAAAAATATATAAAAAGAAAAAGTAATAAATGGTAATAAAGAGAAAAGGTGAAAAATGAAATAAATAAAAAGGAGAAGGAAAAAGGGAATAATAGAATATATATTGACGGGGCCAGGGGGGGGGGGTGGGAGAGAGAAAGAAAGGGGCCATGGGGAAATGAACAGGGAAAATGAACTAAACTAGAAAAGAGTGGGAACGCAAAGAGAGGGGAAAGGGGGAAAATATATATATATATATATATATATATATATATCAAGGTGGGGGGAGGGGATTATTTATATTGAATTGATGAAATGAGCAGAATGAGGAAGCATAATGATAATAAGGGGGAGGGGGTGGTTCCCACAGCCAGCACAGCCAGAGAGGTGGACTTTGTACAAAAGTCTCAGAGAAGTGGCGAGTTATGGAGTCTGGTTCACCTGCTACCCCATTCATGTCACAAAAAGCAAGGCAAATGTACCTGCAGTCCCTATGGATCAGTTGTTGGCAGTCCTGGACTCATTTCTTGTCAGGATGGAAGCGGTGTGCGAGCGAACGGGAGCTATAAAGCACCCTCTCCCCACACTATCCTTAGTAGGGGAGTGCTCGGTTTCAGATATGGGCCTAGCTGCAGCTCAGGACCCTAGCTCTGAATTTTTTGTATATTTTTTGACCAGGACATTCCTTCTGAGGAAGACTCCTGGGTCAGTAAATGACGGGTCGCTTGGTAGTGAACTCATTGATGGTGAGGGACACTCTCATGCTGGAGGCTGCAGCTGGAGAACCTTTGGTGGAGACAGTCTCCCTTGCTTCATTTAAAGCTTTTACTTTACACCATTGGCTTAGTGCTGACTCCTGCTGGGCGCAGCATGATTTCCCTCACAGCTTCCTCACTGTTTCCTCACACACTGCTTCTAGAGCAGCATGGATGATACAGTGATACACGGTGCCCCCCCCCCCCCCCCCGGCATGGTAGTGGGACTTTATTCATCTATTTGTCTTGTCCCTGTGAGCCTTCTGTGTAATATCTCTGTGGCAACGCCAGAGTCTCTGCACCTGTGGTTTCCTGCCATTTCCTGGGGACCGCTCTGACTCTGGCAGGACCACGGTCTGAGGTAGTTTTTTTAACTGCAGCTTGCTTCTGCAGCACATATACGCAGGTTGGAACGATACAGAGATAAGCGCCCTCGGCGCCATAGTTTACCCAAATATACTTAACACACAGTGTATGTATGTGTTATTGCTCTCTGTGTCTGCGTGGGTTTCTCCCATGTTCCAATGACAGTATAACATACACAATATGTTTATACACGTCTCTGAATACATTCACAGTAGATGTATGTATTCTACTCTGAGTCTGCGTGGGTTCCTCCGGGTGCTCCGGTTTTTCCCCGCGCTCCAACGGTGTGTGCACCTTGGCGCTATGCACAGTATGAACATGATCAATATGTTTATCACACATACTATAATACCTACACGGTATGTGTATGCAGTCTGCGTGGGTTATACACAGCGCTAAATACATTCACAGTATATGTATGTATTTTACGCTATGGGTCTGCGTGGGTTTCCTCCGGGTTTTCGGTTTCCTCCCACGCTCCAATGGTGTGCGCGCTTTCGTCGCTATGCACAACATTAACATGTTTGAAATGTTTATCACACATGCTATTATACCTATAGGGTATGTGTATGTAGTCTGCGTGGGGTTTCTCCGGGCTCTCCGGTTTCCTCCCACGCTCCAATGGTGTGCGCGCTTTCGGCGCTATGCACAGCATAAACATGTGCAATTTGTTTATTCGCATACTGACATACCTACACGGTTGTGTATGCGGTCTGCGTGGGTTTCCTCCGGTTCTCTGGGTTTCTCCCATGCCCCAATGACGTGCGTGCCTTCGTCGCTTGCACAGTATAAAGACTTTCTGGCATCCTTGGACATCAAGGGCGTTTACTTGCATGTTCCAATCTGTGCTAGTCACCAGAAGTTTCTGCGCTTTGTGATGGTCGAAGTCCACTATCAATTTGTGGCACTTACCTTCGGTTTAGCGTCGGCACCGCGGGTTTTCACCAAGGTGCTTGCCCCGATTCTGGCTTTGCTGAGACAGCGAGGCATTGCTATCGTGGGCTATCTGGACGATCTTCTTCTGAGAGCAGACACTGGCTCAGAATTAGAAGAAATTGTGACAATAGTCAGTCAGACCCTCTGGGCCTTCAGGTGGCTTCTGAACACTCAGAAGTCAGTCCTGGTCCCGACCCAGCGTTTGGTATCTGGGGTTTGATCCTGGACTCCTCGGAGGCGAAAGTCTTCCTACCCTTGGAGAAGCTGCAGACTGTTCAGTCTGTGGTGCGGCTTCTGATGTCCCGAAAATGGTCATCAATCCGTTTCTGCATGAGGGTCCTGGGACTCATGGTGGCCTCTTTCGAGGCAGTTCCGTATGCCCAATCTCACACTCGGGCCTTACAGAGGGGGATCCTGTCCGCTTGGCACAACTCCGTTGTGATTGGATTATCAGATCCAGGTGAGTCACCCGGTCAGGGCGTTACTGACGTGGTGGTTGAGATCCCTGGCTCTTCAGTTTGGCACGTCGTTCCTTCCTATCCAGTGGACGGTGATCTCGACGGATGCCAGCCTTACGGGCTGGGGTGGGGTCTGGGAGTCCTCTAAGCTCAAGGGCCGTGGATCCCGGCCAAATCCCGTCTACCGATTAATGTCCTAGACCTCCGAGCAATCCGACTGTGCCTCTCCTCGTGGTCGGAGAGGCTACAGGGCCACTCGATCAGGATCCAGTCGGACAACGCCACAGCGGTGGCATATGTCAACCATCAGTAGGGAACTCAGAGCTTAGCGGCGGCATCCAAGGTCACTTGCATCCTAAGATGGGCGGTAAGGAGTGTGCCGGCTCTGTCGGCTATTTATATTCCAGGAATAGAAAACTGGCAGGCCGACTATCTGAGCCGGCAGACGTTGGACCAGGCGGAATGGTCCTTGCATCCTGAGGTGTTCCAACTCCTTTGCCGTAGGTGGGGCACGCCAGACGTGGACCTCTTGGCCTCTCGACTCAATCACAAGGTGTCGAGATTGTGGCCAGGTCCAGGGACCCCTGGGCAGACGCCTCAGACGCGTTGGTGGCCCAGTGGGGTCAGTATCGCCTGTTATATGCCTACCCTCCGCTGCAGTTGGTGCCTCACCTGCTTTGCAGGATGGAGGCCGAGGGCATTCCGGTGATCCTCATTGCTCCAGATTGGCCACGGCGTCATTGGTACGCCGATCTTGTGCGGCTAGTCACGGACGTTCCTTGGTGACTGCCTCTGCGGGAGGACCTTCTGTCTCAAGGTCCCTTCACGGTATGGCTATTGAAAGCCAGGTGCTGAGTTACCAAGGTCTCTCAGATTCGGTCATCTCAATCATGTTGAGAGCCCGGAAATCTTCCTCTAGAAAGATATATCACCATACCTGGAAAGCTTACATCGCTATGTGCGAGGAGCTAGATTGGCGTCCACAGACGTATTCCGTTCCCAGGATTCTGCTGTTCTTACAGCGTGGTGTGACCCAAAAGCTGGCTTTGAGTACCATCAAGGGTCAAATTTCGGCCCTGGCTGTCTTATTTCAACGACCGCTAGCGGGCCATTCCTTGATTAGCACCTTTGTGCAGGGGGTTCGCTATCTGCTCCCCCCTGTCAACCCTCCTCTCCCTCCTTGGGATCTGAATTTGGTGCTCTCGGTTCTTCAAGAACCTCCTTTTGAAAACATCAGAGAGATCCCTCTTTTGACATTGTCTCAGAAGGTGGCTTTCCTGGTAGCCATTACTTCTGTCAGACGGGTGTCTGAGTTGGCGGCATTGTCTTGCAAGCCGCCTTACTTGGTCATCCATAAGTATAAGGCTGTGTTGCGTCCGCAACGTTCTTTTCTTCCGAAGGTGGTCTCGGCCTTTCACCTTAATGAGGACATTGTCCTGCCATCCTTGTGTCCTCATCCGTCGCATCCTAGAGAGTTTGCGCTTCACTCGCTAGACGTGGTACGTGCCTTGCGGGTGTACCTGTCCGTTAATGGTCCAATTCGGGAGTCTGACTCGCTGTTTGTGGCTGTGTCAGGCCCACAACAGGGCCAAGCGGTTTCGCCTGCCACTATTTCTAGGTGGATTAGGCAGACTGTCATACAGGCCTATGCCCTTAAGGGGCGGGCGCCTCCCTTTCCGGTTACGGCACATTCCATCAGAGCAATTTGTGCTTCCTGGATTTTCCGACATCAAGCGTCGGTTGCACAAGTGTGCAAGGCGGCGACCTGGTCGTCCGCACATACCTTTTCTAAGTTTTACAAGGTTGATGTGGCTGCATCTTCTGATGCTTCCTTCGGCCACAAGGTGTTGCAGGCCACAGTTTGTTGCAACTCCTCCGTTGAGGAGCTCTGCTTGTTTGGAGTGAAGTTTGGTTTTCCTTTCTCTTTGCTCCCACCCCTCTTTTTTGACACTGCTTTGGGACATCCCACTTGTCAAATATTAAGAGCCTGTGTCAGTCCATGGACGTCAGAGAAACAGATTTTACGGTGAGTACAAAAATCGTATTATCTTTTACTTTTTGCTATAATAAATATCCCCAAAAAATTTCCTCAGTTTAGGCCGATACGTATTCTTCTACATATTTTTGGTAAAAAAAATCGGAATAAGCGTATATTGATTGGTTTGCGCAAAAGTTATAGCATCTACAAAATAGGGGTAGTTTTATGGCTTTTTTATTTACTAGTAATGGCGGTGATCAGCCATTTTTATCGTGACTGCGACTTTATGGCGGACACATCGGACACATTTTTGGAATATTGTCGTTTTTACAGCGATCAGTACTATAAAAATGCACTGGTTACTGTAAAAATTACACTGGCAGGGAAGGGGTTAACTATTAGGTGGCGCTGAAGGGGTTACGTGTGTCCTAGGAAGTGATTCTTTCTGTTTGGGGGCATGGCTACGAGTGACACGTCACTGATCGCTGCTCCCAAAGAGAGGGAGCAGACGATCAATGACAGTTGTACACTGGCTTCTCCCCGTTCTGCAGCTCTGTGACCCGATCGCAGGACACCGGCGGACATCGAGTCCGTGTGTCCCGTGGGCACAGAGCTTGCGGCAGGGGTGCGCGCGCACCCGGCACGGCGGGAACTTTAAAGTGAGGTAAATATACATTCCTTTTCCCAGCCATGCCATTCTGCCGATGTAAATGTACAGGAGCCGGTTCCTAACCGGTAAGCAACAGCTCCTTCCAGGGTAGGAGTAGACACAATAAACACAAGGTATAACGCAGTGTTATTTGTCACCTGATACCAACAGCAATAACCTTTCTCAAGGTGTTTTAAATGGTTGGATCTTGTGCATCTATGTAAACATGACCCATATTTATCCCAGCACTGTTGTCTTGTTTTCCTAGACACAATAAAACAGCACCTCCTTTCCAACACCTATCAGTGTCAATCATCTGGGTCTGTCCTGACTTTTCTTGTCAAATTTGTTTATTAAATTTTCAAAATTACAAGCATATATTGTCAATAAACATAGTCACTATAAATAGTAGCAGTTAGGCCTCATGCCCACTGGCGTTTTTACAGCTGCGTTTTTTGCAGCTTAAAAACGCCTGTCCATGTTATTGTAAATATTTTTTTTTTTTTTTTTGAAAAAAAAAACAAAAAAAAAACGTCGGAGCTAAAAACGCGACCGCGCGTTAGTGCGCGTTTTTGCGCGTTTTTTGACGCTCGCGTTTTTTACTGCCTAATTCTGACGCTGAGGAACGCACTGGTCCTGGTTTTTTTTTACAGCTTACAAACGCCTATGCTCTTTACAGCTCAAAAACGCCTAGGTGGGCATGAAGCTATAGACTAACATGGACAGGCGTTTTTAAGCTGTAAAAAACGCGGCTGAAAAAACGCCCGTGGGCATGAGGCCTTAAGGAGAACACAAATTAGATATTTATATCAAGCTCCAGTGTTTTTTTGAAGGCAACAACAACAAAAGAGAAAAAAAAAATACAGTAATTTGAGTTTAACATATGTTGACCATTATCTGGAGACTTGCTAAAATATATGCTGAATTTAGTAATTACAAACCAGATTTAGTAATAATATATAACATGTAAGGTAATATAAGGATTTATAAAGAAAAAATGAAGGGTCATAATTTCTAGACCTCGTATAATGTTGGGATAATACGGGGATTTATTGTATAGACATTAGGTTTGTATTGTTTCAATGGAGCTCTAAAGCTGAAATATACTGATCAATAAAAAACATTAAAAAAAGGAATGCTGCTATAATTTTTGCATATAATAACAATATATTCTAAGAGCCCATTCACACAGGGGCATCTTTGGATCCGACTCCAAATCGCCCCAGGTCGCCCCTAGTCGCCTCAGGTCACGCTGGCTGAAGAAATCAATGTAAGTTAATGGAGCCGTCCTTATGCACACTACTGCAGTCGCTCCGACTTCAAAAAAGGTCCCTGTACTACTTCAATCCGACTCCTAGGCGACCTGTAACCATTCATTTCAATGGGAGTCGCCTCTCACTGTCTTAATAGGAGCAACTCTCCAGGAAGAAAACATACATTTATCAGGCAAACCTCTCCCTCCCCCCTCCCTCCCACAGAGCTGATTCTTGTTTGATTGGCCACTGGAATGTCTCCTGTCCTGCAGGCAACTTGGAGTTGCCTTGTAAATAGCTCCAGGTCGCGCTGTGATTCATTCTCAAGTCGTGTCTGAGTTGCCTCATAAAATCGCGCTGGAAGTCGTGTTGCCCCTGTGTGAATGGGCTCTAAGAAAGAAAAAACGACAAAAAAAGAACTAAAGAAACAAGATAGAAGAGAGGGAAGGGTAAGAAGAAGAAGAGAAACAAATAAAGATAGTAGGTAGATGAAATAGAAAAGGTCCCCGGGGTATCTTATTATGTTGGTCTTATGTTATTAGTATATTAAATAGCTATTAGTAGTTATATTACCAAGGTCTTAATAAAGTGATGTCAAAGTTGGGAGGGAAAAAATGAGTCACCCAAGGATTCCAGATTTTTTCAAATTTTCTAATATTATCATTGGTAATGGCTTCCGTTTTTGAGTGGGTCATGGCTTGGTTTATTCTGGTTTTGGCTTCTGAGATCATTAATGTTGGGCTTTTCCACGCTTTGGCGATTGTCTGCTTTGCTGCAGTAGTGATTTGTAGAAGGAGTTTGAATTGAGTGTGGGAAATAGAAGTCGGTTTTAGATTTAGTAGTGAAATTGAAGGGTCAGGTTTGATTGTTTTTTTGAATAAGGTAAAGAGGATAAGAAAAACCTCTTTCCAAAAACATTTTGTAACCGGACGTTCCCAAAATATGTGTATGTGTGATCCTAATTCATCACAGCCATGGAAGCAGAGTGGGGAGTATTGCGGAATATATTTCGCGATTCTGACAGGAACCAAGTACCAGCACAAAAGTACTTTATAATTTGTCTCTAGAGCTATTATATTTTGTGAAGATGATTTTGTTATGGTCCAAATTTTATCCCAATCGGATGGTTCCAACTGAAGTCCAAGGTCTCTCTCCCATTTTTCCACGTATGATGGTGGATCTGCAGTAGGCAAAGTAATAAGATGTTTATAAATTATTGATATGAGACCCTTAGCGTGAGGTTCGCGTTTACATATACGTTCAAAATGTGTAAGTTCGTCGAGTTTACTCATATTTTGTATATATGGCATGAATTTTTTTTTGATTTGCAGATATCGGAAAAGTTCTGATTGGGGGAGTTGATGCCTATCACATAGTTCAGGAAATGTTATAAGTGAGGTAGATCTCGATAGATCAGAGTTGAGTTAAATGAATTAGGGAATGTGCAGGCTGGGTAGAATAGTGGGTTTCTAATAAATGATAGAAGGGGAACATGAGGAGATTGTAGTCCTTTTTTTTTTTTTTCCCTATAAAATATTTATTTTAACCTGTTTTTGTCTTTTTTTTTTTTCCGAATAATTTTTTATTAAAGATTAACATATACACGTGAAGTAACAGTTACAGAAAATTCCACAAGATTTCCAAGTATAATTTCGTGCAGAAATTAAAAGTACTGTATACACACACAAAATACCTCAGTGCCATTGAGCAAAATAGCTTAAACAAATGTTTTCAGAACCTTGTCTTAACATGTGGAGGGTGGTGGTTTCCGATACCCTCCAGTTGTATTACTAACCATGTGAGCTCCAGTCTCGAGGGTTTAGGGGATATCCGGTCCTTTTTTTAGGAAGGATGACCAAGGCATGGCAAAGTGGTGGGATGGTCCATCTCCATTGGGTTTATTCCCACCCGCTCACCCCAGATAGGGTGCTTGCTGTGAGCGGGTGGGGATACTTGATAGGTCACAAGGAGTCTGATCGTAACTGCTCCATCTAAACGGAAACCGTTCCCTGTAGGCTTGAGGGGTGCTATCAGACTGATTAAATAGCATGACACATAGTTTATGGGTGAATATAAGTACAAAACGGCGTACGTATATTCCCACATTGTGAGGGTAGGTAATCCATATATTTCTGAGATGAAGGGAGGGAGAAGATGGGGGGGGGGGGGAGACGGAGGACTCATGCTTCCATGGCCGGATTATTCTCGCGTTCCCCTGTACTAGTTGTAGGCACGGTAGAGGGGTTCCCTGACCGCGTGGAGTCTCTATAGTGGAGCCAGCATGCCCACGTAGTCCCAAACTTGGTCGAGCCATCATTAGCTTGGTGAATAAGCCTCTCCATGTCTGCTATTCTGTCTACTCGGGTGTGCCATTCAGAAATGCTTGGTGGGGTGGTACTCCTCCAGTGGACCGGGATGCATTGGGTAGCAGCGTTGATAAGATGTAGGGTGAGGGATTTCCTGTAGACTGCCCTTGGGAGGGTCGTGTGGTGGAGTAGGTATTGGGCTGGACTAAAGTCTGGTGAATAGGTAGTAATTTGAGTAATCAGGACATGTACTTCTCTCCAGAATTCCTGGATTAAAGGACATTCCCACCAAATGTGGATAAGAGATCCTAAAGCGGAATTACATCTCCAGCAGTCCTGAGACACCCTCGGACAGAATTTATGAATTTTGTCGGGCGTACGGTACCACCTAGAGTATAGTTTGTACCTGTTCTCTTGTGTCGAGACATTTATGGACCCCTTATGTGTGTGCTCATGTACGCGTGCCCAGTCTTCAGCAGATAATTCCATGGCTAGGTCATTTTCCCACCTGCCATGAATTCTGTCGTGAGAAGGGGGATTGTCGAGCAAGAGAGCAGTGATTGTTGAGATCAAGTGGGTCTGAGGTTCTGATCTACTGCAGAGATCCTCAAAGGGCGTATGGTCCCTTGACCATTGAGACAGTGGTTGAACGCTATGTAGGAAGTGTCTGATTTGGAGGAATTTGAAAAAGGGAATGGATAGATGGGAAAATTTAGAGGCCATGGCAGGTTGAGAGAGGAGTACGCCGCCCTTAAAAAATTGTGAGGCCCTCGTCGGTTGGGGGACGGCCTGTTCGGATTGGGTATTGGCGTATATACCAGGAGTGAATTCTGGGTTGTTGTCAAGTGGTGTCATGGGGCCCGGGTAAGGGGTCATGTTGAGAATACGACCCGTAGCTCTAAAATTATGCAATGTGGGGCCTATAAGGGGGTGGGCTGTGCATTCAGTAGGGACCGATCTCGGGTTGATCCAAGGGAGGTGGGAGATCGGTATGTTAGCGAAAGCATTTTCTAAATGGATCCATGCCTTGGTGTTCTCATGGGTATGCCAATCCACAATTCTTGTGAGCTGGCATGCCCTGTAGTACGTGCGTAGATCCGGCAATCCCAACCCTCCCCTATGCTTGGGTAGGATGAGTTTTTTCCAACTTAGCCTGGGAGGACGGGATGACCATAGGAGGTGTCTGCACATCCGTTTGAAGGATGTGAAGAATGACGGAGGTAACTTTATTGGGACAGCTTGCATCAGATAGAGCAATCTGGGGAGGACGTTCATTTTTAAAATTGCCGCTCTGCCGAACCAGGAAAAAGGGCCCTTAGTCCACGCCGTGAGGTCTCCCTGAATTTTACGTAGTGCGGGTGTAAAGTTTCTGCCATATAGGTCGGAGAGTTTAGTGGGTAGTTTAATGCCCAAGTACGTGATATCGTTGGTTTCCCAGCTGAAAGGGAAGTTGGACTGATAGAGAGCTACCAATGCCGTCGGTAGTGTTATGTTAATCGCTTTCGATTTATCAAAGTTAATTTGCAGGTTGGAGAGTTGTCGAAAGAGTTCGAAGTCTTTGAGGAGATTAGGGAGAGTGGTTAGGGGATCTGTAAGGAATAGTAGGATGTCATCAGCATAGGCTGCTATCTTGTATGGCCTATGACCAATCTCGATCCCCTTAATATCAGGGTTTTCCCGCAGTCTGCGGAGGAGGGGTTCCATGGTGAGAATGAAAATAAGGGGGGAAAGAGGGCAGCCCTGCCTTGTGCCATTGGTTATGGAGAAGGCGTCCGACAGCCGGCCATTGACCCTGAGTCTAGCTGTAGGGGACGCATACAATGCCATAATCATTTGATGAAGGCGAGGGGGAAGCCCCATCGCCAATAGTGTAGCAGACATGTAGTCCCAGGCCACTCTGTCGAACGCCTTCTCCGCGTCAAGGGAAAGGAAGAAACCTTTGTTGTTAGTGGAAGTCAACCAGTGGTGTATATTGATGGCCTTTGTTGTGTTGTCCCTGGCTTCCCTGCCAGGGACAAAGCCCACTTGATCCAGTGAAATATAATTGGGGATTAAAGGGAGGATTCGGTTCGCTAGGATTTTGGCGTAGAGCTTAACATCTACGTTAAGTAGTGAGATTGGGCGGTAATTAGTCACTAACGTGGTGTCCCTGTCTGGCTTCGGTATCAGGGTAATGTGTGCTTCAAGGATATCAGTATGAGGGAGGGAGGAGGTGGGAAGAGTATTGAAAGCTTTGAGAAAGTGGGGAATCAGTAGGTCCGCAAAGGATTTGTAGTAATTAGTCGAAAGTCCGTCCGGTCCAGGGCTCTTGCCTGCTTTCAGTTGTTTTAGTGCTGAGAGAGTTTCTTCTACGGAGATGGGGAGGTCAATGTCCCCTAGGTCTTCGGGGCTGAGTGGGGATGGACTATACTGAGTTAAGAAGTCTGTTATGGCTTTCGATCGGTCAATGGAGTTTCGCTATAGCTTCTGTGTTGGCTATGTTGGTCCCCGAGGGGGTTCTGATGGAGTGTATGGTGTTTGCAGACTTTTTCTTTTGTAGAGCTCTCGCTAAAAGCTTCCCGGACTTGTTACCGAACTCATAAAAGAGTTTGTGTCAGTGCAAATTTGCGTTTCAACGTCGCCTGGAGTTCCGATAACAATTCCTCTCTGGCCGTAAGGAGGTCAGCAAGGCATTTGGTCGCCAAGGAGAGTTTGTGTGCGCGTTCTAAGGTTTCAACACGGTTAGACAGTTCCTCGATGCGTGCTTTCCTGAGCTTGTGTCTCTCGGCCATCAGGGAGATAATCTTGCCCCGAATGACACATTTGTGTGCGGCCCAGACTGTGATAGGGGAAACATCGTCTGTGACATTGTCTGCAAAATAATGGGATAGACCGTCCGATATTAAGTGGGTATATTTCAGATCTGACAGCAAGGAATCATCCATGCGCCAGATCTCGGATCTAGGGCGCCATAGTGGAAATGTCAATGTCATGGTAATAGGGTTGTGGTCCGAAAGGAGCCCTGGTTCAATCGTGGTCTCAGTAAGCAATGGGTAGGTCATTCTGCGAGAGAAAGAAATGGTCAAGTCTAGAATATTTATTGTGCGGAGGGGAAAAGAAAGTAAAGTCTTTGACGTTTGGGTTCAGCGTACGCCAAGTATCATGAAGGGAGAGGATCTGCAGTTGTGATTTGATCGCGCGGAGGGCCCTGTACGTCATACACGAGGACCCATTGGAGGTATCTAGGGTCGGAGTCAGTGGGACATTGAAGTCACCGCCTAGGATGAGAGTGCCTGATTGGAATGCGGTAAGTTGGTGGAGTGTGGTGTGGAAGAAGGAAACCTGAAGCAAATTCGGGGCATAGATGTTTGCGATGGTCAGGGGTCTACCATGCAGTGAACCTTTGAGAAAGAGGAACCGACCTTTAGCGTCACTTTGGGTTTCTGTGATCTTAATGGGGCAATGTTTAGAAATTAGGATAGAGACGCCTTTTGATTTAGCCTCCTCATTAGCAGCATGGTATACTGTTGGAAAAAAATGGTTATGGAGTTTGGGGATACTATCTGATCTGAAGTGAGTTTCTTGGAGAAGTGCAATGTGCGTTTTGGCTTTCTGGAGAGTGTAAAGTAGTTGTGATCGTTTTTCGGGGGTATTCAACCCACGAATATTCAGGGAATAAAGTTTAAGTTTCATTGGGGATCCCTGGCCACACGGGTTTGTAGTAGCAGAGTCGGAGGCTTCCGTCATATTGAGGGGGGAGGCAGGGAGGGAGGATCGGGGCGGTGTCGGGTAATGATAGGGAGAGGGGGGTAGCGGATATGTACTAGTTAGTACAAATTAGGGGCGTATATCACTTGCAGGAGAATAACCGAAGAGGAGGATGGACTTCGCCAACCTCTTCTATGGGGGAGGACAAACTTGTCGGAGAATTACAGAGCGTATAGGACGACAGCACAGCCAGTAGGGTGCTGACCCCACTACACGCTACTGTGTGGGGGTTGGTCCAAACCAAACCAGAAGTATGTACACCACCACAGATGTACGGAGAGGTCCGCCACCTCAGAGTATATGTAGCCTAATGTCATGCGAGGAGGTACTTCCCCTGTAAGATATCTACGGGGGGGGGGAGGGATGATGGCACGTATTGCTGAGCCAATATAACCACACTAAGGAAAGCGTAACGTTCGTTAGTGCCCGTGCAGCAGTAGGCATACCGATCAGCTCAGTGGAAACAGAGGTATAACTACGTAACTAAACAGAACCATAGCCTCATACTCTTCCGCCGGAGTGTCCTCGCAATAAATGGTGCGAGAGACCCTGCAGGGGGGGGTGTGATAGGCTTACATCAATCAGAGTAAGCTAAGTAAGTAACATCTATATAAACCAAAACAATTAAACAGTAATAGACATTCCTCGAGTAGAGTGTATCATGTTGAGTCAAACCAGCGTGTGAGGATCGCAGGGCCTTCAGCATGCTACAATGTAGAATATCGCATATGGAGAATTCAGCTCCCAACCCGGGTCCTATGTATGTCAGCGGCAATATGACCTCCGTAAGCTCACTTTTAGTGTTGCCAGGGAATGCCATTCAGAGTACATGCGGCCGCTATATCCGCATGTGGAGTATCTATCCGTGGCGTCGCATGCATTCTAGCTGCCAGCAAACATTGCATCGCTATCTACATATAACCTGAAAAGGGTGGGGAGATTAATTAGCGTAATACATAGGATCCTCATTTGTAGGTGGATGTAGACCATTTTCACACAGGTATGGCCACGGAGAGTGAGTGTATAGCAGTCATGTCTGGTGTCTTAAATGGGGCAATCTTCAAATATGAGCATGTCCAGGTAATAATAAGCCTGAGTCTCTGGGACAGGCTAAGGAAACATTGTCCCGTATGCCTAGGCATAGATCTTACCTGTCTCCTGACGGCCAGAAAGGGCATATCTCTAGCCAATGCTCCCAAGGTCAAGTTCTGCGGGAGGTAATGGAAGTTCGGGCGGATAGGAGGGTCCCCGTGCCATGGCTTGCCTGTCTGTGCTTGGTAGTCTTTGTCCGTCCTGTCTCCATACAGGAGGCAGGTATGGGCGGCCCGGAAGACAGGATATGTGACTCAGCTGTACGGAGCGATGTCTGTGTGTTGGTTATCAATGTCGCATCCGGATGTCCGTCACGGCCAGCAGAAGTGGTAGCCCAAGGTCCTTCAGCGCCTCGCAGGGAGTTCTGGGGAATGTAGTATTTCCAGCCAAACCTGTGTAACGTGTCACGATAGGTGCGCAACTGTCTCGTGACTGGCAAACAGCATCGTTAACCGCTAAACAGGGGATATAGAAGTGTGGACAGTCCAGTCCGTATGTCCAGGCAGCCCGACCCAAACATGGCCAGCACTACAAAAAAATTAAAAATAAAAGTGCAACAAAAACAGAAATAAAGAACGCGTAAAAAAATGGGAGGGGGGGCAAGTAGAGAGTGTTACCGTACGGTTGAGGCAGTGAATGCCACGATCAATAATCCTGGCGGGCTCTCCGAGGACCCGGCGGGTTGGAAGGGCTGTGCTCCTGGTGCGGGTTGCGGGATGAAGTGTATCGCTTTGAACCCGACGATGAACGTCTCCTGCGAGCGCCAGCAGCTTGTGTTTCCATGGGCTCTTCAGCGCGTGTGCCCGGTCTGTGTACAGCCTTCCTGAAAGCAGCATACCAATCCGGAACAGCTACTCGGGGAATGCCGAGCGTGTCACAGAAGTGTGGCAAGTCCTCAGGCACCTTAAGTAATGCTGTGCGGCCATCCACTACGGCGGAGAGACAGAAGGGGAACTTCCATTTATAGCGAATGTCCTTGGCACGTAGGGCATCCAGCAACGGTCACAGACCCACTCTCAGGCACACTCAGCGCCCCTCCCGGGGATTACCCTGACAGAAACGCCAGCGACTCCCTCGCCATCGGGAGCGGCGGAGAGTGGAGGCATGAATGCCCCCCCTCCTTCTCCTCAACTCAGCATTCACGATCTGCGGACGATAGCCGCAGATATTAAAGACACCTTGTCGGCGGCCATCTCTGAACTCCGCCTAGACATTCGGGCACTAGCGGATAGAGTGCATATAGTGGAAAAAGTGGCTGAGAAGCATGAAACAGTTATCCAACGTGCTACCTGGCAGATTGACACCCACACCCTACAGCTCAGAGACATGCAGAGACATATGGAGGACCTGGACAACAGGGGGCGCCGCCATAACCTAAGAGTAAGTGGAATACCGGAATCAGCACATCTCTCAGGTAGTGACTGGACTTTTCAACGGCCTGCTCAACAGGCCGCCACAGACCCCAATTGAGATGGAACGTATCCACCGTGCCCTGAGACCCCGGGGTAGAGACACTGACCCTCCCCGGGACATAGTGTGCTGTATTGTGGACTACAAAATTAAGGAAGATGTGCTGAGATCAGCAAGGGGCCAGCGCCTATCACATGAGGAGGCACCAGTTCAAATATTCCAGGATCTATCAGGGATCACCCTTCAACATCGGTTGGGGTTGGGGTTGGGGTTAGGGGTTGGGGTTAGGGGTTAGGGGTTAGGGTTAGGGTTTTCCCTTTAAGAACAAGGCTAGGACCCAGGCTGAACAGGGACCTCCCCCAGAGGTCAAAGGTCAGAGGGCGGGTCCCCAGAGGTCAAAGGTCAGTGGGCGTGGCTGGCCCCCACCAAAGTGTACCGCCTACCCCAACTAAGTCGGGGAAAGCGTAGGTCGCGCGACAGCTCGCGCTCCGCGCATTAAGCTTTTTTTATAGAGGCTGCCGAGCGAAGCTCGGCAGGTAACGCGTCCTACGAGTTTCCACTTGGGGCAGTCTTATGGCAAGCGAGCGAGCCTCAAAAAAATTTTTTTACCACCTTTTTCCAACAAACCGAGCGGGATCTGGGAAAGGTAGGGGTTTTAGGGTGGGGAGAGTCACTAAGTGAAGATGCACTTGGGGTTAAAGTTCATAGGTCAAAGGTCGGTTAGGGGTTAGGGTTTTCCCTTTAAGAACAAGGCTAGGACCCAGGCTCTTGAACAGGGACCTCCCCCAGAGGTCAAAGGTCAGAGGGCGGGTCCCCAGAGGTCAAAGGTCAGTGGGCGTGGCTGACCCCCACCAAAGTGTACCGCCTACCCCAACTAAGTCGGGGAATGAACAAGTCGGTCTGTGTAAGTCCTTGGCGGGAAGGCGCCATGTTCCCCCTGTTCGTCCGGAACATCTCCGGGATATTTTGGCTTGCGCCTCCGGGTAACTCACGGGGGGAGCGCGATCTGGATGCCGATGAGTTCCTGGATGCTGTCCCCATGATGTGAGCTGGTTTAATGGCTTGTGGGGATCGGGTGTACCTCCAATATCTGGTTAAGAAGGGCTGAGGTGGCGGGAGCTCTGAGATTAACATCCATCTTCTAGTCAGGTCAGGCCACGCCCCTCGAGATTGTAGTCCTTTGATAAGTTTAAATTTATCCCAGATAGTAACTGTGTGTTTGGTAATCTTATTTTTAATATTTTTATGATTTGAGGGTTTGGACCAAATTAAATTTTTTATAGAAAATGGATCACAGTCAATTGCTTCAATTGCAACCCAGAGTGGGGTTTCATATTTTGCGTGATATTTGGGGGTGCATGCTATTTGAGCTGCATGGTAGTAAGAGGCAAAATTGGGGAACCCTAGTCCACCTTTAAGTTTGGGAAGGTAGAGTATGTGTTTAGATAAACAATGTTTTAAAGAGCCCCAGATGAACGCTAGTTTTTTGCGTTGAAGATTTCTAAGAAAGTATGCTGGAACTGGAATGGGCAAAACCTGAAAATAGACATATTATCTTGGGTAAAATTGACATCTTTATTACGTTTATTTTACCAATCCATAAGATTGGTAAAGAGGACCATTGTTTAAGGAGATTGGTAATTTGCTTTAGTAATGGCGGAAAGTTAGCCGAGAAGAATTCAGTTAAATTGGGAGTAAGAGTAATTCCTAGGTAGGTCAGGTGCAATGTAGACCAGGAGAATGGGAGAGAAGTTTGTGCTTGTTGTAAAGTATGGGGAGGTAAGGAGATATTTAAGGCTATAGATTTTTGAGAGTTGATAATTAGTCCAGATATCTGTGCAAAATGATCTAGCTTACTTATAAGGTTGGGAGCAGAAATATGAGGGGAAGACATAAATATTAGTATATCGTCAGCAAACAAACATAATTTGTGCTGATGACCAGCTAAGTCTATCCCTTTTGATTGAAGGGTCAGATCGTATAGCCTGAGCTAGGGGTTCAATAAGTAGGGCAAATAAAAGTGGGGAGAGTGGACAACCCTGATATGTACCTCCTATTTATGTTAAAGCAACCAGATTTATATCCAGCATATTTAATCTAGGCTTTGGGATTATTATATAGTGATGAAACCCAGTTAAAGTGAGGACCGAACTCCCATTTTTGTAAGGCAAAATGTAGATAGGGCCATGATACTGTGTCGAATGCTTTTTTAATATCTAACGACAGAAGACACATAGGTATTTGCCTAGTTTTAGCTGCTTGGATTAATAAAGTTGCCCTGCGTACGTTATCAGCTGCTTGGCGAAAAGGAATAAAACCAACTTGGTCTTTATTTATTAATGAACCAATAATATTGTTCAAACGAGTTGCTAGAATTTTCGCTAGTAGTTTGATATCAAGATTAAGCAGGGATATGGGCCTGTAATTGGCACAAGATGAATCATCTGAATGAGGTTTGGGGATCATTGTGATTATTGCTGTTAAGGTTTCAGGACGAAAGGATTGGTTGTTCAGAAGTGAATTGAAAGCATCTGTCAGCAATGGCGCAAGAAGATGAGTACATTTTTTATAATATAATTTAATAATTTAATAATTTAATATAATTAAAAGTGTGCCCATTTTATGAGTCTCTATTACCTGGAACAAATGGGAGAGGAATGCTGTCGGATTTTTATTAGGAGCATAATAGGATACTACTGTGATTAGCGTATCACATGGGTGCCCTGTAAGAATGAGATAGCGACCTTCTGGGTCTTTGGTTTCTGTCAGAAGAGAGAAGGGTGCAGCTCTATGAAATGCAATTAGCACTCCCCTTTGTTTAGTTTTAGCTGAAGCAGTAAAAACTTGGGGATAAACTGTACCAAAATATTAAGGTGTCAAGGTTTCAGTGAAATGGGTTTCTTGGAGGCAAATTATATGCACCTTTGAAGAAGATAATGATTTAAAAACTTTGGTTTGTTTTTGTGGAACTTTTAGACCTTTGACATTTAAGGTAAGGATTTTTAAAGGAGCCATCATGATATTTTATAGAAAATATTATAAGATATATCTAAAAACAATTGAAAATCCATACTTACCCCGGGGAGGAGCAAAGAGAAAAGGGAGAGTGGAGACAGAATGTTGAGAAAGGAAGAGAAAATGAGAGTCATTATTAAACAAATAATTAACAAAAAACGTTTAGAATGCAAGAAGGTAAAACGTTGGCGTTCCGAGCATGCAAAAGTGCAAGCTCGGAGGCACAGAGTCTGACCAGGGAGGCTCCTCACACAAAAAGGTGTGGGGAGAGTCCAAAGACAGAAAAATGGAGGGAGCAGTGACAGTTTCTCGAGTCCCTCACGACCAAAAATATACAGTCAGGTCCATAAATATTGGGACATCGACACAATTCTAATCTTTTTGGCTCTATACACCACCACAATGGATATGAAATGAAACAAACAAGATGTGCTTTAACTGCAGACTTTCAGCTTTAATTTGAGTGTATTTACATCCAAATCAGGTGAACGGTGTAGGAATTGCAACAGATTGTATATGTGCCTCCCACTTTTTAAGGGACCAAAAGTAATGGGACAATTTGCTGCTCAGCTGTTCCATGGCCAGGTGTGTGTTATTCCCTCGTTATCCCATTTACAAGGAGCAGATACAAGGTCCAGAGTTAATTTCAAGTGTGCTATTTGCATTTGGAATCTGTTGCTGTCAACTCTCAATATGAGATCCAAAGAGCTGTCACTATCAGTGAAGCAAGCCATCATTAGGGTGAAAAAACAAAACAAACCTATCAGAGAGATAGCAAAAACATTAGCTGTGGCCAAATCAACTGTTTGGAACGTCCTTAAAAAGAAAGGACGCACCGGTGAGCTCAGCAACACCCAAAGACCCGGAAGACCACAGAAAACAACTGTGGTGGATGAGTGAAAAATTATTTTCCTGGTGAAGAAAACACCCTTCACAACAGTTGGCCAGATGAAGAACACTCTCCAGGAGGTAGGTGTATGTGTGTCAAAGTCAACAATCAAGAGAAGACTTCATCAGAGTGAATACAGAGGGTTCACCACAAGATGTAAATCATTGGTGAGCCTCAAAAACAGGAAGGCCAGATTAGAGTTTGCTAAACAACATCTAAAAAAGCCTTCACAGTTCTGGAACAACATCATATGGACAGATGAGACCAAGATCAACTTGTACCAGAGTGATGGGAAGAGAAGTGTTTGGAGAAGGAAAGGAACTGATCATGATCCAAAGCATACCACCTCATCAGTGAAGCATGGTGGTGGTAGTGTCATGGCGTGGGCATGTATGGCTGCCAATGGAACTGGTTCTCAGGTATTGATGATGTGACTGCTGACAAAAGCAGCAGGATGAATTCTGAAGTGTTTCGGGGAATATTATCTGCTCATATTCAGCCAAATGCTTCAGAACTCATTGGACGGCGCTTCACAGTGCAGATGGACAATGACCCGAAGCATACTGCGAAAGAAACCAAAGAGTTTTTTAAGGGAAAGAAGTGGAATGTCCTGCAATGGCCAAGTCAATCACCTGACCTGAATCCGATTGAGCATGCATTTCACTTGCTGAAGACAAAACTGAAGGGAAAATGCCCCAAGAACAAGCAGGAACTGAAGACAGTCGCAGTAGAGGCCTGGCAGAGCATCACCAGGGATGAAACCCAGCGTCTGGTGATGTCATTGCGTTCCAGACTTAAGGCTGTATTTGACTGCAAAGGATTTGCAACCGAGTATTAAAAAGTGAAAGTTTGATTTATGATTGTTAATCTGTCCCATTACTTTTGGTCCCTTAAAAAGTGGGAGGCACATATACAAATTGTTGTAATTTCTACACCGTTCACCTGATTTGGATGTAAATACCCTCAAATTAAAGCTGAACGTCTGCAGTTAAAGCACATCTTGTTTTTTTTTCATTTCAAATCCATTGTGGTGGTGTATAGAGCCCAAAAGATTAGAATTGTGTAGATGTCCCAATATTTATGGACCTGACTGTATCTAGAGAAGAAAAAATATATTATGACACCAATACTGGGCGGAAGTAAGCAAACATGAATCAAATATAAGAAAATATTATAATATGTTCAACATTAGTACATGTAAAATTTTAAAACTAACAATTGTGTTTTATGGTTTCACAGGGAGAGTGTTAGATTATACATTTTGTTGAATTATACAGGTTACCCCTGGGGTGCCAGTTGTAGGAGAGGCAGTAATGTCATTAATAATTATGATGAAAATAAATAAAATATCAATTATTAATAATATATTCGTAATATTTACTTCTATTCAGTAAACAATTTTGTACAAAAATAATATAGAACCCTTGTTGTGGGTAGGAAAGGATTAGGGGAAATTGGCGGGGAGGAGGGGGTAATATGAGGGAAGTAGAAGGGAGGGATAGAGGGGGATGAGGAAGGATAGGATGAGGAGGGAAGGGTGCTATGGGAATATAATTTTTTGGGTGATAATTTAAAACTTCAATTATCCTAGACCAAAAAGGGGATAAAAAAAAGTATATATAAAAACAAACAAAAAAAATGTATAAAAAAAAAAATTAACCACTTAAGCCCCGGACCATTATGCAGCTTAAAGACCAGAGGTGTTTTCAGAATTTGGCACTGCGCTGCTTTAACTGGAAATTGTGCGGACATGCAATGTTGTACCCAAACAAAATTTGCGTCCTTTTCTTCCCACAAATAGAGCTTTCTTTTAATGGTATTTGATTGCCTCTGCGATTTTTTTTTTTGCAATATAAACAGAAAAAGACTGAAAATTTTGAAAAAAAAAAATGATGTTTTCTACTTTTTGTTATAAGGAAAATCGAATAAACTCAATTTTAGTCATACATTTAGGCCAAAAGCGTATATTTATTGGTTTGTGCAAAAGTTATAGCGTCTACAAACTAGGGTACATTTTCTGGAACTTACACAGCTTTTAATTTATGACTGCCTATCTCATTTCTTGAGGTGCTAAAATGGCAGGGCAGTACAAAACCCCTCCAAATGACCCCATTTTGGAAAGTAGACACCCCAAGGAAATTGCTGAGAGGCATGTTGAGCCCATTGAATATTTTTTTT
Source organism: Rana muscosa (assembly GCA_029206835.1). Classification (NCBI taxonomy): domain Eukaryota; kingdom Metazoa; phylum Chordata; class Amphibia; order Anura; family Ranidae; genus Rana; species Rana muscosa. The sequence continues at coordinate 83,265,645 of CM055126.1, forward strand.
TGTCCCATGTGATTGAATAATGACTAAAAAAATAAAAAAAAATACAAAAAGTTGTCACTAAATGATATATTGCTCCCACATGCCATGGTTATATGTGGAATTTCACCCCAAAATACATTTTGCTGCTTCTCCTGAGTACGGGGATACCACATATGTGGGACTTTTTGAGAGCATAGCCGCGTACGGGGCCCCAAAAACAAAGCACCTCCAAGATTTCTAAGGGTACAAATTTTTGATTTCACTCCTCACTACCTATCACAGTTTCGAAGGCCATAAAATGCCAAAATAGCACAAAACCCCCCCAAATGACCCCATTTTGGAAAGTAGACACCCCAAGCTATTTGCTGAGAGGCATGTTGAGCCCATTGAATATTATTTTATTTTTTTTGTCCCAAGTGATTGAATAATGACAAAAAGAAAAAAAAAAATTACAAAAAGTTGTCACTAAATGATATATTGCTCAAACATGCCATGGTTATATGTGGAATTGCACCCCACAATACATTTTTCTGCTTCTGAGTACGGGGATACCACATGTGGGGGACTTTTTGAGAGCCTAGTCGCGTTACGGGGCCCCGAAAACCAAGCACCGCCTTCAGGATTTCTAAGGGCATAAATTTTTGATTTCACTCCTCACTACCTATCACAGTTTTGAAGGCCATAAAATGCCAAGATAGCACAAAACCCCCACAAATGACCCCATTTTGGAAAGTAGACACCCCAAACTATTTGCTGAGGCATGGTGAGTACAGCTCTCATTTGTTTTGGAAAATTAAGAAAGAAAATGTTGTTTTTTTTTTTTTTTTTTTTTCTTTTTTCAATTTTCAAAACTTTGTGACAAAAAGCGAGATCTGCAAAATACTCAACATACCTCTCAGAAAATAGCTTGGGGTGTCTACTTTCCAAAATGGGGTCATTTGGGGGGGTTTTGTGCCATCTGGGCATTCCATGGCCTCCGAAACTGTGATAGGCAGTGAGGAGTGAAATCAAAAATTTACACCCTTAGAAATCCTGAAGGCGGTGCTTGGTTTTCGGGGTCCTGTACGCGGCTAGGCTCCCAAAATGTCTCACACATGTGGTATCCCCATACTCAGGAGAAGCAACAGAATGTATTTTGGGGTGCAATTCCACATATAACCATGGCATGTTTGAGCAATCTATCATTTAGTGACAACTTTTTGTACATTTTTTTTTCTTTTTGTCATTATTCAATCACTTGGGACAAAAAAAAATAAAAAATATTCAATGGGCTCAACATGCCTCTCAGCAAATAGCTTGGGGTATCTACTTTCCGAAATGGGGTCATTTGGGGGGGGGGGGTTTGAACTGTCCTGGCATTTTATGCACAACATTAGGAAGCTTATGTCACACATCATCCACTCTTCTAACCACTTGAAGACAAAGCCCTTTGTGACACTTTTTGTTTACATGAAAACATTATTTATTTTTTTGCAAGAAAATTACGTTGAACCACCAAACATTATACATTTTTTTAAAAGCAAATGCCCTACAGATTAAAATAGTGGGTGTTGCATTTTTTTTTTACACACAGTATTTGCGCAGCGATTTTTCAAACGCATTTTTTGGGGAAAAAACACACTTTTTTTATTTTTAATGCACTAAAACACACTATATTGCCCAAATGTTTGATGAAATAAAAAAGAGGATCTTAGGCCGAGTACATGGATACCAAACACGACATGCTTTAAAATTGCGCACAAACGAGCAGCAGCGACAAACTACATACATTTTTAAAAGCCTTTACAGGTTACCATATTGGCTTTACAGAGAAGATCTACTGCTAAAATTACTGCCCTCGATTTGACCTTCGTGGTGATACCTCACATGCATGGTGCAATTGCTGTTTACATATGACGCTAGACCGACGCTTGCGTTCGCCTTTGCGCAAGAGCAGGGGGGGACAGGGGTGCTTTTTTTTTTATTATTATTTATTTTGCTTTTTTATTTTATTTTTAAACTGTTCCTTCCATATTTTTTATTTGATTTTTTTTTTACCATTTTTATTGTTATCTCAGGGAATGTAAATATCCCCTATGATAGCAATAGATGGTGACAGGTACTCTTTTTTTGAAAAAAATTGGGGGGTTAGACCCTAGATCTTTCCTCTGCCCTCAAAGCATCTGACCACACCAAGATCGGTGTGATAAAATGCTTTCCCAATTTCCCAATGACGCTGTTTATATCCGGGGGGGTAGGGACATTCCCTCCCACTGCTTGTAAAAGCAGTCTAGAGGCTAATTATCTGCTAGGATTGCTTTTACATGAAAGCCGGCCGCTGGCTGAAAAGAATGATACCAAGATGATAAACCCGCAGGCATCATTCTGGTATAACCATTCAAAGTCCAGCAACATACCAGTACGTTGCTGGTCCTTGTTGGACATGTATTGTAATCTTTTTTTTTCATGCAGCCTGTTGGCTGAACGAAAAAAAAAGCTTGATCGGTGGGTATGCCCACCATTAGAATACCACCCTTCATCCACCCACTTCTAATGATGGGCATACATGCACCATTTATATATGCCGAAGCATGGGGGCATCCTCCCGCAAAAAAGTTATGCCGCGTACACACGGTCAGACATTTCCACGGGCAAGGCTCCGTCGGAATTTCGACCGTATGTACGCGGCATAAAAGGTTATGCTGCGTACACACGGTCAGACTTTTCCACGGGCAAGGCTCCGTCGGAATTTCGACCATATGTACGCGGCATAAAAGGTTATGCTGCGTACACACGGTCAGACTTTTCCACGGGCAAGCCTCTGTCGGAATTTCGACCGTATGTAGGCGGCATTAGGAGCAAAATCGCTCCTGCTGCCCCCATGCTTCGGCATATATGCTCTTTTTTTTAACTGTGGTGGTGAAATCACCTCCTACAGCACTGGAGTCACGGCTTTATGTATCGTGGGAGCAAACGCTGTTGCTGTCACGATAAATAATTCCACGCTGCAGCTGAATGGCGCACCTGAAAACAAAAAATTACATACCTGAAAAGCAAGCATGATAAAACATTGCAGAATAGAATACAGTAAAAAAGAGCAGAACAATAGAGAGAAAATAGAGAGAAACGACAACTATTTTTATTTTTTTTTGTGTTTTTTTGGTTTTACGTTTCTTTTTTTCTTTCTTACACTTTCTTTTGTAACTTTAACAACTGTAATGGTTCGGGTCTCTCAAAATGCGATGGCATCTTGGGAGACCCTGTGTAAGTGTGTCCTGTTCTGTGCAATATTGTACCCTACGCTAAAACTTCACTTTTGAGTGGAAGCGTTCAAAACATTTACCAATGCAAAGACCAGGATTGTCAGGACAGCGTGGACAAAAATAATGGTAATAATGCTACAGACATGACATCTTTTTTGGGGGGCTCGTTGGGTAGGGGTATTCTCGAGGACATACGGATACTGCCTCTCATGCAGCCGGCTTACTGCATTTGGTTGGGGATGGTGAGGTGCAGAACCGCCTGGATACAGGAGTTCTGTGACTATCTCATCCTGGAATTTTAGGAGAGATGACGTCCCGCCTGAAGCTCTGTATAGCACATGAGCGTTCAGCAAAGCCAATTGGAATAAGGATAGAGACACTTTTTTGTACCAGCGTCTCGCCTTACGGTCAATTAGATACGGCGCCAACAACTGGTCGTTGAGGTCCACCCCTCCCATATTTTGATTATATTCGTGGACACAGAGGGGTTTCTCCACAACACCAGTCGCCGTACGAATTTGGACTGTCGTGTCTGCATGAAGGGAGGTAAGAAGGAAAACACTCTTATTATCCCTCCACTTCACAGCGAGCAAATTATTACACTTCAAGCAGGCTATCTCCCCCAGCCTAAGACGGGAATCTACAAGCCTCTAGGGAAAGCCCCGGCGATTAGGTCGCACGGTGCCACATGCTCCAATCTGATGATCAAACAAGTGACTAAACAGTGGCACGCTCGTGTAATTATTGTCCACATACAAGTGGTACCCCTTTCCGAATAAGGGTGACCCCAAGTTCCACACTATCTTGCCAGCGTTCCCTATGTAATCTGGGCAGTTGACCGGCTCAACCTGACTATCTTTTCCCTCATAAACCATAAAGCTCCATACATAGCCTGTTGCCCTGTCACAGAACATATAGAGCTTGACCCCGTATCTGGCACGCTTGCTGGGAAGGTACTGCTTGAAAGACAAGCGGCCAGAAAATTTAATCAGGGACTCATCAACGCAGACAACTTGATCCGGAATAAACAAGGCTGCAAAACGTTCGTTGAAGTGGTTTATGAGGGCCCGAATTTTGTAGAGTCGGTCGTATTCAGGGTCTCCATGTGGACGACAAAGTTCATTGTCGTTGAAATGCATGAACCGCAAGATCTGCTCGTATCGTTTCCTGGGCGTGGAGGCAGAGAACACGGGCATGTGGTCAATTGGGTGCATGGACCAATAAGCACGCAATGATGGGAATTTATGTGTGCCCATGTTGAGGGAAAGGCCCAGAAAAGTCTTAAATTCGGAAACCGTAATTGGTTTCCAATCTTTGGCAATGGAAGGCAACTGGGGACTAGCGGCAATGAATTGACCAGCATATAAATTACTCTGGTCCACAATAGATCTATAGAGATCTTCCGTGAAAAACAGCGAATAAACACCTGAATACCGGGTTGGGCAGTAAATGGGGGAAGTATGGGTTCTGCAGAAGTGGTGGGGACCCAATCAGGATAGGCAAATTCTGCTGGAAGGGCACGACGGGCCTGCCTTTGTCTTCTTCTTGGTGGCAGCGGGACACTACTTGTGCTTGCCACCTCGCCAGCTTGAACTTATGGGACTCGCCACGTCACCACGTGATACTGCAGTGCTGGATGTACGCCCAGGATGTACTAGGCCGCTGGTGCTTGCCAATTCACCAGAAGGAATAGCGGCGCTAGTACTACTCTGCTCCATGATACGAGAGCCCTGCGGTTCTTGCTCCTCAACAACCTCAGAAGATCGGGATTGGGTACGCCTGACCTTTAGCAGGGACCTCATCTTCGTCGTCAGAGCTATCTGACATGGAGCCGCTGACTTCACTGTCTTCTACGGGAAGATATTCTGAGCCTGAATCTGACAGATGCGTGACCTCCTCTTCACTATCTGTCATGCTCAGAATCTCGTAGGCCTCTTTACTAGTGTACCTTCGATTTGCCATTTTGGGCTCTAAATTTAGGGGTACACTAGTAAGATTCACAGGTAAAAAAAGCACCTGACTGTCAGCAAATGTATCAAACGCTTCAAAAAAACCTGTTAGCGATCGCAGGGATCAGGACTGTCTCTGCGAACGCTGCAGTTATGTGTGTTATGTGTGTTGTGTTTGGTAAGTTACAGTGATCGATCGATACTGCACTTGGGTGGGCTGGGCTGGGCTGGGCGGAGGGGCTAAACGCAGGTGCTAGCAGGTATCTGGGCTGATCCCGCTAATGCTGCGTTTTTGGGAACCCTAAACCGCTGGGGACGCTAGTATAGATCTGATCAGATCAGATATTGATCTGTTCAGATACTATACCACTAAGGGAGGTGTATGCTTGGAGCGTGGGTGTTAGCGTTACTGGCACTAACCTAACGCTGCCTGGGGCGACGCAGACCCTCTCTGGCGCTAAAACCTAATTGATATCAGCCGCCGGGCGATCAGGGGGTTAAACCTTTATTGGGTTATATACGGCGGGTGCCCTGATGCTATAAAAAGCAAACTAACCAACCAGCGTCACCCGTAAAACTTATATGGTGATCACTGGTGAAAGGGTTAACTAGGGGCAATCAGGGGGTTAAAACCTTTATTAAGTTATATATTGGGGTAATCCACCGCAGCCGGGGATGGGGGGAGAGGGGGAGTGGAGGGGGGAGGGAATTGTCTTATCTTCATGTATTCTTTTTTTTTTCCTTTCCCTTGGGGGGGGGGGGATAGATAATATAACTGATACATTTTTTCGATAGGACAATTTTGTACCTAGTTCCTTCTTGCAATGTTGTGTCTTATATAAATGTACAATGCTAAATGGAAATGTTGAAGCTTATGACAAAATAAAAAAAAAATTGATTATAAAAAAAAAGTTATATATTGGGGTACCTGACCCTATATAAAAACCTGACGGGTAACCTAAATAACTAAATAACTAACTGGCTAATCAGTGTCACCAGTAACACTTATACGGTGATCACTGGTGAAAGGGTTAACTCTAGGGGCAATCAGGGGGTTAAAATAATATATGGGGGTACCTGACGCTATAAAAACCTGCGGCGAACCTAAAAATAAATAACTGGCTATCTAGGGCACCACCGGCACTAAATACAGCGATCGGAAATACGATCGCTTAGTGACGCTGACGTTAGGGTGTGAAAGGGTTACCTGGGGGGCGATCAAGGGGTTAAACCTTTATTAGGGGGGGTTAGGGGGCTACCCTGGACCTAAAGGGGCCTAAACCTAACTGCCCTGCAACTTTTTACTGTCACAAATGACACTGATTGCAGTGATCAGTAAAAAAATGACCACTGCAAACGGTGCACTGTGACTGGGGGTACTGGGGGTGACTGGGGGGTGTAAGTGTGCCTACGTGTACTGGTGTCAGTGGGCTGTTGGTGCACTTACTGTGAGATGTCTTCTCTCCTCGCGCCGGATCGAAAAGACCACCGCATGGAGAGATGACATCACTTCCTCTGCCTGTGTTTACATTACACAGGCAGAGGAAGATTCTCATTCGCCGGGAGCGATCGCGAGGGGGTGGCCGGAAACGAATAGCCATCCCTTCATCACGGATCACTCCCGCACCGAGAACCACTGCTCACTGTATAGAAGGGGGGTCCGATGGGACCCCCCAACTATACGAAGGCAGGCACGTACAGGTACGTGATTGTGCCTGTCCGTGCCATTCTGCCGACGTATATATACAGTGAGCGGTCGGTAAGTGGTTAATAAAAAATATATATATATATTGTGAGGGGGTTAGCTTGGCAGCGGGTGTGTGTGACCCCCGGGATGGGCTCCCCACACAAAAACAGGCCCAGCAAACGGAGGTTGTGGTTTTCAAAATCAAAAAAAAGGTGCGGTTTATTTTCTATTTACAGTGACAAAACACAGCAAAGCAAAAGAAACATAACCAAAATAAATCCTGGTCAAGTTGACCTCTGACTAAACATACAGGTTTCCTAACTAACAACTGGGATCAGCCTAGTGCTGTCCTAGTCCCTAAGTCCCTGGTTTAGTAAAAGTCCAAACAAATAGCCACACAGGCTTTGCCTCACCGCACAGGGGTTCACTTTCCCTAGACAGTCCACACAGGTCTGGTTCCAGGCATGAGCTAACATCTAATGAAGCTGGGAGTTCTTATAGAGGCCTAAATGAGCTGACAAGCTTCAGCTGGCCTCATCAACTCCCTGTCTGTACGACGCCCAGCCCTCTCCCTAGAGGTATGAGTCATCCATGAGCCCACTAGCCTTATACAACTCTCCACCTAGTTGTATAAGTCGGCGTAAAGCCTGAATCTGGGCGAAATATATCTACCCCCCTGGATGCAACCAGGTGACTTTACCTTCCTGCTGTCACATACCCCCCCCCCCTCTTGTTTTAACCTCGGGGTTGGAACACCAGCAATCAGGCATTCATGTACTCGAGACAAAGCATCCACATTCCCCATTTGAACGCCAGGGCGATGCTTTACTGTGAAGTTGAATTCCTGGAGAGCCAGGAACCACCTATTCACTCTTCTATTTGTTTCCTTGTTTTGAGCCATCCACTTTAACGGAGCGTGATCCGTAACCATGTCAAAGTGCCTACCTAGCAGGTAGTACCGAAGGGAATCTAGAGCCCACTTCACCGCTAAACACTCCTTTTCAACGGTGGCGTAATTTACCTCATGGGACTTCAACTTCCTGCTGAGGTAAATGACTGGGTGCTCTTCCCCGTTCCAGACCTGGGACAATACTGCTCCTAACCCCACATCTGACGCATCACTTTGTACGACAAAGTCTTTAGAGAAGTCGGGTGAGTACAACACTGGCTGGCTACATAAGGCTTGTTTCAAGAATTGGAATGCTGCCTCAGCCTCGGGGGTCCATTTAATCATGACCGACCCTTTCCCCTTCGTTAGGTTGGTTAGGGGCACAGCCTTAGAGGCAAAGTGGGGAATGAATCGCCGATAATACCCAGCGATTCCCAGAAAGGCTCGTACCTGCTTCTTGCTGTTGGGACGTGGCCAACTCTGGATGGCCTCGACTTTGTTGAGTTGGGGTTTTATTACTCCCCTCCCAATGGTGTACCCAAGATATTTGGCCTCCTCCTGCCCAATGGTACACTTCTTGGGGTTAGCCGTAAACCCCGCTTCCCGAACAGAGTCCAGGACTGCTTGCACTTTTGGCAGATGTGAGGCCCAATCTGTGCTATGGACAATTACGTCATCCAGGTAAGCCGCAGCATACTTCCGATGGGGCCTCAGCATCTGGTCCATTTTCCGCTGGAATGTGGCCGGCGCATTCTGTAACCCGAACGGCATTCTTTTATATTGGAACGCCCCGTCTGGGGTTACAAATGTGGTTTTCTCTTTGGCCAATTTGGCCAGGGGGATTTGCCAATACCCTTTTGTGAGGTCAAGAGTCGTCATGTATCGGGCTGTTCCCAGCCGGTCGATCAACTCATCTATACGTGGCATGGGGTAGGTGTCAAATTTTGTAACTTTGTTCAACTGACGAATATCGTTACAAAATCGCCAGCTCCCATCCGGTTTAGGCACCAACACAATGGGACTAGACCAATCACTTTGGGACTCCTCTATCACCCCTAAGTTCAGCATTTTCTGTACTTCCTCCCGTATTGCCTCCCGTCGGGCCTCTGGGATCCGATAGGGTTTTAACTTCACCCTTTCACCGGGCGGGGTAATGATGTCATGCTCTACCCCAGATGTTTGTCCCGGCAGCTCAGAGAATACCTCCTTGTTGCGAAGCACAAACTCCTTAACCTCCTGTTGTTGGGGTTGTGACAAGGTGGCTGCTATTCCAACCTCAGGAATCACGCAACCAGTTTGAGCTGGTGACCAAGTGTCTGCGACTAGGGACTCTCTATCCCTCCAGGCTTTCAACAGATTAACGTGATAGATCTGTTCGGGCTTTCGCCTTCCTGGTTGTCTGACCTTGTAATTCACTTCGCTCACTTTTTCCATTATCTCGTAGGGGCCTTGCCATTTGGCAAGGAATTTACTTTCAACCGTAGGGACAAGTACCAGTATCCTATCCCCCGGGGAAAAGGTACGGGTCTTGGCTCCACGGTTGTACACTCTCTGCTGTGCTAACTGCGCTTGGGCCAAATGTTCCTTCACGATGGGCATTACCTGTGCAATTCGGTCTTGCATCAGGGCGACATGCTCAATCACACTCCTGTGGGGAGAACTCTCACTTTCCCAAGTTTCCTTGGCAATATCCAACAGCCCTCTTGGGTGTCTCCCATACAGTAACTCAAAGGGGGAGAATCCCGTAGAGGATTGGGGCACCTCCCTAATAGCAAACATCAGATAAGGGAGTAGACAGTCCCAATCCTTTCCATCTCTATCCACCACTTTCTTCAACATTTGCTTTAGGGTTTTGTTGAATCTTTCAACCAGCCCATCGGTTTGGGGGTGATACACAGATGTACGTAATTGCGTCACTTTGAACAATTTACACAGCTCCTTCATAACCCGGGACATAAAGGGTGTACCTTGGTCCGTAAGCAGTTCTTTACAAATACCCACCCGGCTAAAAACAAGAGATAGCTCTTTGGCTATGGTTTTGGCCGAGGTATTTCTGAGAGGGATCGCTTCTGGATAACGGGTGGCATAGTCCATTATAACCAATATGTACTGGTGCCCCCTAGCGGACTTGATTATAGGACCTACCAAATCCATGGCGATCCTCTCAAACGGGACCTCAATGATGGGTAGAGGGACCAGCGGGCTACGGAAATGTGGCATCGGGGCCGACCTCTGACACACAGGGCAGGAGGAACAATAATTTTCTATGTCCTTTATCACCCCCGGCCAATAGAATCTCTGTAATACCCTCTCTCGGGTTTTCTCTGTCCCCAGATGACCTCCAAGAATGTGCCCATGGGCCAACTCCAACACCAACTTCCTGTAAGGTTTGGGCACCACAAGCTGCTCAACGGTTTCTTCTGCCCTTTTTGCCACCCGATACAGTAGGTCCTTCTCTACGCTGAAGTATGGGTAAGTGCAGGTATTATCTGGGTTCACTAACTCGCCATCTATTTTCACTACGTTTTCCCGTGCCTTTATTAGGGCGGGGTCTTTCAACTGTTCTGTGGCAAAGTTTTCCCTGTGAACCTCAAGATCAGAAAACTCCACAGACGGTAGGTTTTCGTCTGAGGAGGTGGGCTCCTCTCCAGTTTCTTGAGTCTCCCCTGCCAATACTGATAAGGGAAATTCCGGAGAGTCCTCACCACTCTCAGGGGAGTTCTGGCTATCCCATTCCTGGTACATAGGGGCACCAGTGGGGGGCTCAGGGTCATCCCACAGTTCCCAGAACTTCGGAAAATCCCTTCCCACAATGGCGTCATGCGGTAACTGAGATACTAAGCCCACTGGATGAGAGAGGGTACCTTTGGGGGTCTCGAAACACACTGTAGTCACTGGATACTCTCGGGTGTCCCCATGCACACAAATAACAGCTACCTTGCTATTCCCAGAGACCTCTGTTTTAACTAACTCAGCCTTTATCAGGGTCACAAGGCTACCTGAATCCAGCAATACCACAACATTTCTACCATTAACACACATTTTGCATAAATGTTTCTCAGTTCCTCGAATGGCAGTGCATGCGACTGTCGCACACAGCGACTGACGTCTGCCCGTCAGAAAGTCACACTGCATGGGTTCCTCCACAACCGGGCAATTGGCTGCAATATGTCCCGCTTGCCGGCAGCGGTAGCAAACGATCCTTCTTGCCGCCTCTTGAGCCGCTGATTTCCCAGGCTGTTCTCGCCAAACTTGGGGTAGAGCTCCCACCCTCTCACTCTCTCCACCCTCACCCCTTGGAATCCTCTTATCCGCCCCTGGGGATGGTCTGGTCTTAGGGTGGAAAGTCCGAGTGTCTCTGGAAGAGGCCGTCAGGTTCTCTGTAGCCAAGTATTTCTCCACACGATCCACAAGACCATCGGCCGTCTCTGGGTCTCCATGGCTTACCCACTTTTGGATGGCAGTAGGAAGAGCTCTCAAAAACCGATCCATTACAACACGTTCCACAATCTTTGGTGCGGACAAAGTCTCTGGCTGTAGCCACTTTCTGCTCAGGTGAATGAGATCATACATTTGAGACCTGGGGGGTTTTCCAAGCTGGAAAGTCCAGTTATGCACACGCTGAGCCCGGACAGCCTGGGTGACACCCAGCCTTGCCAATATTTCAGCTTTTAGCATCACATAGTCTTTTGCTTGGTCAGGCTCTAGGTCATAGTAAGCCTTCTGCGATTCACCAGTTAACAGAGGAGCCACCAGTCCAGCCCACTGCTCCTCAGGCCACTTTTCTCTTTCAGCAGTCCTTTCAAATGTGGTCAAAAATACCTCTGGATCATCCTCTCCAGTCATTTTTGTCAATAAACGACTCACCCCAAAGGACGCGGTATTAGTGGGACGGCTTTCCTCACTGGTCTGCGGACGTTGCTGCATTACTGCTTCCATTTGTTGTAGTCTCTGCTCTTGCTTCTGTAACAGGTCTATGAAGCGGGCCTCAGATTGCTGCTGGGCTTGTTGCTGAGCTTCCAGACTCTGTTGGTGAGCTTGCTGCTGGGCTGCGAAGTTCTGTTGTTGAGCTGCAAGGCTCTTTTGCAAACCTGCATTTGTCTGCTGTTGATTGGCATTTGCTAGAGCCAGCTGCTTCAGTATCTCCTCCATGCTGGCTTAAAAAAAAACTGCCCGCATTCTCCACCAACTGTGAGGGGGTTAGCTTGGCAGCGGGTGTGTGTGACCCCCGGGATGGGCTCCCCACACAAAAACAGGCCCAGCAAACGGAGGTTGTGGTTTTCAAAATCAAAAAAAAGGTGCGGTTTATTTTCTATTTACAGTGACAAAACACAGCAAAGCAAAAGAAACCTAACCAAAATAAATCCTGGTCAAGTTGACCTCTGACTAAACATACAGGTTTCCTAACTAACAACTGGGATCAGCCTAGTGCTGTCCTAGTCCCTAAGTCCCTGGTTTAGTAAAAGTCCAAACAAATAGCCACACAGGCTTTGCCTCACCGCACAGGGGTTCACTCTCCCTAGACAGTCCACACAGGTCTGGTTCCAGGCATGAGCTAACATCTAATGAAGCTGGGAGTTCTTATAGAGGCCTAAATGAGCTGACAAGCTTCAGCTGGCCTCATCAACTCCCTGTCTGTACGACGCCCAGCCCTCTCCCTAGAGGTATGAGTCATCCATGAGCCCACTAGCCTTATACAACTCTCCACCTAGTTGTATAAGTCGGCGTAAAGCCTGAATCTGGGCGAAATATATCTACCCCCCTGGATGCAACCAGGTGACTTTACCTTCCTGCTGTCACAATATATATATAAAATTAGACCATAACCTGCTTAGTAAATTCAGGATGGGTAAATTACATTAAGTGTTTAGCATCCAAAAAGTGGATGAAAGATCAAAAATATTGAGTGAATTTCAATTTGATATGCAAAATGCATTCAGTCCATTGAGTCTGGAGTATCTTGGTTTGGAGAGTTGAATCGACCTTCGATGAGCTTTGTCTGGTTCTGTAATTTTTGACTTTGGAGAAATTTTGTGGAGAACTGGATGCTATTCGTCGGCGAGGGCCAGCTGAAGGACTTTCGCAGAGATGAAGTTTTTGTAGGGTGTTCTGTAGTTCATCAGGAGTTCTGCATGAGTGCTTGGTGCCTTGATATGTGAAGCGAAGTGAAAACGGGAACCCCCGTTGGTATGGGATCTGATGCTGTTGTAGATTTTGTAATAAGGGTTTAATCGAGCGCCGTTTTTAGCGACTGTTATTGGGGAAAGGTCAGCAAAGATCTGATACGGGGTGGCCTTGGAAGATGAGGGATTCTTTTTTCCTTGCAGTGACCATGAGCTGCTCTTTGGTGTGAAAGAAATGGAATTTCGCAATTATGTCGCGGGGGGGGGGGGACCTTTAGATTTGCGTGGTGCTAATGCTCTATGTATTCTGTCTATTTCCAGTCCCTCAATTGTAATTGACGGTGATAACTTTTGAAATAGGGCAGTAATTGTTGATTGTAGATCAATAATAGACTCTGGTATACCTCTAATGCGGAGGTTTGAACGACGTGCACGATTTTCAAAATCTATACGAGTTTGCAGCGAGAAATTTTCATCTTTAAGTGTGTCCAATTCAGTTTCATGAGTCATTACATTAGTTTCTATGTCATCCACTCTGTTTTCTAATTCAGCCGTGCGCTGACCTAAGTCACGGATTTCTTTTGTTAATTTCTCAGTAATATGGTCGGAGGTCTGCTTTAATGCCTTCTGTAGCATTTTTTCTATTTGAATTAAAACATTTGGGTGTAAAGAGCCTGTCTGTTGTGGCTGGCAGATGGCGCTGTCCTCAGTCTGTATCATATAGTTCATGAGGTAACTGCTGCCGCTGCCTGGCAGCATGAGGTGAGACTGTGTGAGGAGATTTAGGTTGCTCCATTTTACTGAGGCCTCTAGATGAATGATCTCTGAGGGGTTTCACCATATTTTTTCCCCGGACAGCTCCATAAACCATCTTAAAACGTTCCCAGAGCACTGAGGAAGACCAGGGTATGCTTTTGAAATAATTACCCTTCCATTCGGGTGTGTATGCTGGCCGTGAAGCCCTGAGAAAAGGGGAGCCTCAGCAGGACATGTCTGTCACTGTGAGCTCCACGCATGCCCCTCCTGTCCTGACTTTTAAACCAAGTCATTGTACAAGTTTGGATACAACGCAGCATTATCGGACAAGATTATACCCAGATTGACTGCAGTGGTAAGCACTCTGCTCAGTCTCAGAAATGGATACAAATGAAGTAACAGTACAGCTCAAATTGAAGCAACCGTGAAATTGAGTTGTCCACCACTTTACATGCAAATTTTTAGGGCCGAAACAACTAATCGATTAATCGACAACTAATCGATTATGAAATTAATCGATTACTATTTTCATAATCGATTAATCGGCCAGTAACATAATGGGGTTAAAAAAAACTAAAATTAGCCCTTTAAGTACAAGAAGGAAAAAAAATCGCTATTGTAAATATTACTTTCACTGTCCCACAGTAAAAAATGAACCCCTTACAGCGATTATTTGCTCTTTTTGTACTAATTTTAGTTTTTTTAACACCATTACGTTACTTTAAATCTCAGGCCTGGGTCACACCTCTGTTTTTTTTGTGCTTTTTGCAGAAACACTACAGGTCATTTACATGGTTTCCTATGGGACACGTTCACATCCATGATTTTTTCAGCTGCTGCGTATTTGGAAAGGGCAAGTACTTTTTTTAACGCAAAACGGTGCCATTTTGTTTTTTTGTTCAATATACTTCAATAGAGAAGCTGCAGAAAAGCATGTAATAATGTGTTTTTGCAGCAATTTGTGTTTTTTAGTCTGCCCAACAACAAATTGGCCCAAAAAAAAAAAAGTAAAAATGCAGCAAAATTACTTTTTATTTTTTTTTTATTTATTTTTTTTAACGGTTTTTAACCGATTAATCTTTCAATCGAAACAATAATCGGCCAACTAATCGATTATGAAAATAATCGTTCGTTGCAGCCCTACAAATTTTGCTACCACCCTGTCTGCATGCCTTTTACATTTAAAGGATAAGTTCACTTAAAAAAATGTGCATTTTTTTTTTTTTTTTTTTTTTTTATGCAGGAACAAAAATGTGCATTTATAATTTTTTGGAGCGTCTAAAGCATTGCACCATGCAGGTCTCCTTCAGATCTGTCAGTATATCTGTGTGCCTGTACATCCTGTATGGGCAAGCAGATACAATTTGACAGGAAGAGTCAATGAACTACCATGACGCTCCTCAGCGCTGTGATAGTTCATTGAGAACTATAAGCCGACAACTGCAAAGGGACTTGTAGTTCATTCACACACAAAGCTGTGCAAATGAATGACACCGTTGTGTGGGCGGAGCCCCACACGACCGCAGTGATTTTAAAAAGTGACAGCTAGTACGGGTAACTTCTGCCTGTACTGCGGGGGGTGGAGAGTGGGCAGTGGCTGCAGCAGTGGCAACATGTTGCATGTTCCATTCTAAAAACGAGTGGAACATGTAACATGTTCCCAAAGGTGAACTTGGCCTTTAAGTCAAAATTGTCCTGCATAAGGAGATGTTGAGCCAATTCACATTGTATCTGGGCGCAAGACAGAGCAAGTTGAATGTCCTGATGCTGGACAAGTCCAGTGATTAAGGCAGGCTATACACAATTTTAATCTCACCGGTTCAGCAGGAACCTGCTGAGATTCAAACCACGTATGGGCAGGCTGAATGTACCACATTGATCTATTGATTAACTTGGGTACAACCAGCATGCCAGGTTTTACCTGCAATTAATCGCTAGTGGCTGCTATAGTAGCAATAATCAGTCTTCTCCCAGTGGGGACGGTTTCCCCCGCCCCCCACTGGGGCAAGGCAACGGCCCGGCAGAAAGGGGGCATCCTGCATCAACATGGTCTGTGTTTGAGGGGAAATTTAAGATTTTTTTTTCCTGCATCCCATGGTTGCAAGAAAGAAATTTGCTCCGTGTATGGCCAGCTTTACCCTTTAAATTTTTCTTTGAGTTTGGACAAAGAAGCAATTATCAACGTGTGCATGTTGTAAGTCTTCTAAAACATTATTTTTTGTCTGTGTTTTAACTCCTTCCTTGTGTGTTAAACTAGACCACTCAATTTATTCCTTAGCACTTCCAAATACATATTTTCTCTTTTCGTCCATGGACGGACACAGCTCCTTAATTCTTGACAGTTGGGTTATGTTCCTGTTCATAGGAGAGGACTAGGCAGAACATGCTCGTTCTCTTAAAACATGTAGCTTTAACAGAGTTGAACAGCTCCGCCCAGGGGGCGGCCCCTCCGTACATAACCCTCCTACCTGCAGTTTGCAGCCTCGGTTTTTTTGTGCCTAGCAGAGGAGATGGACTTGGCTCCCTTTTGGGACCTGAGTCCTGAAGAAATTTTTATTTTATTTTATCTTATTTTATTTTTAAGATCTTCTATCAACTGCCGGCTGGTCATGACAGGCAGGATATTATAGATCCTTGTAGTCCCCCCAGTCCGGCCATCAAGGGTGTTACAGTCCCTTGCAAATAGGCGTCGGGTCTGTCACGACATACCCCATGACTCCAGGGGTGGCCGGTGAGCTTGTGCTCTCCGGGGTTCACATATGACTGGGCCGCTTGCGGTGTCACTCACAGTGGACCGGGCCGACAGCTACTCCGTACCGCTCGGTTGTAGGCCTGTCAGGAACGCACCAGCAGGTCCTCATTTGGACGGGTAAGTACAGTTCCCCCTGCCTCGGTGGGTGTGAACAGCTGGGCATTCCTGGGAAAGGGGGTTCTCCTGTCCTCCCCTTCCCTGTTTTCTGTCACCTTTTATCCCTTCTGCCCCAGCGGGGTTGGCTGCAACCGGGGTGTACCTGTGGGGGGGCTCCGGGTCCCGGTGGGGGTCCGTGTGGTGTCGTAGCTCGTTCCTTTGTGGGGGGTGCTCTACTCCTGGGAAGCCCATGCCTGGCCTTCTCGTCCACATCGCGGTGCTCGGGCGCCATTTTGACAGCGCTGGCGCCATTTTCAAGGTGTTTTCTATTGCATTGCTTTTTCCCATTGGCGGCCATCTTGCCGTGGCCGCGCTCTGGAGCAGTTGCTATTGCGGGCGGCCATTTTCTTGTGGTCGCGCCCTTTTCCTGAGGCGTCCGGCGGCCATCTTTGGCGCAGTGTGGGCCTATAGTGCTGCCTCCTGGATGGCAAGCACGATTCTCCTCACAACTTCCCTCACTGTTTCCACACACACTGCTTATAGAGCAGCATGGATATTACAGTGATACACAGTCTTAGTGTATAGAGGCGGGCAGTGACGCTGAGCGGGTCTCATTCTGGGCAGGTGTCTCCCTTGGGTGACCCCCCGGTCGGTGCAGCATGTAGGGGGGGGGACTTTAGTCATTAGTTTGACTAGTCCTTAGAGCTTTCTGTGTGACATGGAGTCAGTATCTGAGAGGCAACAGCCAGTGCCCCTGCACCTGTGGTTTCCCGCCATTTCCTGAGGGATGTTCTGACTCTGACAGGACCACTGTTCTGAGGGACAGAGGTTATTTTTTGTGTGCAGTTTGATGCTTGCTTCGGCAGCACTTGTACTCAGATTTGATTCAGAGAGGATTAAGCACCCTCGGCGCCATAGTTTAAACATACACAATTATGTTTATAGTGTCTGCGTTGGTTTTCCTCCCACGCTCCTATGACATGTGCACCTTCGGTGCAATGCATATTATAAACATAAACAATATGTTTATATACGACACTAAATACATTCACAGCATATGTCTGTATGGTTACTCTCTGTATCTGCGTGGGTTTCCTCCGGGTGCTCCGGTTTTCTCCCACGCTCAATGTCATGCGCGCCTTCGGCGCAATACACAGTATGAACATACGCAATATGTTTATACACAACACTGAATGTATGTATTATTGCTCTCTGTGTCTGCGTGGGTTTCCTCCGGGTGCTCCGGTTTCCTCCCACTCTCCAATGGTATGTGCACCTTCTGGGCTATGTACAGCTTAAACATGTTCAATATGTTTATTCACACATACTAAAATACATACACTGTATGTCTATGTACTATGCTCTCTGTGGCTGAGTGGGTTTCCTCCCACGCTCCAATTGCGCGTTTTGGCACAATACACAGTATAAACTATGTGTTTGTACAATCAGCACTTATCAATGAAGTAGCTGTTGGAAGGTGTCAGTCCCTTTTTTTTTGGTCGCACTCGACCCACTCTATATTGAAGATGACTCTTCATAGATGGGGACTGGGTTTGTCGCAGAGGTCCTTTTTGGTCCCTCAACGCACGTCATTCCTTGTAGAGCATTTTCATAAGGATATGTGTTTTTGCCTATGAAGTTGACCCCTGGTCTCAGGGGTACCACTTTTCTCGGCAGGGGGGTCTCCGGCCTTTCGGAGGTGATCAGAAGCGATGGCTCAGACTGTGTTCGCCATGTCTGACACTCAATGACTGGACAAAGATTTTTTGTACCAGGCAGTGGAGGAGCATCAGCTTCCTCTATAAGTCGACCAGCAGGTGCACTGCGACTGATTTAGCCTTTAGGGCCTCTGTGTCCGGGGTGGTTTTGCGCCCATCTGTAAAGGCTGATATAATGGTCCGCTGACCGAGTTTCCAGGGAAGCTCTGACAGATTTGCCTTTCTTTGGCCAACAGTAGAGGCAACAGCCAGTTGCCCCGTAGGCTGGGATCTTCCTTCTCCAATATATTGCGGTGTTTCTTGGGGATTGTCATACCCATACCGCTGAAGGACAGATTCAGATCTGTTCATGGCTCTTAGGCCTCAAGGCCCTGAATGCCTTTGTGTCGCCATCCGGTTTTTACGACCATGGAGTTTTTGAAGTGGTCACTTCATAAAAGATCGATGTTTTCTTTCTTATTCATCGGATGGTTTCTTTGTCCTACAGTCTCGTCGGACTGCCCTGATGGGGCAGTTCAAGACTGGGTGGGGATTTGGAAATTCAGGATGGAGTCTGTTTGCTCCATCCAGCGACGTCCCTGGACTTCAGGGACGCGAGCTGGTATGTCCCGAGATGCGACAGGCACCAGAGGTTCCTGTAATTAGTGGTCAGGGAGAACCACTATTAATTTAGGACTCTCCTTTTTGACCTAGCGGCACCAGGAGTTTTCACCTGGGTGCTCGCTTTGATTCTAGCCTTGCTGAGTCAACATGGCATTGTCATTATTGGTCTCTGCATGGTCTTCTTTTATAACCTGTTTTCGGTTTAGAATTAAAGGAAGACGTGTCTATAGTCGGTCACCATCCTGGGGCTGATTCTGTGCTCATCAGAGGCAAGAATTTTTCTTCCTCCAGAAAAGTTGCAGATGCTCCAAGGGGCAGTGAAATGGATCTCATGATGGCCGCCTTCGAGGCAGCACCGTTTGTCAGAGTCCACGTTTGGAGGGGGGATTCGGTCCTATGGAACACATCCCCATTGTCTCTGGATCATCAGATTCAGATGAATCGCCTAGTCAGGGCCTCTCTGACTTGATGGCTGACATTCTGGCACTTCTATCCGGGAAGTTTTTCCTTTCTTTTCTATTGAAGGAAGGTTGGGGGGTCCAGTCGGTCCAGGTCGCTGGACTCTGGACGAATCTCATCTGCCGGTCAATGTTCTGGAACTTCGGACGATCAGGAAGTCGTGGAGACTACAAGGCCGCCCGATCAGGTTCCAGTCGGACAATGCCATGGCTGTGG
This sequence comes from Rana muscosa, assembly GCA_029206835.1. Taxonomy (NCBI): domain Eukaryota; kingdom Metazoa; phylum Chordata; class Amphibia; order Anura; family Ranidae; genus Rana; species Rana muscosa. Next base: position 83,285,114 of record CM055126.1, read on the forward strand.
CTTATGTCAACCTTCTGGTTATCCTGCAGTGGATGGGAAGAAGCGTGTCGGCTGACTACATTCTCGGTGTGGAACTCTAACTGGCGGACTATTTGAGTAGCCAGTTGTTGAACAAGGGGAATGCTCTTGCACCCGGAGGGGTTTCTACTCCCTGCCGGAGGTGGATGTCAGACGTGGACCTCCTGGCTTTGCGACTCGTTTGCATGATACTGAGATTCGTGGTCCGGTCCAGTGATCCCTGGGCAGACGCGTGGAGGCTAGTTTATGCCTATCCTCCACTGATGTGGCTACCTCGGCTGCTCCTCAATGTGCTGATCGAGGGGATTCCCGGTGATCCTAATCACTCAGGATTGGCCCCGACGTCCTTGGTATGCCGACTTCGTACACCTGGTGGCGGACGCGCTGGCGGATGCCAATGCGGGAGGACCTTCTGTCTCAAGGTCCCACACTTCATCCTGTCTTACAGCCGTTGGCCGTATGGCATGGTTATCGTCAGCCAGGTACTAAGGGACCGAGGTCTTTCGAATGCAGTCATCTCGACCATGCTGAGGGCACATAATTCTTCCTCCTGCAAGATCTACCATCGCACCTGGAAGGCCTACGTCTTCAGGTGCGCGGAGATGAAGTGCTGTCCACGGACGTGTTCGGTTCCCAGGGTCCTGCTGTTTTTACAGCATTGAGTGGTTTTAAAAAACTTGTTTTAAGCACCACCAAGGGTCAGTCTCAGCCTTGGCTGTTTTCTTTCTATGGCCGTTGGCGTCCCATTCCCTGGTGGGTACCTTTGTACAGGAGTTTTGATGGGGGCTTCCCCCAATTAGACCACTTATCCCTCCTCGGGATTTGAACCTGGTGCTCAGTTCTTCAGGAACCTACTTTTGAGAACACCAGTGAGATTCCTCTCCTGACGTGATCTCAGAAGGTGGCCTTTCTAGTGGCCATTACTTCTGTCAGAAGGGTTTCTGAATTGGTGGCCTTGCCTTGCAAGTCCCCATGTTGATCCTCCATAAGGATTTAGCGGTACTACGCCCGCGATCTTAGTTTCTTCCACAGGTGATTTTGGCTTTTTACCTAAAAGAGGACATTGTACTTCCATCCTTGTGTCCTCGGTCATCGCATCCCAGAGAGTCTGCGCTCCACACTTTGGACGTGGTAAGGGCCTTGCGGGTGTACCTGTCTGTTACGGCTCAGTTTCGGAGGTCTGACTCACTGTTTGTGTCGGTGTCCGGTCCACAAAAGGGGCCTGGCGGTCTCGTCGGCCACCATTTCTCGGTGGATCAGGCGGAACGTCATCCAGGCCTATGCCCTTAGGGGCGGGCGCCTCTTTCCCGTTATGGCGCGTTCGACCAGGGCTTTTGGTGCCTCTTGGGCTTTCCGACTTCAATCATCTGTATCTCAAGTGTGTAAGGCGGCGACCTGGTCGTCCGTTTACGCTTTTTCCAAATTTTACAAGATTGATGTGAGTGCATCTTCGGATGCTAGCTTCGGCCGCAAAGTTTTGCAGGCGGCTGTTTTGAGGTTGCAACTCCTCCGTTGAGGAGCTCTGCTTGTTTGGGGTGAAAATGTTTTTTTGATGCTGTGCCCACCCCTCATTTTTTGGACACTGCTTTGGGACATCCCAACTGTCACGAATTAAGGAGCTGTGTCCATCCATGGGCGAAAAGAGAAAATAGGATTTTTGTACTCACCGTAAAATCCTTTTCTCTGTCGTCCATGGACGGACACTGCACCCACCCCTCCTTTTTTTTGTTTGTACTGCTTTACTACGAACTGAGGCTGCTGACTGCAGGTAGGAGGGTTATGTACGGAGGGACCGCCCCCTGGGCAGGGCTGTTCAACTCTGTTAAAGTTACATGTTTTAAGATAACTAACATGTTCTGCCTAGTCCTCTCCTATGAACAGGAACATAACCCAACTGTCAAGAATTAAGGAGCTGTGTCCGTTCCATGGACCACAGAGAAAGGGATTTTATGGTGAGTACAAAAATCCTATTATTTAAGGCTCCGAAAGCCACACCACTCCCAATGCGGCATCCAGTTTATCCCTTTTTAGCCTATAATGAGAGTAACCAAACTCCAACCATCCCTTTTTAACATGTGGACTTGATTTTTTCACAAAGATAGCACATCTTTATCCCAAGAATCAACCCTAAAATCATTTACAGAATCTCTCCAAGTGTACAGTATGAACTGGGTTTCTGTCAGTACAGGCCATTGTGGTGATAACTATGGAACTAACAGGTCTGCAGCTTTGACTATTGCAACTTTACATTTAAGCCCCATACACATGGGGCAAATGCCTGCCGACATCGGCCGGTTCAATAATCACTGACTGACATTTGTCCTGTGTGTAAGCCAGCCGGCTGCTTGGCCGGCTACTGTCGGATGAGCACGCAAGAGAAGCAGCAGCTTGACAGACTCTCGATCAGCACTCTCAGCCAGTGGCTGAGAACGATGATCGGAGTGTTCTGGCAGGGGGCCCTCCCCCTGTCAGAACACAACAGCTCAGCGGGGGGAGATCGCTGCACTAAACTAATAGTGTGTACCAGGCTTAAGCAGCATACATTTTTGCTGGTTCTAGAATATTTTTCTCATTTGCTATTTGAACCACAGTAACACAAATTTACTCTTTCGTTCATGGACGGACACAGCTTCCTATTGACAAGTGGGTATTATCCTTCATTTTGGAGTGATTAGGCAGAAAACTTGTAGAAAGTGTTAACACACCGTACCATCTACAGCACCGCCCAGGGGGCGTACCCTCTGGGTATAATCCCTCTCTCTACACCTCGCAGATCATTTTTTTTCTCCCTAGTAAGGAGAAGGACATGGCTCCCTTCGGGCCCACTGGTCCGGGGGATTTTTTTCTACGTTTCTACGTTGGTTTTTGTTTCCTGTGATCTTCGATCAACTGCCGACTGGGTGACAGGCTGAATCCCAGATCCTTGTAGTCTCCCCAGTTTTCAGCCATCAAGCGTGTGCCGACCCTAGCTACGTGCTGGGTTTTCCATGACATGCCCGTCACTCCAGGGCATGCATATGATCGTTCCCTAGGGCTCAATCACAGCATGCCGGGCCGACAGTCACCTCCGTGCGTGGAAGATTATCTGTCCAGAATGTCTTCCAGCATAATCCATGCAGGAAATGTAAGTAGCTCCCCTGCTTCGGCAGGGTGACTTGGCTGGACATTCCTGGAGAGATCAAGTAAGTGTTTGTGGCCCTTTCTTTCCTCTCTCCCTGCCTTCCCTCCTCCCTGGGCTCTGGCTAAGGCTGATTGCTGAGTGCTGGGGGTCACGTGGGGGGCTCCATCTGGCGGGGCTTCGCTGTAGCTGTCATAAAAAATTTAATTTCTCTTATTGTCCATGGACTGACAGCTGGATACTGTAAACATGTGGTATATGTCCCTGCTCGCAGGAGAAGATCTAGTCAGAATGTTAGATTGTTAGAAACGTACATTCTAGAAACAAACCAGAGCTGAACAGCCCCGCCCAGGGGGGTGGTCCCTCCGGACATTACCCTCCCACCTGCAGCTAGCAGCCTCAGTTTTTTTCTGCCTAGCAGAAGGAGAAGACATGGCTCTCTCAGGAGCCAGTCTCCTGGAAGATTTTACTTTTAAATTTTATTCCTTTGGGAATTTTATTATTTTATTTTTGAGACCTTCAATCATCTGTCGGCTGGGCAACAGGTTGGGTACACTGGTATCCTCATAGTCTTCTCTGTCCGACCATCGAGTGTGCTGATCCTCGCCTTGTGTGTGTGAGACTCCGTTCACGACATGCCCCATGACTCCAGGGGTGGCCGGGTTGCTTTCATGCTCCCGCGGTCCTCTCAAGATTGAACAGTACCTGACTGACCTGTATCTCTCGCGGTGGACCGGGCCGACGGCTACGCAGTACTGCTCTGTGATAGGTCTGTCTGAAACAAGCCAGTGGGTCCCTGAAAGGGACGGGTAAGTAGTCTCTCCTACTGCAGGTGAGTACATGCTGGCTGTGTTTCTTTATATGGGGGGTTTCTCCCTGTCTCCCCCCTGTTATTCTGCTCTCTGCACCCTGTACTGGTGCTGTGCTGTGGGGGTGCTTGGGGGTCACTCTGGCCTGGCTGGGCGCTCATGTCTGTAGTGGGTTCTGGAGAGAGGGTCAGTTTTCTGGTGTGTGAGGTGATTATTGCGTGCGCCATTGGCGCGCATTAGCGCTGTTTGAGGTGGTTATTGCGTGCGCCATTAGCGAGCATTAGAGCTTTGAATTTTGCGCTCGGTGGCCATCTTGGCGTGGTTCAATGGCGCAGTTATAGCTGCAGGCGGCGGCCATTTTCTTGTACCCGCTGCGCATTTACTTTTGGTTTCGGCCTCTAGCTGCGGCGTGAATCTCCTCACAGATTCTTCACTCTCCTCCAGGCTCACAGCGCGGTTTCTTCAGCAGGACTGAGCGGTCCTTAAGGGTTGTGAGTCCTCCGGGTATCCCCTCCTCAGCCTCAGCGTAGCCAGTGGGTGGACTGTATATTCACTGTATAGTGTATAAGGTCTCAGAGGGTGGCGTTATGGAGTCTGATACACCTGCTCTCCACACTTGCCCGGGGCAACTGGCAGTGCTGCACAGTTAAACATGTTCATATGTTTCCTGCACCTGCGGTCCTTATGGACCAGTTGTCGGCAGTCCTGGAATCATTCCTTGTCAGAATGGAAGCGGTGTGTGAGCGAAAGGAGCTATAAGCCCCCTCTCCCCACAAAAATCTTTAGTGAAGGAGTGCCCTGATTCAGATATGGGCCTAGCTACTGTGCTCAGGACCGTAGCTCTGAATATTTAATGTATATGAACAGGACATACCTTTGTGAGGAAGACTCCAGTTCTGTGTCAGTGAATGACAGGGAACTTGTAAGTGAACTAATTGATGATGTGAGAAACACTCTCAAGCTGGGTGCTGTGGCTGAGGTACCTCAGGTGGACGCTGTTTCCCTTGGTTCCTTCAAGCTTTTCTTTTACACAGCTTCCTCACTGTTTTCCTCACGCTGCGTCAAGAGCAGCATGGATGATACAGTGGTACACTGTGTTTCCCTCCCCCTGGTCGGTGCAGTATGGTGGGGGGGGGACTTTGTTCATTTATGTCTCTAGTCACTGTGAGCCTTCTGTGTGATGTCCTGAGGCAACAACAGGGTCTCTGCACCTGTGGTTTCCTGCCATTTCCTGGGGAACGCTCTGAGCTCTGACAGACACAAAGTCTGAGGATCAGAGGTTAAAGGAGCACTAAAGCTTCCCTTTTTTTTGCCCAAAAATAACAAACATGTCATACTTACCTCCACTGTGCAGCTCGTTTTGCACACAGTGGCCCCGATCCTGGTCTTCTGGGGTCCCTCGGCGGCTGTCTTGGCTCCTCCCCGCAAGGACTCCACACCATAATGCGAGTGAGCTCGCATGGTGTGGAGTGATTGCGGGCGCGCTCCCGTGATACAGCGGCGGCCATGGCCGCCGACTGTATCACTCGGCCCCGCCCCCCGCGCGCCGCGTCATTGGATGTGATTGACAGCAGCGCCAGCCAATGGCTGCGCTGCTTTCAATCCATCCAGTGTAGCCAATCGGCGGCCAGGCTGAAAAACGAAGAGGATGACGGGGACGAGCGTGGGACTTTCGAGGGGCCAGGTAAGTAAAACGGGGGCTCGGGGGGGGGCGGTAGTGTCTAATGTTTTTTCACCTTAATGCATAGGATGCATTAAGGTGAAAAAACATGTAACTTTACTACTCCTTTAAGTAGGTTAGAATGATACAGAGAAGATTATGCGCCTCTGCGCCATAACTTAAACTCATCCTATACCTCTACACTGCATACATTCACAGTGTATGTATGTGTTATGGGTCTCTGTGTCTGCGTGGGTGTCCCCCCACGTTCCAATGCTGTGTTTCAGTGCCATACATGATATAAACGTACAAAATATGTTTATGCACGACTCCAGATACATTCACAGTATATGTATGTATTCTACTCTCTGGGTCGGCGCGGGTTTCTGCCGGGGGCTCCAGTGTCCTCCCGCGCTCTCATGGTATGTGCGCTTCGGCTCTCTGCACAGTATAGACATGTTCAATATGTTTTTTGCACATACTATACATGTTTACAGTATGGGTATACTGTTTGTGTGGGGTTCCTCCAGGTACTCCGGTTTCACCCCACTCTCCAATGGAAATGCACAGCATAAACATGTGCAATATGTTTATTCAAATGCTATCATTCCTACACGGTATCTGTGTGCTGTCTGCGTGGGGTTCTTCCGGGTGTTCCGGTTTCCTCCCACGCGCTGACGGTATGTGCACCTTTGGCCTTCTGCACAGTTAAACATGTTCAATGTTTATCACGCATGCTATAATACCTACACGGTATGTGTATGCAGTCTGTGTGGGTTTCCTCCGGGTACTCCGGTTCCCTCCCACACTCCATTGGTATGGGCGCTTTGGCGCTATGCACAGCCTAAATTTGTGCAATTGGATATCCACATACTAACATACCTACTCGGTATGTCTGTGCAGTCTGCGTGGGTTTTCTCCGGGTCTCCGCCCACGCTACATGACATACGTGCCTTTGGTGCAATACACGGTGTGAACATACACATTATGTTTATACACAACCCTAAATACATTCACAGTAGTTGTAGGTATTGCATTCTCTGGGTATGCGTGGGGTACTCCGGGTCCTCCCACGCGCCAACGGTGTGCGCGCCTTCGGTGCTATGCACACATGGGCTTGTGCAAAATGTTTAGCACACATACTATAATACCTACACGGTATGCATATGCAGTCTGCATGGGTTTTATCCGGGTGCTCAGGTTTCTCCCCTGGGTTCCAATGGTGTGCGCATTTTCAGCGCTATGCACAGTATTGTGCAATTTGTTTATTCGCAGGCTAACATACCTACACGGTTGTGTACGCAATCTGCATGGCTGGTTTACGTCCAAGCCCCGATGATGTGCGCGCCTTCATCGCTGGCACAGTATAAACGTGTTTAATAGGTTTATCCACACATAATACAACCACATACGATGTATGTAGTTTAGTATGTCCTTTGTGGCTGGGTGGGTTTCCTCCCACACTCTATTTGTGCGTTTGACGCAATACATAGTATAAACTATGTGTTTGTACGATCAGCTCTTATCCATGGGTAGCTGCTGGATGGAGCATTGTCACAAGGATCCCTGGTTTCAGGGGTACCACTTTCCACCTGCTTTCAGTGGTGATCAGAAGCGCTGGATTGGACTGTGTTTGCAAGGCTGAGGTTAGCGTTACGCCCGTTAGTGGCTGCGTCTCTGGCGTTTTTGTAGCTCAATGACTGGGCAAAAGCCTTTGCTTCATCCATCTGTCGACTAGCAGGTGCACTGCAACTGCTTTAGCCTTTAGGGTCTCTTGCCCAGGGTAGGTTTGCGCCACCTGTGGAGGCTGAGGTACTGGTCTTCTGATCGAGTTTCTAGGGAAGTTCTGTCAAGTTGCCTTTATTGGCCAACAGTTGAGGCACCCTGTACACCGGGGCCTCTCTTCCCTGATACATTGCGGAGTCTCTTTGGGATTTTCATACATCTCGCTGCAAGACGGTCCTGTCGGCCGTGTGCATTGCAGGGGAAAGGGTCCTTGCATCTGGAGGTGTTTCCACCTCCTTTACCGGAGGTGGGGCACCAGAAGTGAACCTTATGGCCTCTCGACTCACTCGCAAGGTGGCAAGATCGTGGCCAGGTCCAGGGACCCCTGGGCGGATGTGTCAGACGCGTTGGTAGCCCGTGGGGGCAGTATCTCCTGATATATGCTTACCCTCCGCTACTGTTGTCTCGCGTGCTTCGCAGAATAGGGGCTGAGGCCATTCCGGTGATCCTCATTGCTCTGGAACGGCGACATTGGTACCCCGATCTACTTCGGCTAGTCGCAGACGTTTCTTGGCGACTGCCTATTGGGGTGGACCTTCTGTCTCATGATCCCATACTTCATCCTGCTTTACAGTCCTTGGCTTTAATGGCATGGCTGTTTAAAGCCAGGTGCTGAAGGACCGAGTTCTCTCGTATTCGGTCATCTCTTCTATGTTGTTGACACGGGAATCTTCCTCCAGAAAGATATCTCTCCGTACCTGGAAGGCTTACATCGCTATGTGCGAGGAACTTGAGTGGCGTCCTCGGATGTATTCCGTTCCCAGGATTTTGCTGTTCTTACAGCGTGGTGTGACCCAAAAGCTGGCCTTGCATACCTTTTTGAGGGTCGGATTTTGGCCCGGGCTGTCTTTTTCAACGACCGCTACCGGGCCATTCCTTGATTAGCACCTTTTGTGCAGGGGGTTCGCCATCTGATCCCCCCGTCAAGCCTCCTCTCCCTACTTGGGATCTGAATTTGATGCATCTCGGTTCTCCAAGAACATCCCTTTGAGAATATCAGAGAGATTCCTCTCTTGACCTTGTCCCGGAAGGTGGCCTTCTTAGTGGCCATTGCTTCGGTTAGATGGGCGTCTGAGTTGGCAGCCTTGTCCTGCAAGTCGCCTTACTTGGTCCTCCATAAGGATATGGCGGTGTTGCGCCCACGACCGTCCTTCTTTTCAAAAGATGGTCTCGGCCTTTCACCTTAAGAAGGACATTGTTCTTCCGTCCTTGTGTCCTCACTCATTGCATCCCTGAGAGTTTGCGCTTCATACATTAAGATGGGTACAAGCCTTACGGGTGTACCTGTCTGCTACTGTTTCCATTCGGAAGTCTGTCTCTGGTCCAAAACAGGGCCGAGCGGTGATGTCTGCCACCGTCTCTAGGTGGATCAGGCAGACCGTCATACAGGCCTATGCCCTTAAGGGGCGGGCGCCTCCCTTTCCGGTTGCGGCGCATTCCACCAAGGCAATTGGTGCTTCCTGGGCCTTCCGACATCAAGCGTCGGTTGCACAAGTGTGCAAGGCGGCGACCTGGTCGTCTGTTCATACCTTTTCAAAATGTTATAAGGTTGATGTGGCTGCGTCTTCGGACGCTTCCTTCGGCCGCAAAGCATTGCAGGCCGCTGTTTAATGTTGCAACTCCTCGGTTGAGGAGCTCTGCTTGTTTGGAGTGAAGTTTTGGTTGTTCCTTTACTACTGCTCCCACCCTTCTGATACTGCTTTGGGACGTCCCACACGTTTACAGTATCCAGCTGTGTCAGTCCATGGACGATAAGAGAAAATAGGATTTTTGTACTCACCGTAAAATCCATTTCTCTGACATCCATGGACTGACACAGCACCCACCCTTCCTTTTTAAGGTTTGTACTGCTTTGTTACGAACTAAGGCAGCTAGCTGCAGGTGGGAGGGTAATGTCTGTTCAGCTCTGGTTTGTTCTAGAATGTATGTTTCTAACAATCTAACATTCTGCCTAGATCTTCTCCTGCGAGCAGGGACATATATCACACATTTACAGTATCCAGCTGTGTCAGTCCATGGACGTCAGAGAAATGGATTTTACGAAGAGTACAAAAATCCTATTTTTTGCTTACCTGTGTGTGCCTTCTCTCTCCATGTTGTCGGCAGCCATTTTCTGGTGGCCCATGCCCGTTTGGCCTCTGGTGACTCTACGGCGGCCATTTTCTTGTGTTTCGCGCCTATATGTATATACCGCTGTGGTTCGCGCCAAGCTTTTGGCCTCTATCGACTGGTCGGCGCCCATTTTTCTTATGGTTCACACCTGTATGTATATACCGCCGCTCGGCGGCCATCTTTTTGTGGTCCACGGGCGCTTTTGCCTCTATTGACGGCTCGGCGGCCATTTTCTTATGGCCCACATTGGTTTCAATACAGCCGCTTGGTGAACATTTTGCGGAAGTCTTCGGCCTCTAGGTTGCATTTCACTGGCGCAAAATCATACAGAGAAACGCTGATAAGGATCAGACTGACACAGGCAGCAGTGGGAGAGCATCTCAGGCGGGAGCAGACGGCAGCAATAACGGTACCGTTCTAAGTGTGGTGAGTCCTTTGGGAGACCCTGCATCTCTGTAGCAGCTAGGAGGGTGGCCTATTGATACCTTGCCTGGAGGGAGTCCCTGTGGGTGTCAGGCGCGTGGGTCAGCATGACGTCAGAAGCAGAAGTCTTCTTCCCTGAAACACCTGAGTTGGCAACTGGTGCCCCTTTTGTATCTGTGGACGCTATGTCTGCAATCCTGGAGGCTTTTTGTTGCCAATGTGGAAGCGGCACATGGGAACACGGGAGGTGGTAAACGGCCCCTTCCCCGTCAGCTTCTGGGGATAATTCTGATGCAGAACCAGGCCCAGCTGTGGCTCATGGCCCGGATTCTGATGCTTCAGAGACTGCAGACCGGGACCGATCGGACAGTGAGAATGACTCCAAGTCCAGGTCAGCACGCGAAAAGGCTTTGGTATCTGTCCTTATTACTGCAGTGCGGGATACGCTGAAATTGGAAATGCAGCAGAGACGGCGGTCCCCATTGGATTCCGTAAGCCGGCCCGCACTGGTAAGGTGTTTCCTTGTGTGTCTTAACTTGATAAGCTTTTATACAAGGAGTGGGAAAACCCACTGAAGGTTTTATTGCAACCCCGGTACCCCTTTGAGGAGAGTTCCTGAAAGAATGGTCCTCTTACCCGATAGTGGACCCCCCTGTGTTCAGACTTATCAAGGGGTCTCCTGTCTTCAAGGACCCTGTGGTCAAGAAGGCTGAGGCACTCGCTTGCTACCTATACACTGTGGTGGGCTCAGTGGTGCGTCCAGCATTGACTGGAGCTTTGGTGTCTCAGACACTTACTGAGTGGGCAAAGATGCTACTCCAGGAGTTAAAGGCGCGGGAGGCTCCTCCGAATGAGGTAGCATTGGCCGACCAGTTGGTACAGGGCCTTAAGTTTGTCTGCGAGTCAGACATGGATATTATCCTCTTGCTGTCTATAGCCTCGGGTTATGCAGTGGTGTTATGCCACCTGGTTTAGTTAAGTGCTGGTCTACGGACCAAAAAACTTCCAAGAAGGCCTTATTGGACCTGCCCTTTAGCGGTGACAGTCTTTTTGAAGCCTCTCTGGATGACATTAAGGATGTCACAGGAGGTAATAGCTTGCTGCTCCCCCAATCCAAAAAGGGGTAAGGAGGCACGCCATAGGCTAGGGCTCTCCTTCACTGCGCACAAGTGGTCTTTCGTTCGCCTAGTGCGGCAAGTAAACGACCTCAGGCCGATAAAGCGCCTGCTGAGGGACAGAAGCGTCCCTGGGTTCGCAAGCCCAACCTTGCTTGCCTACCGAACACATTTTTTCCCTCTAAACCGCCAGCTTCAGCCGACTTGTCGGGAAGTCCTATATGGCTTCTCGACTCAATCGGAAGGTATTGAGGTTTGTGGCCAGGTCAAGAGACCTATGGGCAAACACGACAGATGAGTTGATGGCACTGTGGAGTCAGTACCGGCTAATCTATGCCTTTCCTCCTCGGAAGCTCCTTCCTCATCTGCTTCACAGACTGGAGGCAGAGAGGATTACAATGGTCCCAATTGCTCTGAATTGGCCTTGGCGTCCTTGGTACGCTGATCTAGTGGGTCTGGTAGCAGACGCCTTTTGACATCTACTGCTAAGAAGGACCTGCTGTCGCAAGGTCCCATACGCCATCTTGTTTTTTTTTTGTTTTGTTTTTTTTTACAGCCACTGGCTTAACGGTATAGAGACCGGGGCTGGTCAGACTCTGATCTCTACCATGAGGCGTGCTCGGGAATCATCCCCTAGGAAGATTTCTATCGCACTTGGAAGACCTGCATATCCATTTGTGAGGAAATGAGGTGGCACCTGCGTACTTATTTGGTTCCAGAGTCCTGCTGTTCTTAGCAGGGAACAGGCCAAAATTTTTACTTTAAGTACAATTAGGGGGCAGGTGTCTGCCCTGGCTGTCTTTTTCAACAACCCCTTGTGTCTCACTCTCTAGTGAGAACGTTTGTACAGTGGGTTCGGCAGGCGGCCTCTCCGGTCCACCCTCCACTACCTCCTTGGGGCTTGGGTAGCAGACGTCCTTTTGGCGTCTACCACAATGAGAGGACTGCTGTCGCAGGGTCCCATATGCCATCCTGCATGCAGTCAATGGCTTTAACCACTTGTCCCCCGCCCACCGTCAATTGACGGCGGGCGGAGGACACTCTCGTTCTGACAGGACGTCATATGACGTCCTGCCTTTAAAACAAGATAGGGGGCGCGCGCGCCCGCCGCATTCCCAAGGCCCCAATGCGCGTGCCCGGCGGTTGCCCGGGAAACGAGCAGGAAAGTGGATCTCTGTGTGTAAACACAGAGCTACACGTCCTGTGAGGGAGAGGGGACCGATGCTGTGTCCCTTGTACATAGGGACAACAATCGGTCACCTCCCCCAGTCAGTCACCTCCCCCCACAGTTAGAACACATTGAGGGAACATATTTAACCCCTTCCTGCCCCCTAGTGGTTAACCCCTTCCCTGCCAGTCACATTTGTACAGTAATCAATGCATTTTTATAGCAGGGATCGCTGTATAAATATGCATGGTCCCAAAAATGTGTCAAAAGTGTCCGCCGCAATATCACAGTCACAATAAAAATCGCAGATCGCCGCCATTACTAATAAAAAATGTAAAAAAATAAAAATGCTATAAATCTATCCCCTATTTTGTAGACGCTATAACTTTTGTGCAAACCAATCAATACGCGCTTATTGCGTTTTTTTTCTTTACCAAAAATATGTAGAAGAATACGTATCGGCCTAAACTGAGGAAAATTTTATTTGACAAAAAAAAGAATGGGTATTTATTATAGCAAAAAGTAAAAAATAGTGTTTTTTTTCCAAACTGGACGCTCTTCTTTTGTTTATAGCGTAAAAAATAAAAACCGCAGAGGTGATCAAATGCCACCAAAAGAAAGCTCTATTTGTGGGAAAAAAAGGACGCAAATTTCGTTTGGGAGCCACGTCGCACGACCGCGCAATTGTCATTCAAAGTGTGACAGCGCTGAAAGCTGAAAAATGACTTGGGCAGGAAGGGGGTTTTCGTGCACGGTAGGGAAGTGGTTAACGGCATGGCCTCTAAGTGCCTCAGAAACCACTGTTTGAGAACATTAGGGAGATTCCCTTGTTGACACTTTCTCAGAAAGTGGTCCCTTTGGTGGCTGTTATGCCAGCAAGACAGGTTTCTGAGCGGGCAGCCAGCCTTGTCATGCAAGCCTCCCTATCTGATCTTCCACGAAGATAAGGTGGTGCTGCGTCCGCAGCCTTCTTTTCTTCCTAAGGTCGTGTTTTTACCTTCCATCTCAAGGAAGACATTGTACTGCCATCCTTGTGTCCTCATCCGTCGAATCCTAAGGAGACGACGGTGCATTTCTTGGACGTTGTCCAAGCTCTGAGAGTATGCTTGTCTGGGAATGCTTCGTTCCGGAGTCTAGACTCACTGTTTGTTTTAGTGGCTGGTCCCAAGTAGGGCCCAGCGGTCTCGTCGGCCACCATCTCTAGGTGGATCCAACAGATCGTGATCAGGCTTACGCCATGAAGGGTCAGGCGCCTCCTTTTCCCGACGCATTCGACCAGGGCAAGAGGTGCCTCTTGGTGTTGCGTGTTTCTGAGCTGACAGCCTTGTCAAGCAAGGCTACTTATCTGATCTTCCACAAGGATAGGTGGTGCTGCGTCCGCAGCCTTCTTTTCTTCCTAGGGTCGTTCGACCTTCCATCTCAAGGAAGACATTGTACTGCCATCCTTGTGTCCTCATCCGTCGAATCCTAGGAGATGACATTGTATTTTTGGAAGCTGTCCGAGCTCGGAGAGCATCAAGCGTCTGTTTCACCAGGTGTGTAAGGCGGCGACTTGCTTGTCCGTTCACACTTAAACTTAACTTTACAAGTTGATGTGTGTGTATCTTCGGATGCTTCTTTCGGCCGCAAGGTATTGCAGGCGGCTGTTTAGAGTTGCTACTCTGACGGTTCGGGAGCTCTGTTTTGTTTTGGGGTGAAGTTGTTTTAATGCTGTTCACACCCCTCGTTTTTGACACTGCTTTGGGACGTCCCACTTGTCAATAGGAAGCTGTGTCCGTCCATGAACGAAAAAGTAAATAAGATTTTTTACTCGCCGTTAAATCCTTTTCTCTGAGTTCATGGATGGACACAGCACCCACCCCTCATTTTAAGTTTGTACTGCTTTTTGACAAACTGATCTGTGAGGTGCAGAGAGAGGGATTATACCCAGAGGGTCCGCCCCATGGGCGGTGCTGTAGAGGGTGTGGTGTGTTAACACTTTCTACAAGTTTTCTGCCTAGTCACTCCTAAATTAAGGACAATACCCACTTGTCAATAGGAAGCTGTGTCCGTCCATGAACTCAAAGAAAAGGATTTTACGGTGAGTAAAAAATCCTATTTTACCTCATCCGTCCCAAATATGCCATTGTCTTGGATTTAGTGTGCTACCATTCAACCCAAGGAATGCAGCTAGATCAGTTTTCCAACTTTAAGAGGAACTGCAGTCTGCTCACATAATTTGTATTTAAAACATCTTTGTCATTCTAAAGCTTCCCTCCAACCACTTTGCATATTATTTTATACATACTGTGATTCTGTACTTGCCAAATATGCTGCAGAAATCTCCCTCCACTAAGTCTGGCTGAAGCCATTAACGGTGGGCTGCTGAAGCTGATGCCTGTTCACTTCCTGGATTTACACCAACGCACACCTCCAGCTCTGCAGCCCTGCAGCTTTCATTGGCCCTCTTATGACTCACCCCCCTCCCTTCCTGGCCAACTCTGACAAGAGTGAGAGAGAGAGCTGTGCATGATGCCATAAGCCTAGGCTGATGACCAGACAAACAGGAAGTGGGCTGCATAAGGTATTTACTGGCAGAAAAAAAATGTTTCACTATCCAAAGTTAAAATAAGGGCAGAAAATTTAATTACTGAAGGTCTGCTTTAAATGTATTAACTAAGTAACGGTCTAAAAACCTTCATTAGTGGCCCCACAAAGTCCAAGTAAAAGGTCCATCTAAATTTTTAAGTCTAGGACACACAGACTTAATGTGGGTCCTGCCAGTCATACAGTCACTTATTTATACTAGGGAGGTCTATTCCATTGCACAGGGCATCCCAGTTACAAGGATTTGGACCACTAAAGCATAAAGACTAATTTGAGTACCAATAGCTCACTTAATAAATAATGTCCCTCTACCTTACGGGTGCATGTATCTGTCATAACATGTATGAGAAAACTACGTATAGATACTCCTCCTTCAGAATGCATCTTTTCATATATTTTGTTTTTTGCATCATTTTTTAAATGTAAAACTAGTGTTTTGTAATATTTATTCGTGTCAGACTTCAATTTAGTTGTAAAATTAACTTCTGTGTTATCCCACGTCTTCCACATTGTCAGTAATGTAGATAATATACCAAGATGCATAATTCTCTCCTGCAGCATCCTCGGGATATAATTGACCTTTCACACATTTGGAGGCATTACCCATGGACTCTTTCTTTTTGGATACAACATCACTTATACTATCAGTAAATACTCCCGGGATGAGGCATACCTCAATTTCTTTGAAATGTTTCCAGTAATATGAACCAAATTTACTAAACGCATTGTGACTGAAATTCTTCCAGTCTAATATTCTATCAGTAATTCTTTAGGTGGTTCAGCATGTGTAACAAATTTAAGTATCCCCATCAAGATTTGCACCTAATGTGGCATAAACATAAACCACCCCGTTGAAAAAAACAGGGTATTCAGGAAATAGCTTTACTTGCCTGCATTCCAACCTATGAATCTGTCAAGGATCACAGCCTTAAGGTCTTTTGGCCAAAATCATGACATATGCTGAAAGCATATGAAGAGTCAGTGTACACATTGATTTTCATTCCTTTTCCTATTATGCAGGCCTGCATTAAAGCGCTGCCACTTGGGCTGATTGATTTCCAGCCAATTTGCCTTGAAACAAAATCTTTGGTGACAGCAGTATATCTTGAAACCGGTTGTCCCTTCTCATTGTAATAGTGGGACCTGTCTACAAAAAGTGAATTTGGCAAATTTGTGGGTGTAATCACATCCTCTCTGCTTCCTCATAATAACCTCGGATCTCCTCACTGCATTATGATTTTCCAACTTTTGGTTTTTGGCAAAAGAATAGCCAGAGTCAAGTGGTACACCTTTTCGGTGTGTTAATTTCAGATACTAGGAGTGCCAATTCATATTTGTTCAGCCTTGCTGCTGAAATGTATTTTCTGTCAGAGTCTACATTACAGCATGCACTTTATAGAGGGGGCATGTGTATATATTGTGACAGCAGGAAGGTAAAGTCACCTGGTTGCATCCAGGGGGGTAGATATATTTCGCCCAGATTCAGGCTTTACGCCGACTTATACAACTAGGTGGAGAGTTGTATAAGGCTAGTGGGCTCATGGATGACTCATACCTCTAGGGAGAGTGTGGGGCGTCGTACAGACAGGGAGTTGATGAGACCAGCTGAAGCTTGTCAGCTCATTTAGGCCTCTATAAGAACTCCCAGCTTCATTAGATGTTAGCTCATGCCTGGAACCAGACCTGTGTGGACTGTCTAGGGAGAGTGAACCCCTGTGCGGTGAGACAAAGCCTGTGTGGCTATTTGCTTGGACATTTAAAACCAGGGACTTAGGGACTAGGACAGCACTAGGCTGATCCCAGTTGTTAGTTAGGAAACCTGTATGTTTAGTCAGAGGTCAAGTTGACCAGGATTTATTTTGTTTATGTTTCTTTTGCTTTGCTGTGTTTTGTCACTGTAAATAGAAAATAAACCGCACCTTTTTGATTTTGAAAACCACAACCACCGTTTGCTGGGCCTGTTTTTGTGTGGGGAGCCCATCTCGGGGGTCACACACACCCGCTGCCGAGCTAACCCCCTCACAGTTGGTGGAGAACCAGTGGCAGTTTTTTTTTTAAGCCAGCATGGAGGAGATACTGAAGCAGCTGGCTCTAGCAAATGCCAATCAACAGCAGACAAATGCAGGTTTGCAAAAGAGCCTTGCAGCTCAACAACAGAACTTCGCAGCCCAGCAGCAAGCTCATCAACAGAGCCTTGCAGCCCAGCAGCAAGCTCATCAACAGAGCCTTGCAGCCCAGCAGCAGACAAACGCAACTTTGCAACAGAGTCTGGAGGCTCAGCAACAAGCCCAGCAGCAATCTGAGGCCCGCTTCATAGACCTGTTACAGAAGCAAGAGCAGAGACTACAACAACAGATGGAAGCAGCAATGCAGCAACGTCCGCAGACCAGTGAGGAAAGCCGTCCCACTAATACCGCGTCCTTTGGGGTGAGTCGTTTATTGACAAAAATGACTGGAGAGGATGATCCAGAGGTATTTTTGACCACATTTGAAAGGACCGCTGAAAGAGAAAAGTGGCCTGAGGAGCAGTGGGCTGGACTGGTGGCTCCTCTGTTAACTGGTGAATCGCAGAAAGCTTACTATGACCTAGAGCCTAACCAAGCAAAAGACTATGCGATGCTAAAAGCTGAAATATTGGCAAGGCTGGGTGTCACCCAGGCTGTCCGGGCTCAGCGTGTGCATAACTGGACTTTCCAGCTTGGAAAACCCCCCAGGTCTCAAATGTATGATCTCATTCACCTGAGCAGAAAGTGGCTACAGCCAGAGACTTTGTCCGCACCAAAGATTGTGGAACGTGTTGTAATGGATCGGTTTTTGAGAGCTCTTCCTACTGCCATCCATAAGTGGGTAAGCCATGGAGACCCAGAGACGGCCGATGGTCTTGTGGATCGTGTGGAGAAATACTTGGCTACAGAGAACCTGACTGCCTCTTCCAGAGACACTCGGACTTTCCACCCTAAGACCAGACCATCCCCAGGGGCGGATAAGAGGATTCCAAGGGGTGAGGGTGGAGAGAGTGAGAGTGAGAGGGTGGGAGCTCTACCCCAAGTTTGGCGAGAACAGCCTGGGAAATCAGCGGCTCAAGAGGCCGCAAGAAGGATCGTTTGCTACCGCTGCCGGCAAGCGGGACATATTGCAGCCAATTGCCCGGTTGTGGAGGAACCCATGCAGTGTGACTTTCTGACGGGCAGACGTCAGTCGCTGTGTGCGACAGTCGCATGCACTGCCATTCGAGGAACTGAGAAACATTTATGCAAAATGTGTGTTAATGGTAGAAATGTGGTATTGCTGGATTCAGGTAGCCTTGTGACCCTGATAAAGGCTGAGTTAGTTAAAACAGAGGTCTCTGGGAATAGCAAGGTAGCTGTTATTTGTGTGCATGGGGACACCCGAGAGTATCCAGTGACTACAGTGTGTTTCGAGACCCCCAAAGGTACCCTCTCTCATCCAGTGGGCTTAGTATCTCAGTTACCGCATGACGCCATTGTGGGAAGGGATTTTCCGAAGTTCTGGGAACTGTGGGATGATCCTGAGCCCCCCACTGGTGCCCCTATGTACCAGGAATGTGATAGCCTGAACTCCCCTGAGAGTGGTGAGGACTCTCCAGAATTTCCCTTATCAGTATTGGCAGGGGAGACTCAAGAAACTGGAGAGGAGCCCACCTCCTCAGACGAAAACCTACCGTCTGTGGAGTTTTCTGATCTTGAGGTTCACAGGGAAAACTTTGCCACAGAACAGTTGAAAGACCCCGCCCTAATAAAGGCACGGGAAAACGTAGTGAAAATAGATGGCGAGTTAGTGAACCCAGATAATACCTGCACTTACCCATACTTCAGCGTAGAGAAGGACCTACTGTATCGGGTGGCAAAAAGGGCAGAAGAAACCGTTGAGCAGCTTGTGGTGCCCAAACCTTACAGGAAGTTGGTGTTGGAGTTGGCCCATGGGCACATTCTTGGAGGTCATCTGGGGACAGAGAAAACCCGAGAGAGGGTATTACAGAGATTCTATTGGCCGGGGGTGATGGACATAGAAAATTATTGTTCCTCCTGCCCTGTGTGTCAGAGGTCGGCCCCGATGCCACATTTCCGTAGCCCGCTGGTCCCTCTACCCATCATTGAGGTCCCGTTTGAGAGGATCGCCATGGATTTGGTAGGTCCTATAATCAAGTCCGCTAGGGGGCACCAGTACATATTAGTTATAATGGACTATGCCACCCGTTATCCAGAAGCGATCCCTCTCCGAAATACCTCGGCCAAAACCATAGCCAAAGAGCTATCTCTTGTGTTTAGCCGGGTGGGTATTTGTAAAGAACTGCTTACGGACCAAGGTACACCCTTTATGTCCCGGGTTATGAAGGAGCTGTGTAAATTGTTCAAAGTGACGCAATTACGTACATCTGTGTATCACCCCCAAACCGATGGGCTGGTTGAAAGGTTCAACAAAACCCTAAAACAAATGTTGAAGAAAGTGGTGGATAGAGATGGAAAGGATTGGGACTGTCTACTTCCTTATCTGATGTTTGCTATTAGGGAGGTGCCCCAATCCTCTACGGGATTCTCCCCCTTTGAGTTACTGTATGGGAGACACCCAAGAGGGCTGTTGGATATTGCCAAGGAAACTTGGGAAAGTGAGAGTTCTCTCCACAGGAGTGTGATTGAGCATGTCGCCCTGATGCAAGACCGAATTGCACAGGTAATGCCCATCGTGAAGGAACATTTGGCCCAAGCGCAGTTAGCACAGCAGAGAGTGTACAACCGTGGAGCCAAGACCCGTACCTTTTCCCCGGGGGATAGGATACTGGTACTTGTCCCTACGGTTGAAAGTAAATTCCTTGCCAAATGGCAAGGCCCCTACGAGATAATGGAAAAAGTGAGCGAAGTGAATTACAAGGTCAGACAACCAGGAAGGCGAAAGCCCGAACAGATCTATCACGTTAATCTGTTGAAAGCCTGGAGGGATAGAGAGTCCCTAGTCGCAGACACTTGGTCACCAGCTCAAACTGGTTGCGTGATTCCGGAGGTTGGAATAACAGCCACCTTGTCACAACCCCAACAACAGGAGGTTAAGGAGTTTGTGCTTCGCAACAAGGAGGTATTCTCTGAGCTGCCGGGACAAACATCTGGGGTAGAGCATGACATCATTACCCCGCCCGGTGAAAGGGTGAAGTTAAAACCCTATCGGATCCCAGAGGCCCGACGGGAGGCAATACGGGAGGAAGTACAGAAAATGCTGAACTTAGGGGTGATAGAGGAGTCCCAAAGTGATTGGTCTAGTCCCATTGTGTTGGTGCCTAAACCGGATGGGAGCTGGCGATTTTGTAACGATTTTCAACAGTTGAACAAAGTTACAAAATTTGACACCTACCCCATGCCACGTATAGATGAGTTGATCGACCGGCTGGGAACAGCCCGATACATGACGACTCTTGACCTCACAAACGGGTATTGGCAAATCCCCCTGGCCAAGTCGGCCAAAGAGAAAACCGCATTTGTAACCCCAGACGGGGCGTTCCAATATAAAAAAAATGCCGTTCGGGTTACAGAATGCGCCGGCCACATTCCAGCGGAAAATGGACCAGATGCTGAGGCCCCATCGGAAGTATGCTGCGGCTTACCTGGATGACATAATTGTCCATAGCACAGATTGGGCCTCACATCTGCCAAAAGTGCAAGCAGTCCTGGACTCTGTTCGGGAAGCGGGGTTTACGGCTAACCCCAAGAAGTGTACCATTGGGCAGGAGGAGGCCAAATATCTTGGGTACACCATTGGGAGGGGAGTAATAAAACCCCAACTCAACAAAGTCGAGGCCATCCAGAGTTGGCCACGTCCCAACAGCAAGAAGCAGGTACGAGCCTTTCTGGGAATCGCTGGGTATTATCGGCGATTCATTCCCCACTTTGCTTCTAAGGCTGTGCCCCTAACCAACCTGACGAAGGGGAAAGGGTCGGTCATGATTAAATGGACCCCCGAGGCTGAGGCAGCATTCCAATTCTTGAAACAAGCCTTATGTAGCCAGCCAGTGTTGTACTCACCCGACTTCTCTAAAGACTTTGTCGTACAAAGTGATGCGTCAGATGTGGGGTTAGGAGCAGTATTGTCCCAGGTCTGGAACGGGGAAGAGCACCCAGTCATTTACCTCAGCAGGAAGTTGAAGTCCCATGAGGTAAATTACGCCACCGTTGAAAAGGAGTGTTTAGCGGTGAAGTGGGCTCTAGATTCCCTTCGGTACTACCTGCTAGGTAGGCACTTTGACATGGTTACGGATCACGCTCCGTTAAAGTGGATGGCTCAAAACAAAGAAACAAATAGAAGAGTGAATAGGTGGTTCCTGGCCCTCCAGGAATTCAACTTCACAGTAAAGCATCGCCCTGGCGTTCAAATGGGGAATGTGGATGCTTTGTCTCGAGTACATGAATGCCTGATTGCTGGTGTTCCAACCCCGAGGTTAAAACAAGAGGGGGGGGGGTATGTGACAGCAGGAAGGTAAAGTCACCTGGTTGCATCCAGGGGGGTAGATATATTTCGCCCAGATTCAGGCTTTACGCCGACTTATACAACTAGGTGGAGAGTTGTATAAGGCTAGTGGGCTCATGGATGACTCATACCTCTAGGGAGAGTGTGGGGCGTCGTACAGACAGGGAGTTGATGAGACCAGCTTAAGCTTGTCAGCTCATTTAGGCCTCTATAAGAACTCCCAGCTTCATTAGATGTTAGCTCATGCCTGGAACCAGACCTGTGTGGACTGTCTAGGGAGAGTGAACCCCTGTGCGGTGAGACAAAGCCTGTGTGGCTATTTGCTTGGACATTTAAAACCAGGGACTTAGGGACTAGGACAGCACTAGGCTGATCCCAGTTGTTAGTTAGGAAACCTGTATGTTTAGTCAGAGGTCAAGTTGACCAGGATTTATTTTGTTTATGTTTCTTTTGCTTTGCTGTGTTTTGTCACTGTAAATAGAAAATAAACCGCACCTTTTTGATTTTGAAAACCACAACCACCGTTTGCTGGGCCTGTTTTTGTGTGGGGAGCCCATCTCGGGGGTCACACACCCGCTGCCGAGCTAACCCCCTCACAATATATATATATATATTGACAGCAGGCAGGTAAAATCACCAGGTTGCTTCCAGGATGGAAGGTATATATGTCCTAGATTCAGGCTTTATGCCGATTTATACCACTAGGGGGAGTGCTGGGAGTCTTGCAGGGGAAGAGTTAATGAGCCCAGCTGAAGTAAGTGGGCTCATTAGGGCCTCTACAAGAACTCCCAGCATGCTAAGGGAGATACTTCAACCTGGAACCAGATCTGTGTGGATAGTCTGGGGAGTGTGATCTCTGTGCGGTGAGCCAAAGCCTGTGTGGTTATTGCTAAGAACTTCTAAAAGCAGGGAGCTAGGGACTGGGACAGCACAAGGCTGTACCCAGTTGTTAGGGACACCAACGTGTGTAGTTTTTCTGTTTCTTTTGTTTTTGCTGTATTTTTTTGTCTGTATATAGTTCAAATAAAACCACACCCTTTTGTTTTCTCCTACCACTGTCTGCTGTGCCTGTTTTTGTGTGGTGAACCCATCCAGGGGGTCGCACACACCCGCTGCTGAGTTAACCCCTCACAGTTGGTGGAGAATCCGGGCGGTTTTTTAAGGCCAGCATGGAGGAGATACTGAAACAGCTGGCTCTAGCAAATGCCAATCAGCAGCAGACAAATGCAGGTTTGCAAAAGAGCCTTGTAGCTCAACAACAGAGCTTCGCATCCCAGCAGCAAGCTCATCAACAGAGACTTACAGCCCAGCAGCAAGCTCATCAACAGAGCCTTGCAGCCCAGCAGCAGACAAATGCAACTTTGCAACAGAGTCTGGAAGCTCAGCAAAAAGCCCAGCAGCAATCTGAGACCTGCTTCATAGACCTGTTACAGAAGCAAGAACAGAGACTACAGCAACAAATGGAAACGTTAATGCAGCAACGTCCGCAGACCAGTGAGGCAAGTAGTTCCACTAATACTGCGTCCTTTGGGGTGAGTCGTTTATTGACAAAAATGACTGGAGAGGTTGATCCAGAGGTGTTTTTGACCACATTTGAAAGGACTGCTGAAAGAGAAAAGTGGCCTAAGGAGCAGTGGGCTGGACTGGTGGCTCCTCTGTTAACTGGTGAATCGCAGAAAGCTTACTATGACCTAGAGCCTGACCAAGCAAAAGACTATGTGATGCTAAAAACTGAAATATTGGCACGGCTGGGTGTCACCCTGGCTGTCCGGGCTCAGTGTGTGCATAACTGGACTTTCCGGCTTGGAAAACCCCCCAGGTCTCAAATGTATGATCTCATTCACCTGAGCAGGAAGTGGCTACAGCCAGAGACTTTGTCCGCACCAAAGATTGTGGAACGTGTTGTGATGGATAGTTTCTTGAGAGCTCTTCCTACTGCCATACAAAAGTGGGTAAGCCATGGAGACTCAGAAACGGCCGATTATCTTGTGGATCGTGTAGAGAAGTACTTGGCTACAGAGAACCTGACTGCCTCTTCCAGAGACTCACGGACTTTCCACCCTAAGACCAGACCATCCCCAGTGGCGGGTAAGATGATTCCAAGGGGTGAGGGTGGAGAGAGTGAGAGGGTGGGAGTTCTACCTAAGGTCTGGCGAGAACAGCCTGGGAAGTCAGAGGCTCAAGAGGCAGCAAAAAGGATTGTTTGCTACCGCTGCCGACAAGAGGGACATATTGCAGAAAATTGCCCGGTTGTGGATGAACCCATGCAATGTGACTTTCTAAGGGACAGACGTCAGTCGCTGTTTGCGACAGTCGCATGCACTACCATTCGGGGAACTGAGAAACATTTATGCAAAATGTGTGTTAATGGTAGAAATGTTGTTGTGTTGCTGGATTCAGG
Source organism: Rana muscosa (assembly GCA_029206835.1). Lineage (NCBI taxonomy): Eukaryota > Metazoa > Chordata > Amphibia > Anura > Ranidae > Rana > Rana muscosa. The sequence goes on from CM055126.1 coordinate 83,308,783, forward strand.
TAGCCTGGTGACACTGATAAAGGCTGAATTAGTTACTACAGAGGTCTCTGGGAATAACAAGGTAGCTGTTATTTGTGTGCATGGGGACACCCGAGAGTATCCGGTGACTACAGTGTGTTTTGAGACCCCCAAAGGTACCCTCTCTCATCAGGTGGGGTTAGTGTCTCACTTGCCTCATGATGCCATTGTGGGAAGGGATTTTCCAAAGTTCTGGGAACTATGGGATTATCCTGAGCCCCCCACTGGTGCCCCTATTTACCAGGAATGTAATAGCCAGAATTCCTCTGAGAGTGGTGAGGACTCTCCAGAATTCCCCTTGTCAGTATTGGCCGGGGAGACTCGAGAAACTGGGGAGGAGCCAACATCATCCTCAGATGAAAACATGCAGTCTGTGGAGTTTTTTCTGATCTCGAGGTTCACAAGGAAAATTTTGCCACAGAACAGTTAAAAGACCCCACCCTAATAAAGGCACGGGAAAACGTAGTGGAAATAGATGGCAAGTTAGTGAACCCAGATGAGACCTACACTTACCCATACTTCATCGTGGAAAAGGACCTACTGTATCGGGTGGCTAAAAGGGCAGAAGAAACCATTGAGCAGCTTGTGGTGCCCAAACCTTACAGGAAGTTGGTGTTAGATTTGGCCCATGGGCACATTCTTGGAGGTCATCTGGGGACAGAGAAAACCGAGAGAGAGTATTGCAGAGATTCTATTGGCCTGGGGTCATGAAGGAAACAGAAAATTATTGTTCCTCCTGCCCTGTGTGTCAGAGGTCGGCACCGATGCCACACTTCCGTAACCCGCTGGTACCTCTTCCCAGCATTGAGGTTCCCTTTGAGAGGATCGCAATGGATTTGGTAGGTCCGAGAATGAAGTCCGCTAGGGGACATCAGTACATTTTGGTTATATGACTATGCCACCCGTTATCCGGAAGCGATTCCTCTCCGAAATATCTCAGCTAAAACCATAGCCAAAGAGCTATATCTTGTTTTTAGCCGTGTGGGTATTTGTAAGGAACTGCTTACGGACCAAGGTACACCCTTTATGTCCCGGGTTATGAAAGAGCTGTGCAAGTTGTTCAAAGTGACACAATTGCGTACATCTGTGTATCACCCCCAAACAGATGGGTTGGTTGAAAGATTCAACAAAACTCTAAAACAAATGTTAAAGAAGGTGGTGGATAAAGATGGAAAGGATTGGGACTGTCTAATTCCCTATTTAATGTTTGCTATTAGGGAGGTACCCCAATCCTCTATGGGTTTCTCACCCTTTGAGTTACTCTATGGGAGACACCCAAGAGGGCTGTTGGATATCGCCAAGGAAACTTGGGAAAGTGAGAGTTCTCCCCACAGGAGTGTGATTGAGCATGTCACCCTGATGCAAGATAGAATTGCACAGGTAATGCCAATCGTAAAGGAACATTTGGCCCAAGCGCAGTTGGCACAGCAGAGAGTGTACAACCGTGGAGCCAAGTACCGTACCTTTTCCCCGGGGGATAAGGTATTGGTACTTGTCCCTACGGTTGAAAGCAAGTTCCTCGCCAAATGGCAAGGCCCCTACGAGATAATGGAAAAAGTGAGCAAAGTGAATTACAAGGTCAGACAACCAGGAAGGCGAAAGCCCGAACAGATCTATTACATTAATCTGTTGAAAGCCTGGAGGGATAGGGAATCCCTAGTCGCAGAAACTTTGTCACCAGCTCAGTTTGATTGTGTGATTCCTGAGGTTGGAATAGCAGTCACCTTGTCAAACCCCCAACAACAGGAGGTTAAGGAGTTTGTGCTTCGCAACAAGGAGGTTTTCTCTGAGCTGCCGGGACAAACGTATGGGGTAGAGCATGATATTATTACCCCGCCCGGTGAAAGGGTGAAGCTAAAACCCTATCGGATCCCGGAGGCCCGACGGGAGGCAATACGTGAGGAAGTACAGAAAATGGTTAAGTTAGGGGTGATAGAGGAATCCCAAAGTGATTGGTCAAGTCCCATAGTGTTAGTGCCTAAACCGGATGGGAGCTGGCGATTTTGTAACAATTTCCGACAACTGAACAAAGTTACAAAATTTGACACTTACCCCATGCCACATATAGATGAGTTGGTCGACCGGTTGGGAACAGCCCGATACATGACCACTCTTGATCTCACCAAAGGGTTTTGGCAAATTCCCCTGGCCAAGTCGGCCAAGGAGAAAACCGCATTTGTAACCCCAGACGGGGCGTTCCAATATAAAAGAATGCCGTTTGGTTTACAGAATGCGCCGGCAACATTCCAGCGGAAAATGGACCAGATACTGAGGCCCCATCAGAAGTATGCTGCGGCTTACCTAGATGATGTAATTATCTATAGCACAGATTGGGCCTCACATCTGCCAAAAGTGCAAGCAGTCCTAGACTCTATCCGGGAAGCTGGGTTTACGGCCAACCCCAAGAAGTGTACCATTGGACAGGAGGAGGCCAAGTATCTTGGGTACACCATTGGGAGGGGAGTAATAAAACCCCAAGTCAATAAAGTCGAGGCCATACAGAATTGGCCACGTCCCAACAGCAAAAAGCAGGTACGAGCCTTTCTGGGAATCACTGGTTATTATCGGCGATTCATTCCCCACTTTGCTTCTCAGGCTGTGCCCCTAACCAACCTGACAAAAGGGAAAGAGTCTGTTATGGTTAAATGGACCCCAGAGGCTGAAGCAGCATTTCAATTCTTAAAAAAAAAGCCTTATGTAGCCAGCCAGTGTTGTACTCACCAGACTTCTCTAGGGACTTTGTCGTACAAAGTGATGCATCCGACGTTGGGTTAGGAGCAGTATTGTCCCAGGTCTGGAACGGGGAAGAGCACCCAGTCATTTACCACAGCAGGAAATTGAAGTCCCATGAGGTAAATTACGCCACGATTGAGAAGAAGTGTTTAGCGGTGAAATGGGCTCTAGATTCCCTTCGGTACTATCTGCTAGGTAGGCACTTTGACATGATTACTGATCACGCTCCTTTAACCACTTAAGCCCCGGACCATTTTGTAGCTAAAGGACCAGCGGTGTTTTCAGAATTTGGCACTGCGCTGCTTTAACTGGAAATTGTGCGGACATGCAATGTTGTACCCAAACGAAATTTGCGTCCTTTTCTTCCCACAAATAGAGCTTTCTTTTAATGGTATTTGATTGCCTCTGCGATTTTTATTTTTTGCGATATAAACGGAAAAAGACTGAAAATTTTGAAAAAAAAATATTTTCTACTTTTTGTTATAAGAAAAATCAAATAAACTCAATTTTAGTCATACATTTATGCCAAAATGTATTCAGCCACATGTCTTTAGTAAAATAAATATCAATAAGCGTATATTTATTGGTTTGCGCAAAAGTTATAGCGTCTACAAACTAGGGTACATTTTCTGGAATTTACACAGCTTTTAATTTATGACTGCCTATCTCATTTCTTGAGGTGCTAAAATGGCAGGGCAGTACAAACCCCCCCCAAATGACCCCATTTTGGAAAGTAGACATCCCAAGGAAATTGCTGAGAGGCATGTTGAGCCCATTGAATATTTTTTATTTTTTTTTGTCTCAAGTGATTGAATAATGACAAAAAAAAAAAAAATTACAAGAAGTTGTCACTAAATGATATATTGCTCACACATGCCATGGTTATATGTAGAATTGCACCCCAAAATACATTTTGCTGCTTCTCCTGAGTACAGGGAGACTTTTTGGGAGCCTAGCCGCGTACGGGCCCCGAAAACCAAGCACCGCCTTCAGGATTTCTAAGGGCACAAATTTTTGATTTCACTCCTCACTACCTATCACAGTTTCGAAGGCCATAAAATGCCAAAATAGCACAAAACCCTCCCAAATTACCCCATTTTGGAAAGTAGACGCCCCAAGCTATTTGCTGAGAGGCATGGTGAGTATTTTACAGCTCTCATTTGTTTTTGAAAATGAAGAAAGAAATTTTTTTTTTTCAATTTTCAAAACTTTGTGACAAAAAGCGAGATCTGCAAAAAACTCACCATACCTCTCAGCAAATAGCTTGGGGTGTCTACTTTCCAAAATGGGGTCATTTGGGGGGGGTTTTGTGCCATCTGGGCATTCCATGGCCTATGAAACTGTGATAGGCAGTGAGGAGTGAAATCAAAAATTTACACCCTTAGAAAGCCTGAAGGCGGTGCTTGCTTTTTGGGGTCCTGTACGCGGCTAGGCTCCCAAAAAGTCTCACACATGCGGTATCCCCGTACTCAGGAGAAGCAACAGAATGTATTTTGGGGTGTAATTCCACATATGCCCATGGCATGTTTGAGCAATATATCATTTAGTGACAACTTTGTGCAAAAAAATAAAATAAAAAATTGTCTTTTTTCCGCAACTTGTGTTAACATATAAAATATTCAATGGACTCAACATGCCTCTCAGTATATAGCTTGGGGTGTCTACTTTCCAAAATGGGGTCATTTGGGGGGGTTTTGAACTGTTCTGGCATTTTATACACAACATTAGGAAGCTTACATCCACTCTTCTAACCACTTGAAGCCAAAGCCCTTTCTGACACTTTTTGCTTACATGAAAACATTTTTTTTTTTTTGCATGAAAATTATGTTGAACCCCCAAACATTATATATTTTTTTAAAGCAAAGGCCCTACAGATTAAAATGGTGGGTGTTGTATTTTTTTTTTCCACACAGTATTTGCGCAGCGATTTTTCAAACGCATTTTTTGGGGAAAAAATACACTTTTTAAAAAAAATTTAATGCACTAAAACACACTATTGCCCAAATGTTTGATGAAATAAAAAAGATGATCTTAAGCTGAGTACATAGATACCAAACACGACATGCTTTAAAACTTCGCACAAACGCGCATTGGCGACAAACTACATACATTTTTAAAAGCCTTTACAGGTTACCACGTTAGATTTACAGAGGAGGTCTACTGCTAAAATGACTGCCCTCGATCTGACCTTTGCGGTGATACCTCACATGCATGGTGCAATTGCTGTTTACATATGACGCCAGACCGACGTTTGAAATCACCTCCTACAGCACTGGAGTCGCAGAGATCAGGCCTGTCTCTGCGAACGCTGCAGTTATGTGTGTGGTGTTTTGTAAGTGACAGTGATCGATCGATACTGCACTTGGGTGGCCTGGGCTGGACGGAGGGGCAAAATGCAGGTGCTAGCAGGTATCTGGGCTGATCCCGCTAACACTGCGTTTTTGGGAACTCTAAATTGTTGGGGACGCTAGTATAGATCTGATCAGATACTATACCACTAAGGGAGGTGTATGCTTCACGCGTGGGTGTTAGCGTTACTGGCACTAACCTGACACTGCCTGGGGCGACGCAGACCCTCTCTGACGCTAAAACCTAATTGATATCACCCGCCGGGCGATCAGGGGGTTAAACCTTTATTGGGTTATATACGGCGGGTGCCCTGACACTATAAAAAGCAAACTAACCAGTGTCACCCGTAACACTTATATGGTGATCACTGGTGAAAGGGTTACCTAGGGGCAATCAGGGGGTTAAACCTTTATTAGGTAATATATGGGGGTACCCGACGCTATAAAAACCTGCGGCAAACCTAAAAAAAAAAACTGGCTACCTATTGGCATCACCGACACTAAAACAGCGATCAGAAAAACGATCGCTTAGTGACGGCGGTGCTAGGGGGTGAAAGGGTTACCTGAGGGGCGATCAAGGGGTTAAACCTTTATATGGGGGGGTTAGGGGGCTACACTGGACCTAAAACGAACTGCCCTGACACTTTTACAGTCACAAATGTCACTGATTGCAGTGATCAATAAATAAATGGTCACTGCAATCAGTGACACTGTGACTGGGGGCTGGGGGGCTGATCTGGGGGGGGCGATCATGTGCCTATGTGTGCTGGTGTTAGTGTAGTGTTTGTGCACTAACCTCTGTGTCTTCTCTCATACGGCGCTCGGTATATGTGAGCGCCGCATGAGGGATGACATCACTTCCTCCTGCCTGTGTAAACATTACACAGGCAAAGGAAACATTTGATTCGCCGGGAGCGATCGCGAGGGGGTGGCCAGAATCGAATGGCGGCCCCCTCATCACGGATCGCTCCCGAAGCGATCCCGGCTGCTCACTGTACCGGAGGGGGGTCCGATTGGACCCCCCACCCATACGAAGGCAGGCACGTACAGGTACGTGATTGTGCCTGTCCGTGCCATTCTGCCGACGTATATTTACAGTGGGCGGTCGTTAAGTGGTTAAAGTGGATGGCTCAAAACATAGAGACAAATAGAAGAGTAAATAGGTGGTTCCTGGCCCTACAGGAATTCAACTTTACGGTAAAGCATCACCCTGGCGTCCAAATGGGGAATGTGGATGCTTTGTCTCGAGTACATGCATGCCTGATTGCTTGTGTTCCAACCCCAAGGTTAAAACAAGAGGGGGGGGGGTATGTGACAGCAGGCAGGTAAAATCACCAGGTTGCATCCAGGATGGAAGGTATATATGTCCTAGATTCAGGCTTTATGCCGATTTATACCACTAGGGGGAGTGCTGGGAGTCTTGCAGGGGAAGAGTTAATGAGCCCAACTGAAGTAAGTGGGCTCATTAGGGCCTCTACAAGAACTCCCAGCATGCTAAGGGAGATGCTCCAAGCTGGAACCAGATCTGTGTGGATAGTCTGGGGAGTATGATCTCTGTGCGGTGAGCCAAAGCCTGTGTGGTTATTGTTAAGAACTTCTAAAAGTAGGGACTGGGACAGCACAAGGCTGTACCCAGTTGTTAGTTAGGGACACCAACGTGTGTAGTGAGCGGTCAAGTTGACCAGGATTTATTTTCCTGTTTCTTTTGTTTTTGCTGTATTTTTTTGTCTGTATATATGTATATAGTTCAAATAAAACCACACCCTTTTGTTTTCTCCTACCACTGTCTGCTGTGCCTGTTTTTGTGTGGTGAACCCATCCAGGGGGTCACACACACCCGCTGCTGAGTTAACCCCCTCACAGTATGTGTGTGTGTGTATATATATATATATATATATATATATACCGTATTTATCGGCGTATAACACGCACTCTAACTTTAAGAGGGAGGTTTCAGGAAAAAAAACTTTCCACAGCCCCCTGCGTGTAACACGCAGGCACAGTTTACCCTCTATTTTCAGGGTAAACTAGTGAGTGTTATACGCCAATAAATACAGTGTGTGTATATATATATATATATATACACACACACTGCTCAAAAAAATTAAAGGAACACTTTGAAAACGCATCAGATCTCAACGGGGCAAAATCTCATGCTGTATATCTATACTGATATGGATTGGGTAATGTGTTATGCCGCGTACACACGATCATTATTCACGGCGGTTAAAAAACCGCCGTGAATAATGGCATTTAAAACGGGGGAACAGCTTGTTCCCCACACACGGTCGTTTTTCACGTCATTTTTTCTCTTGACGAGAAAAACGACCATCTGTGGGCTCCGCGGCAGTGTTTCCCTATGGGAAACACTGCCCCGGAAAACATGTCGAAAAAAACGACGAGAAAAATTAGAACATGTTCTAATTTTTTTCGTCGTTTTTAATGCCGTTTTTCTCGTCGAAAAATGTCGTTTTTTACGACGAGAAAAACGGCCGTGTGTACGCGGCATTAGTGTCATGGATATGCAGTAATGTTTGTCTGCCATCTTACCTTCCTCTTCATGTGTTCACCTTAGAGGCCAGACTCTCTCACCTGGCTGCTTTTATAATCTCTCCTCCCAGCCTGGCTCCACCCCAGGCCTTATCACAGCACTCTATATTAACCTGGGCACTGCAAGTCTGCCTTGCTGATCAACATGTTTGTTAAGCATTGTGTGTTTGGCTTCCTGCCTGCCGTGTGCTACGTCTGTCTCTGTGTTATGATATTGGCTTGTTTCCGACTATCCCTGTCTGCTAGTGACCTTGACCTTTGGCTTGTCCTTCGTTTATCCATGTCTGCTTGTTGCCCTGACCTTGGATTTTCCCCTCACTATTCTTGTATCCTGTGCTGCTGCTTCCCCTCTATCCTCTTTACCCTACAGAGTGTGAGCTAGGGGACTCTGGGGGCCGCGACCTGGACCCAGCTGCAGCGTAGGCCATCCTCACCACTAGAGGCTCTGGTGAAAACCTGCTGGATCTTCGACTCCGCGCCCTGGGGAATCTTGGGCTCTAGCTCCCTGTGGATCCCTGTTGTGCTCCACTGGTCCCGCTTTCCACAACCACCCAGTGTCCCATCTGCAGCAGTCAGCCATAGGGTTCACTACCTTGTGGTGCACTCCTGACCCCCAACAGTGTGCATCTGTCACCTGGCCACAGGTGACCTGACAGGAATGAAAGGATGGCACATCATTTGATGGAAATTAAAATTATCCACCTACATAGGGCTGAATTCAAAGACACCCCGAAAATCAAAGTGAAAAAAGTATGCAGCAAGCTAGTCCATTTTGCTGAAATTTCATTGCAACAACTCAAAATGGTCCTCAGTAGTTTGTATGGCCCCCAAGTGCTTGTATGCATGCCTGACAACATCAGGGCATGCTCCTAATGAGACGACGGATGGTGTCCTGGGGTATTTCCTCCCAGATCTGGACCAGAGCATCACTGAGCTCCTGAACAGACTGAGGCGCAACCTGGCGGCACCGGATAGACCGAAACATAATGCCCCAAAGGTGTTCTTTTGGATTTAGGTCAGGTGAGCATGGGGGCCATTCAATGGTATCAATTTCTTCATCCTCCAGGAACTGGCTGCATGCTCTCACCACATGAGGCCGGGCATTGTCGTGCACCAGGAGGAACCCAGGACCCACTGCACCAGCGTAGGGTCTGACAATGGGTCCAAGGATTTCATCCCGATACCTAATGGCAGTCAGGGTACCATTGTGTAGCCTGTAGAGGTCTGTGCGTCCCTCCATGGATATGCCTCCCCAGACCATCACTGACCCACCACCAAACCGGTCATGCTGAATGATGTTACAGGCAGCATAAAGTTCTCCGCGGCTTCTCCAGACCCTTAAACGTCTGTCATATATGCTCATGGTGAACCTGCTCTCATCTGTGAAAAGCATGGGGCACCAGTGGCGGACCTGCCAATTCTGGTGTTGAATGGAAAATGCCAATCGAGCTCCACAGTGTCCGGCAGTGAGCACAGAGCACACTAGAGGACGTCGGGCCCTCAGGCCACCCTCATGAACTCTGTTTCTGATTGTTTGGTCAGAGACATTCACATAAGTGGCCTGCTGAAGGTAATTTTGTAGGGCTCTGGCAGTGCTCATCCTGTTCCTCCTTGCACAAAGGAGCAGATACCGGTCCTGCTGATGGGTTATGGATCTTCTATGGCTCTGTCCAGCTCTCTTAGAGTAACTTCCTGTCTCCTGGAATCTCCTCCATGCTCTTGAGACTGTGCTGGGAGACACGGCAAACCTGGCAATGACACGTATTGATGTGCCATCCTGGAGGAGTTGGACTGCCTGTGCAACCTTTATAGGGTCCAAGTATCGCTTCGTGCTACCAGTAGTGGCACTGACCCTAGCCAAATGCAAAACTAGTGAAAAACAGTCAGAAAAGATGAGTAGGGAAAAAAAAATCAGACACCTCCACCTGAAATATCATTCCTGTTTTGGAGGTCGTCTCATTGTTGCCCATCTAGTGCACCTGTTGTTAATCAGTTTCAGCTGCTTTGCTGTTAATTGAAATTAACAACCCCCTCTGCTACTGAACTTACCAGATCAATATCCCAGGAGTTCTGATTCAAAAGTGTTCCTTTTGGGGGCGTGGCCTAGCTATGGAGGAGTGAAGACGTGTGACTCTTCAGCTCCTCGCACACCGCCGCATCTACAGCACTAACGAGGGGAGATATCACTCCCGGAACGCCAGCATTCATGTCACAGGGACGGCGGGCGCTCTCCCAGCAATCGAGGGCGGAGGGGACACGACAGGAGCAGGTGGATGCCTTCTTTAGCGGGTCCCGAGGCCCGGGACATGAGGCCTCCAAGATGGCGCCGACGCCAAAAACAACCAAGGCAGCTAGGGCTGCTCAGAAAGAGCTGGCCCTGCAGCAGCAACAGCTTCAGGACTCCCAGATCCCCTCTCCACAAATGGTGAGTGACACTGCCCCTCCACTCTCCCCGGGATCCTCGGCCCCCCCTGATCAGGGCTCTGATGTGACTGATTTCATGGGAGAGGGAGACAGAGATATAAAGCGCCATATTTGGTCCCTCCCTACTCGAGAGGATCTTGAAAAATTCACAGCCAGGGTGGAGAGGGCCTTCAGAGAGGATATTGCCCAGCTTAAGGCTGACACTAACCATTTGGGGGCTAGGATGGAAACAGTGGAGCAGAAACTTGATGAGGTCCTACCTGCCATCTCTCTGCTTCAAGCCAGATGCTGTGCCCAGGATCAGAAAATTGAGACTTTACTGTGTCAGTTGGATGATTTTGAGAACCGTAGCAGGCGAGCAAACATTCGCATACGAGGCCTGCCTGAAGCCACGGCACCTAAAGACATTATTCCTACTCTGGAGGATGTATTTAGAGGGATTTTAGGCCTACCTGCTACTGCTCCCATAGAGATAGACCGTGCTCACAGGGCCCTCAGGCCGCCCTCTCAGGATGTGGAGAACCCCAGAGATGTCATATGCAAGCTCCACAAGTACACACTGAAAGATAAGATCATGCAAAAGATGCGTGGGAAGCCATACTTTGACTTTGATGGGGCCCACCTTTACTTCTACCAGGACATTTCCAGAAGGACCCTAATGCAACGCAGGGCTCTCCGCCCCCTGCTGGAAGCAATCCAAAAAGCAGGCTTGCATTATCGCTGGGGATTTCCATTCTATTTGCAGGCGTCCAAAGAGGGCAGACAAGCCACGCTACGCACCAAAGACGATCTACCGCACTTTCTGAGCACCCTGGGACTGGAGCCAGTCGACTTCCCGGACTGGAGGACCCCGCAAGATCACCCTGACCTGCAACTCCCTCAACCCTGGCTACCGGTTACCCGCAAGAGCCGCAGGAGGAACCGCAGGCACCCCACTTCTGCCTCCCCCTCTGGCCCTGTGTCGCCGCGACACTAAATGGCAGCTCCCTTCCCCCTGACTTGTTGTTGCCTCCATGAAAGGTCTGTTTCCATTGGTACTGGTATCCTACTTGCTTTTTAAGTGGGTCCCGGGCCCTCTAAATTCGCCGATGCCTGGATCCGAGACTTGGCCGCTCAGTATGTTGCTGTTCGTTGTCCCTCCTACTGGACCATTTGCCTTTATAACCATGCTGATCACAGGCCCCTGTTGTTGTCCTTTGGGAGAGACTTGCAGCTATAGCCCCGGTTTTGGCCCGGCGAGTCCATTCCCCGGATACCTTGTACTCGTTTTCAAACTTTTTGTTTTTCTCTTTTTTACTTTTTTACCTTTCAAATTAAGAGAGTTGCTCCTCAGGGGGGTTTTTATTATTTTTTTATTTCTATAGCACTTTCTCCCCCCTTGAATGTTATCTACTTGTTAATACATGGCGGTGGACGGGGACTGACCCCCACACCCTTCCCTCCAGTGTTGGTCCGCGTTCCCCACGTAGACCGTACCTTATTAGGTATATTTCCTCGTTTGGAGATGGGGACGGGCCTCGGGTGCTCCTCCCTTGTGGGGCTGGGCCCGACGCCTGCCCCCCAGGTATTCTATGTCATGGTATTGTTACCATTGTTGTCCTTTATGTCTTATGTATGTTTTCCTGACTCTCGCGGTTTTCTCTTCCCTCCCTTCTGTTCCTCTTTTCTTACTCCTTGCCTCTTTATAGGAACTGCCTCCGGCTCCGTCCTCCGCCCTGCGCCCGCAGCCATGCTACGCGACTCGACCACCCCACGGATTCCCTGTGACATCGCTTAAGGTAATTTCTTATAATGTGCGCGGTCTCTGCTCCCCCTGTAAACGAAGTAAGCTCTGGTGGGAACTGAAGCGGTCAGGGGCACATGTGATTCTTTTGCAGGAAACGCACTTCACCCCCCAGTCAACCCCTAAATTGCCCACCCACCTTTATAGCCAGTGGTTCTTGAGCAACTCATCGGTTGCAAAATCTAGGGGTACGGCTATCGCCGTTCATAAATCTTGCCCCCTCCAGGTCATTGAGAGCAAGGTCGACCCTCAGGGGAGGTATGTTTTCCTGAAGGGGGTAATAGCGGGCCAAAAGCTTACAGTGGCTACGATATATGCCCCTAATTCCAACCAGCTTACCTTTCTAGACAGTGTTCTAGACAGCCTGACAGATTTTAGAGAGGGCCCTCTGATTTTAGGAGGTGACTTTAATGTAAGCCCTGATCCCCAACTCGATACCTCGCACCGACGCCCCTCCCACTCTCACGCCTTTCTTAAACATTTCCGCAAATCCCTGCAGTCTCATCGCCTCCTGGACAGTTGGCGGTTGCTTCACCCCTCAGATAGGGATTACAGCTATTATTCAAAGGTCCATGATGTCTACACCCGTATTGACCTGATATGTGTGGACCATTTGGCTCTGGAGCTGCTGCAAGCCTCTTCCATCGGGAATATAACTATCTCTGACCATGCCCCGGTGATGGCCACTTTGGCCCTGCCTCAGGGCACCCGTAGGGCATGGTCATGGCGCCTGAATGAATCCCTGTTGGACGACGCGGCCGCAGTCTCCGGAGTCACGGCCGTCCTGTCCCACTATTTCACGGAAAATACCACTGAAGGTATGAGTAAAGGGGTCATCTGGGAGGGACACAAGGCAGTGGTGCGGGGAGAACTGATCTCTCAGGGAGCTAGACTTAAGAAGGCCCGACAAGCGGACTTTACTAGGGTACTCCAGGCGCTACAGCAGGCAGAACTTGAACATAAGCAGGGCGGGGGCCCGGAGGCTCTTGGGAAACTGACAGAGTTGAGAGAATTATTCTTACGCTTATTGGACCGACAGGCACGCAAACAACTACGCTTCCTGTCGCATAAATATTATGAACATGGCAACAAGTGTGGCCGCATGCTAGCCAGAGCCCTTAGGAAGAAGCGCGCGCTCATGTATGTACAGAAGCTGCGCCTTCCCTCGGGTGAGCTCACAGCCAGATCTTCCCAAATTGCCTCTGGGTTCCGAGAATATTATGCCACCCTCTATAACCTAGATTCGACCCGGACCTCTGAGGCCCAGACTGAGAGACTGAACGACATAAGAACTTACCTGACCGCAGCTGGCCTTCCCCCGCTGACGGATGATCAGTGTTCCATGTTGGAGTCCCCTATCACGCCTGATGAGCTTGGGGCTACGGTGGGGTCCTTGCCTAATGGGAAGAGCCCTGGTCCTGACGGGTTCACCAAAGCCTATTATAAACTGTTCCTACCCCTGCTATCAGAGTCGATGTGCAGCTACTTTAATTCTGTAGCAAACGGGAATGCGATCCCTAGTGAGGCCCTGCTAGCCCACATCACCGTGATTCCCAAGGAGGGGAAGGACCCCACTGTGCCCCAGAGCTACAGGCCTATATCCCTTCTTAATGTGGACATAAAAATTCTTGCTAAAATTCTTGCGTCTAGGCTAAAACACCTAATCCCACTCATTGTCCACCCGGACCAGACGGGGTTTGTCACAGGCCGAGAGGCTAGAGACAACTCCATCAGGGCTATACACCTTATACACTGGGCTCGTGCTATTCCCGACCCCCCCCCCACCTGATCCTGTCAACCGACGCAGAGAAGGCCTTCGATCGGGTTGACTGGACTTACTTGCGCGCTGTACTGGAGGCTCTCGGCTTGCGCACGCATATGTTAGCATGGATCATGGCCTTGTACTCAGATCCGAGTGCTCAGGTCAAGGTAAATGGTTTTCTCTCCCCTAGGTTCTCGATCAGGAATGGTACGAGACAGGGATGTCCTCTTTCTCCTCTGTTGTTCGCCCTGGTGCTGGAACCATTTCTACGCACTGTACGGGCGAACAATGATATCAAAGGACTGACGGTGGGTCACACGGAGCATAAACTTTCCGCGTACGCCGATGATGTGCTCTTCCACCTGACGGACCCCCTGATCTCTTTGCCTAACCTGATGCGAGAACTCCAACATTTCGGGTCACTTTCTAATTTTAAGATCAATTACGCAAAGTCAGAGATATTACCCATTCAGTTACCACCCTCTCTGACGGGTAGGCTACAAACTGCCTTCCCATTCACCTGGGCAAAATCGTCCTTGAAATATTTGGGTATACGACTGACAGATAGGTTTGACACCCTGTACGCGACTAACTTTCCTTCCTTACTGACAACTGTGAAGAAGGACCTGGCCCTCTGGACTAAGACAGCATTCACCTGGATGGGGCGACTTAATATCATAAAAATGAATATTCTTCCACGCATACTGTTCTATTTGCAAATGATACCCATGTCCTTGCCTAGGCGTTTTTTCACACGGATGTCGAGCCTGATCTCGACCTTTGTGTGGAATAATAGGAGGCCAAGAGTTGCGCTCAGACTGTTGAGCCGACCGAGAGATGCAGGGGGTTTAGGCCTACCGGACATTCAAAGGTATTATAGGGCCATCGTCCTCCAGAGGATCCTTAGCTGGCGCTTCCACACTAAATCCAAAACCTGGGTCTCCCTAGAAAAATATATGGCGGGCAGAAACTTGTCCTATGCCCCGTGGTTGGCCCGGGAACACAGGGGGTTGTCTGATTTTGCTTCTCCTCTGACGGTCCAGGCTCTACGAACCTGGGATCGCCTCAATGCCACTCTACCGATGGCACCCCCTGTCTCCCCACTGGCGCCACTGGGAGGTTACCTGTGGTTCCCACCGGGTGAGCAGACGGCCTTTTTTGGCTCTTGGGTGGACGGCGGGGACGCCAGTTGTGGACATCTTATGAAGGATGGTAAGCTGCTCTCTTTGGCGGCCCTTCGTGGCCGTACGGGGAGTTTCCCTATGGACTTTTGGCGCCACAGACAACTTCACCATTTTTTTATGGCTCAGGGGAACTCCATACGAGATATCTCCACCCTTACGCCCTTTGAACACCTCTTTGTAGCAGAAGAACCGGTCCCGCATGCGATTTCTGAGCTCTACCACTTGCTTGGCTCCACTGCCTCAGTAGTGAAGCCAGCATACATTGGGGCCTGGGAAAAAGACCTGGAGACGGTCTTTACACCTAGCCAACTGTCTTCTCTTTACCAACTTACTCGGTCTAGTTCTATTGACTCCAGGACACAGGAAACAAATTTCAAAATATTGCTACGCTGGTACCGTGTACCGGCGGATCTAGCCAGGATTTACCCATCCATGTCGGATCGATGCTGGAGAGGTTGTGGTCACAGGGGCACCCTTCTGCACATCTGGTGGGACTGCCCGGTGATTAGGCCCTACTGGGAGGACATAGGGACCCAGATCAAAGATATAACGGGTACGGACATCCCTCTCTCCCCGGTTCACTTCCTGCTACACGTTCCTCCCATGCCAATGAGCCGATACAAGAAAAGTGTGCTGCCTCACTTATTGAATGCAGCTAAACGATTGCTTCCCATATACTGGAGGCGTCAGCAAATTCCAGGCAGGGAGGAATGGCGTTGTAAGGTGGGAGACATCAGGGAGGCGGAGGATTGGATTGCCACCTGCAGGGGTACTCGAGATAGCTTCACTGCAACTTGGTTGACCTGGGACGCATATGTCCTGGATCCTGGCCACGTGTCCTCTAGCTTGGATGTGGCCCTGTTAGAGCTCGCGGAGCCATCCCTCAAAGGGCGGTCTCGGGGTTCTCAGGTGGGAGCAGTGGGCTGAAGCGCACTAGAAAAGTCACATGGATGCCCAGCCGGTAGTGGGAGCTGGGACGAGTGGTCCTCTTCTTTTTTCTTTCTTCTAGGTACATAATATGTGCTAAGGGCTGGCGGGGCCCGGGGCGGGGGCGGAGCTGGACGTAAGACTCCAGGTATGCTATACTCTATCTTGCTATTTTTCCTTTCCTAGTTTGTATCCCCCCCCTTTTTATTTAAAAAATTTTTTTTTTTTTTTTTTTTTTTTGGTTTACTGTGGTTTCAGTCTTTAACAACAGTTTGTTAGTAGCATTAGGTGACAGGTGCGGGGCTGGAAGGCCGGCTGGCTTGCCGGGCTAGGGCACTCTGATATCGCGGATTCCCCTGGACAGTTCGGGGGATCGACACTTTTGTGTCACCATGGTGTGGGGGCCTCGAGTTGGGAGGATCCGGGCGGGGCAGCGTGTCGGGGGGAGGTTAGTTGGAGGTGCATTGCTGCCCCCCTCCCCCTGTGCGCGCCCGCCTGATCCTCCCTCCAAGATCTGCGATTCTCTGCGCTATTGGTCCGGGGAGCTGGTCGGCCTAGCCACATGTTTGCTAACATCTCTTCGGAGATGAATTTTGTCTTGTATTTTGCTATTTGGCGATTGGGGACTCTGCTCGCTCATTGTGAGGTTGTAGTCCTCGCCGCTAATGTGTCACTTGAACCCTTTCCCCCCCCTTTTTTTTTTTTTTTTTCTTTTCTTGCATTTCGTATGCTAACGACTGATTTAACCGTTTCTTTCTTGTGAAACTATGTAATTTATGTCATTTATGTTTCTGTACCTGTCTGTTGTGGAATAACAAAAAAAAAAAAGGAAGGACTGGCACATTACTTGATGTTTTTTTTTTCTACCTATGGATACTGTAATCAGAGCTGTATTGTCCTGTCTTCCATAAATAAAGATTATACAAAAAAAAAAAAGTGTTCCTTTAATTTTTTTGAGCAGTGTGTGTGTATATACACACACACACACACACACACACACACACACACACACACACACACACACAGAAGATTTCCGAATACAATGTCTGCGGTCTTTGTTAGCAATTTAACTGCTGCTGCCCTCAGGCAGGGAGCCATAGCAATATGCCTTAATATCCAGGAGTTTTTCTACACATTTCATTAGGTGTGCTCCATGTTCAGGAATGGTACTAAGCAATCCCTTCATCTCCCTATGTTGTCAAGAACTACTTGCTCTCTTACAGACAGATATTTGTACCTTTTTGTTTATTTGTACAATCCAAATCCATTTGGGGAACTCCTAGAGGCCCCTTTCCTTCAGGATGGGTCACTGTCAAGGAACATAGATCCTTAAACTGTGACATTAATAGTTCCATGATTTACTGGAAAAAAAATCTAATTTGATGTAGGATAAGATGGCCTGTTTCCCAAGAAAGCCCCCGACATTCTCGACCGAATAGGGGCATATACAGTATTCCATGAGTCTCAGCCATCTAGATTTAGTAAGGGAGCTGAAAAGCCTCCTATTCCTGGGTCATTTGTGTATAAGCAGGGGGTACTTTGTTATAGGTGTAGTAGGTGCAAGAGCTCCTAATCTTTTTGAGTATCCTGCACACCAGGCCCCTTTCTCATGCATTATCTCTTCTAATTTTTATTTTATGTGGGTTTCTTCCTCAACGCTTGAGCTATTTCTAACATTTTCAAAATTTCCTTTTACCGACTGTGCACCTTTTCTATCTCGAGAGGGTCAAATTCTTTCAGCTCAGAAGAGAATGATTCAAAACTCAACGCAGGCTGAGTTTTATGTTTACATTTTACAGCCACAGGACTCTCCTAATCTCTTATTTCAGTTTTCCATTTAGCAATTACCTTTTTGATTTTTAGTCTTTTCTTTTTGCTTTTGTGTTTTGGCTTTTACTGTAAGTCGTGTTCCTATTGCATGAATATTTGTGGTTAAAATGTTATCTGATCTGTCCTCCATCATCCATCTCCTTGAAACAGTTTTTCATATGGGATGGTGTGGCATTTTATCACAGCACCACCTCCACAATTTCTCCCAAACTTCAGGTTTGAAAGATCTTGTTTTGAAATGCTTCTTGTCGATCTACTGGTCCCAGTCATTCATATACTTAACTATCCACTCTCATTCAGTTACCACCTCTTCTCTAGGGGGTCAGAGGGCAATAATTTCCAACCTTTTAAAGAGGAAACCCCTTCACATTGGGCTCTTGTGGGTAGTCACAATGGACCCAAAGTAGTCCCCACTAGGGCTGCCCAAATAACTAATCTAGTGACCTGACTGGGTTGGCAAGTACCTCCCCTGCTTCTCTTAGTCACCTCCCAGAGTCCACAGAGTCAGCCAAGCTGATGGAGAGTTGTCTGACTTGGTCTGGATCACTCTATCATATAGTGGATCCCTTGTTCTACTTTTAATAAATCTCCCTACCCGCATGTGAATCTTTCCAGATTCTCCAGAGAAAATATGACTCCACTTATCACAGATCACTCTAACATAAAAACCCTCCTTCGATACAATCTGATTTGTTTAAACAATTTGCTTTGTGATTACTGCTACTCATGGTTGGGGGTATCTTGATAAGTGTCAGAATCAAGGGTCAACTGATATTCGCGGTCAGATCCCTGTCAGTCATGCCTACACTTTGCAGTTCTCTATGTGAAGCCACCCTTTGGAAAGACTACCCAAACCTCACATAGGTGAGAATGCTATGATGAGAAAAATAGTCCCCTTTATCAGAACAGACCATCTCAAAGGCATTGACCTAGTGTTAACATCTCCCAGAAATCATGCTGCTACCCCAAAATAACCCTTTGTAATAAACAGGATAAGATGGATACTCATGTGATTGGAAAGCCCCAGTACTCAGGCATTCAATTGTCCGATCAGAGATTTTTTATTTTGTTTATCTTTGATTGGACAATTGACCTAGTGTTATTCTCACATACAATGTTTTATCCCAGAGAGATCCATCCAGAAACTGCAGCAAACATTTACTCGGATAAACCACGCTCTTGAACTTCAAAAAAAGTGTATTAACCCTTAGTCTTATCGCTTATACAAAGGGTTAGTAAATAGCAACAAGTATATTCAAGTAAGGACTTACTGACTATAGCCAGGAAGCCCACAGGTTGAACAAACCAAAAACCTCAGCTCCGGTCGGAGCCACTGTACTAACTATGCAAGGTTAGATCAGTGATCACCCCCACTGAGCTGTTGTGTTCTGAGATGGGGAGGGCAGGCACCCCCCCTCCCATTTTTTCATTAATCATGAGGTCGGCAAAAATGCTCTTTACCACTGCAAGCAAGACAGAGGGCTTCTTTCAGGCTCTAGCAATTGCGTGTTTAGCATAAATAGGTCATCAACTTTTGTTGATATGAGAACAGGCCCGATCGGACTATGCGGTAAGGCCACTTTGGGATCCTTGTGAATTGGTATGTGGAATAAGGAATAAAGGAGTCCGAACACTCAGGACAAGAACCTTGTTAAGCGGGGACAAGACCACTAAATATAGCATCTGTCGGTATAGGCTGGGTTCAAACTCGCTATCCCGGCCGGGACACAATGCCATTTTTTTTTTTTTTTTATAATTTAAAGTTTTATTGTGTGCAACCGTAAGGACAATACAAATCCAGCATTGATATATGGTACAATAAGCATAGACTGTTACTCAAACCAATAACAGTGTAAAACCGTATGTTAGATACATAGAGAGTAGGATGATGTCAACACGGCAACACAGAAACTACATTAGTCTGAATTAAAATGCAACTGGGTAAAACAATAAAATCTCCCAGAGGCTAGTGCACACTCAATTTCCAATAGAAAAAAGAAGGCATTACATCAGCCCTCAAAAATTACACTCGCCTGCTCGCATTTTGCTAGTGAATTTTGAGGGCTGGCGAGGAAGGGCTGCCTGGAAGAGGGGGGGCGAGCGCCGCCGGCATGTGGGGTTGTATGGGAGTCCTTCTCCCATCGCTCGCGGAGGGGAAAGAGAGAAGAGCAGGCGGCCGGATCATCACAGCGCAGGGAACATCACTCGCGGCTTTCATTTCAATTGCAGTGTGTTCCCTGCACTCGCTGTGACACACAGCCCCTCCCCCTGGTCCCGGGACTTTGATAGACAGATCACCCGTCCAATCACGAGTGACGTGCATCAAAGTTGACCGGCCAGGGGGTGGGGCTGTATGTGACGCCGAGCGGTGGGAACACACAGCAATTGAAATGAAAGCTGTGTTCCTCTGTGCTCTCATCATCCACCGGTAATCCACTCCCTCTCCTCTGTTCCCCTGCATGAAGGACACAGGCAGCATTAAGAACACAGATAATGCTGCCTATCTGTGCCCTTCATGCTGCGTATCTGTGTCCTTCATGCTGCCTATCTGTGCACTTCATGCTGCCTATCTGTGTTTTTAATGCTGCCTATCTGTGCCCTTCATGCTGCCTAAGGGCACAGATAGGCAGCATGATGGGCACAGGCAGCACAATGGGCACAGATAGGCTGCATTGGTGGACACGGGCGGGCAGGCTGCATTGGTGGACACGGGCGGGCAGGCTGCATTGGTGGACACGGGCGGGCAGGCTGCATTGGTGGACACGGGCGGGCAGGCTGCATTGGTGGACACGGGCGGGCAGGCTGCATTGGTGGACACGGGCGGGCAGGCTGCATTGGTGGACACGGGCAGGCTGCATTGGTGGGCTCGGATAAAGTTGTTGTTAATATTTAATTTAAGAACTTAATTCTGCATAAAACATTTAAGTGTCATTTCATGAGATAATTTATGAGGGCGTGTTTAGGGGCGGGGCATGGTAGGGGTTGGGTGGGGCAACTGGTGGCGAGTAACCCTTGAGACTTGGCTAGTAGCTCAGGACTTGAAATGTTGAGCCCTCATTACATCACAGAAGTTAGAAGACAAAAAGGTAGTTAAACAAAATGGTTGCAGTTGTTTAACCGAGGAGGCCACAAAGGTGTTGTAGTCTTGTGAGTACTGGAAATCATGCCAGTAGAACCAGGTTTTATTGAATTGTTCCTCTTTTCGTTTTTAATGCAGTCGTTAATTGTTCCATCAGATTATTTTCATTCACCACAGCTATCCACTGATCAACTGATGGGAGTTCCAAGCATTTTTATTTTTGCAGTATATATATTTTGGCGGCATTAGGAAGATGGATCAAAGGGGACTTCTTATATCTACGCCTCAGAGTGAGGTGAAGCAAGCACTACATTGGATCTTCTGCTAGTAAAATGTCTGTCGGTCTAAAAAACATTTTCCGGATAGTGTTCCAGAAGGGGCAGATAAGGGGACAAGTCCAAAATAAGTGTAATAGTGAGCCATCAGGCTGCTGACAACGCCAACAAGAGGAGGAAACTGAAGGGTAAATGTTATGTAAGAGCGTAGGCACTCTATACCATCGGGTCAGGACCTTGAACCCCACCTCCTGGAACCTATTAGCAATGGAGCGGTATACAGAATACACTCTTTGTTCCTTTGAGAAGGCCAACCCAGGTCGCGCTCCCAATTCCGCAGATAGGGAGGTATAAAGCCTTCCTGGGGCTCAATCAGCATTGCATACATTAATGACGGAAGGTGGCGGAGAGGTGCAGGATTTAGGCAGAGCCTTTCAAAAGCAGACCAGGAATGACTAGAGGAGGGCACATTTTGCGAGGAGGTGAGAAAGTGTCTAATTTGTGTTGCTCGCCACCTGTCCAGAGGGAGTTGACAGCATTGCTTAAATTTCTTCAGTGGTGCACCATCGACCCTCAAAGTCTTGGAGTCTAAACCGGTTGGTCCAGATCAATTTCTTGGATCTCTTCCCTGACAGACTGCAAAATGGGAAATAGGTGCTGTGGACGGTCTATAGAGTTAAGTTTCCCACATCCCATTGGCTAAATGTACAGAAAGGGGGTTCCTCTTAGGGGACTTTAAAAGGAAAAATTACTCTTGTAGTAAGTATAAAAAAAAAGTTCCAAATAAAGGGTTGTTTATTTCAAACAGGGTAGGGGTGGTAGAAAAAATGTAATCTACAGGGACAATGGGTATGACATAAAAAGGGCGGGGGATGCTAACACAAAGACATACAATGCATGAAATTATACAATCAGGGACACCATATAGTTACAGAAAAAACATATAATGGTGAAAACCGACGTGTTTTGAAAAACTGATTTTTTTCATCTTCAGGGAGATGATTGTGTCAACAAGGATATTTAGCATGTCATATGCATAGACTTGAGGGTCATAGGGTTGCATCCATAGGGGGTAAACATAAAATCAATAGACACCAGGAGAAACCTCTGATTCCAAAGAGCCACGTCCCACCGGCGCCCGATGCCCGGGGTGCACCCAAAAGACGCAAACACACTCCCCCGGAGGAGAGGCTCCCCAACAAGGGGCACGCTGCGCTTCTAGTTGGAGGTGTGGATGAGGGTCAAAAACAGTATATGAGTATTCACTGTGGACGAGTCCAGATTGGGGAGAGGCTTGCTGGCGTACGCTGAGGGTCCTAATACCTGTTGGAGTGTGATGATTGAGGGGGGCTAGCTTGATTAGGCCCCTCCGTTTCAGGAAATGAGGATGAGCCGTATGGGGGGGGTTTGGGTTGGAGAGGTATGTGGAGCCCCCTGCCGACGGTGGTCCTCTGGGACGTCAAAGGAAACAGAGAAAGGAGTGGGGGTTCCTGTACATCACCCTCTAGTCCTGTTAGGCAGGATCAGGGAGGCAGCGTCAATCAGCTGAGATCACCAGCTGATCTCAGCTGATTGACGCTGCTGTGCAGACGCTGCCTCCCTGATCCTGCCTAACAGGACTAGAGGGTGATCTACAGGAACCCCCACTCCTTTCTCCGTTTCCTTTGACGTCCCATAGGACCACCGTCAACAGGGGGCTCCACATACCTCTCCAACCCAAACCCCCCCCCCCCTACGGCTCATCCTCCTCTCCTGAAACGGAGGGGGCTAATCAAGCTAGCCCCCCTCAATCCTCACACTCCAACAGGTATTAGGACCCTCAGTGTACGCCAGCAAGCCTCTCCCCAATCTGGACTCGTCCACAGTGAATACTCATATACTGTTTTTTGACCCTCATCCACACCTCCAACTAGAAGCGCAGCGTGCCCCTTGTTGGGGAGCCTCTCCTCCGGGGGAGTGTGTTTGCGTCTTTTGGGTGCACGCCGGGCATCGGACGCCGGTGGGACGTGGCTCTTTGGAATCAGAGGTTTCTCCTGCTGTCTATTGATTTTATGTTTACCCCCTATGGATGCAACCCTATGACCCTGAAGTCTATGCATATGACATGCTAAATATCCTTGTTGACACAATCATCTCCCTGAAGATGAAAAAAATCAGTTTTTCGAAACGCGTCAGTTTTCACCATTATATGTTTTTTCTGTAACTACATGGTGTTCCTGATTGTATCATTTAATGCATTGTATGTCTTTGTGTTAGCTTCCCCCCCCCCCTTTTTATGTCATACCCATTGTCCCTGTAGATTACATTTTTTCTACCACCCCTACCCTGTTTGAAATAAACAACCCTTTATTTGCAACTTTTTGTTCTACTTACTTACTACAAGAGTAATTTTTGCTTTTAAAGTCCCCTAAGAGGAACCCCCTTTCCGTACATACTGACAGACTGCAAGGGAACTCTTAAGCATCAATAACAGGTTACAAAGGTGAGGGGGTGGGAGGGATTATCGCAACACAGCCTGTTTTATAGCTATTATCGACAAAGTAGTCCCTATCCCCTGAGGGTGGGATTTCAGGGGCGTTGGCAGGTTAGAAGTCTGCCTCAGCAAAGTTGGAAGTGGAAAGGGTGACATGGCCTGCTCCACCCCCGCCCACTTCTTCTTCGAAAAATGCTTGGTCCAGTCCAGGGCTCTGGTTAAATGGACCGCATAGTAATATTTAAACAGATCAGGGAAACCTATACCACCCCGGTCCTTGGATAAGGTCAAGATATGGTGGGACACCGATCGGTCACCTCCCCCAGTCAGTCCCATCCCCCCACAATTAGAACCACTATCTAGGGAACACAGTTAACCCCTTGATCGCCCATTAGTGTTAACCCCTTCCCTGACAGTCATATTTATACAGTAATCAATGCATTTATATAGCACGGATCGCCATATAAATGTGAATGGTCCCATAAATGTGTCAAAAGTGTCCGATGTGTCCGCCGCAATATCGCAGTCACGATAAAAATCGCAGATCGCCGCCATTACTAGTGAAAAAATAAAAATGCTATAAATCTATCCCCTATTTTGTAGCCGCTATAACTTTTGCTCAAACCAATCAATATACAGTAGGTGCCGCCGATATTGTGTCAATCTCGCCGCTTCTAGCGGTGAGATTGACACCCTATGAGCTCCGTCGCGAGAGCCAGCGCCGAGCTGTCTCGTCATTGGGAAAGGCAAAAAATGTTCCTTTCACGATGAGCGACACGCATTGCCGATAGGCGGGGATCCGACGTGGATTCCCGCCAATACCAGGCACTGCGTTTGGTATGAATCCTGAGCGGGAACTCCACGCCAATTTTCAAAGAAAAAAACGGCGTGGGTTCCCCCTCCAGGAGCATATCAGGCCCTTGGGTCTGGTCTGGATTTGAAGGGGAACCCTACGCCGAAAAAACGGCGTGGGGGTCCCCCTCCAAATCCAAACCAGACCCTTATCCGAGCACGCAACCTGGCAGGCCGCAGGGGAAGAGGGGGGGGACGAGAGAGCGGCCCCCTCCCTCCTGAACCATACCAGGCCGCATGCCCTCAACATGGGGGGTTTGCATGTTGATGAGGACAGGGCCTCTTCCCGACAACCCTGGCCGTTGGTTGTCGGGGTCTGCGGGCAGGGGGCTTATCGGAATCCGGGAGCCCCCTTTAATAAGGGGGCCCCCAGATCCCCGGCCCCCCCACCCTATGTGAATGAGTATGGGGTACATCGTACCCCTACCCATTCACCTGGTGGAAAAAAATGGCAATAAAAACACAACACAGTTTTTAAAAGTATTTTATTGCACAGCTCCAGGGGTCTTCTTCCGTCTTTGGGGGTCTCCGGTGTTGTCGCCGCGCTCTCCGGTTCTTTCTAATGCCGGGCCACCGCTATCTTCTTCCAACTCTTTTGCTAGCGGGGCCCGGTCTTCTCCGTCGCCTTCTCCCCTCTTCTTCTCTCCGGTTCGTTCTTTCTTCCGCTGGGCCTCCGCTAACTTCTTTTAGCTCTTTTGCTAGCGGGGCCCGGTCTTCTCCGTCGCCTTCTCCCCTCTTCTTCTCTCCGGTTCGTTCTTTCTTCCGCCGGGCCTCCGCTAACTTCTTTTAGCTCTTTTGCTAGCGGAGGCCCGGTCTTCTCCGTTGTCTCGTCCGGCTCTCCGTTGTCCTTCTGCCGGCCCCTCCACTACCTTCTTGTAGCTCTTTTGCTAGTGGAGGGGCCGGTCTTCCCGCCGTCTGCGTCTTCTTCCCTCTTCTCCTCCTCGATGTTGACTCGTCGCTTCCTCTTGCTAAATCTTCGGTCCGCAGAGATTAATATAGGCTTCTCATGACGTCACAGTCACATGCTCCGGGTGGCATAGGGTCACATAGGGTGGGGGGCCGGGATCTGGGGGCCCCCTTATTAAAGGGGGCTCCCGGATTCCGATAAGCCCCCCGCCCGCAGACCCCGACAACCAACGGCCAGGGTTGTCGGGAAGAGGCCCTGTCCTCATCAACATGGGGGCAGGGTGCTCTGGGGTGGGGAGGCCGCAGGTCGCCCCCCTGCCCCAGAGCACCAAACCCCCCATGTTGAGGGCATGCGGCCTGGTACGGTTCAGGAGGGAGGGGGGCCGCTCTCTCGTCCCCCCCTCTTCCCCTGCGGCCTGCCAGGTTGCGTGCTCGGATATGGGTCTGGTTTGGATTTTGAGGGGGACCCCCACGCCGTTTTTTCGGCGTAGGGTTCCCCTTCAAATCCAGACTAGACCCAAGGGCCTGGTATGCTCCTGGAGGGGGAACCCACGCCGGTTTTTTCTTTGAAAATTGGCGTGGAGTCCCCGCTCAGGATTCATACCAAACGCAGTGCCTGATATTGGCGGGAATCCACGTCGGATCCCGTTCAATACAATGTCGCGTCTCCCTCTCGCTATTGCAGCGAGCGCGACACGTTTCGCCACCCTGTTGCCGAGATCTCGGCACTCCTGTCGCCGAGAATCTCGGCGATGGGAGTGCGATAGATATACAATATCGGCGGCACCTACTGTATGCTTATTTTTATTTTTTTACCAAAAATATGTAGAAGAATACATATCGGCCTAAACAGAGGAAAAAAATTGTTTTTAAAAAAAATTGGATATTTATTATAGCAAAAAGTAAAAAATATTGCATTTTTTCAAACTTGTACCTCTTCTTTTGTTTATAGCGCAAGAAATAAAAACCGCAGAGGTGTAAATACCACCAAAAAAAAGCTCTATTTGTGGGGAAAAAATTATAAAAATGTCATTTGGGTATAGTGTTGCATGACCGTGCAATTGTCATTCAAAGTGTGACAGCGCTGAAAGCTGAAAAATGACTTGGGCTGGAAGGGGGTGAAAGTGCCCTGTATTGAGGTGGTTAAGATACTGTTCCTACCAAGCCAGGTGAAAGAATGCCGATACCAGCGCTTGAGATCTAATCAGAGAGGCAAGCCAGGAGAAAGGTTCTCCTAAAAACCTCAGACAGTAAGGGGGATGAGATAAACACCCAGATAATTGACTTTGTTGCGAGTCCAAGAGGAAGGAAAGTTATGTTGTAGGTTACGTAGTCTCAGTGGGCAAATTTATGTTCAAAGCTTCGGATTTGTCCACATAAATCTTGTAATTAGAAAGAATGGAGTACGTTCTAAGGGCCACCCAATGCCATTTTAGGAGCACCTTGTATGCAGCCTCTAAGGTAGCTGTGTTGAAGGAGCACTTAACAATGACCAGGCCTTATTCCATTCCTCTGGGTTGATGGAGATCGCCAGATCACGTTCCCACGAGATTTGTAAGAGGCAGCCGCAGGAGGGGTAAAGTATTGAGAGAGAAGTAATTCATGGAGGTAGTGCTGGGGGAATGGAGGCAGGTATATTCAAAGGCTGATTTTTGAAAGGGGGAAAGAGGGGTTGTATCTCAGCGAAGACACGTGGAAGCGTAGTTGGGCATATCTGAAGAATTCTGTGTGTGGTGCCTCTTGGAAGGAGGGCTAGGAGGGAAAAGTGCAGAACGTGAGAAAATGACGGACCTTTGTGAACCCCTGATATGATCACTGAGAAAAGAATCCTGGTTGGAAAACCCGGCTGGAATAAGGGGTTATTAAAAAGAGGGAAGAGGGGGGAACTAAGAACACCAGAGTAGCAAACCAAGTTCATCAGGTAAGTTTGAAGAGAGATAGCACACACACAAGGGGGAACTCCCAGTTCAATTTGCAAGATCCTCTGTCAGGTGCTCAGGCTCAGTGTGTCCTTACACACTACAATACAAACAAGTAAAAGGATTGAGCTGGCAACTCTGTAGTCCATATAGTGATTTTAATGGTTGGTTACAAGAAGTGACAAGCAAAACAGCTGACACGTTTTGGCAACAGCTTTAGTCGTAGCATGTTAAACATAAAAATGGCAATACATTTATACTCAAATAGACCCCACCCCAAAATCAATTTGCATGGTAAATTGAAGCAATTAACTGAGCAATTAATAGTTTGGTATCAAGATGCCAAAATGCAGGAAAAGGACTGAGACAAAAGATATACATCACCTGACATGTTTCAAAAGATATAAAGGCACTGTGGAATACTATACATCAGGGGTTCTCAAACGTTGGCTCGCCAAGGCCATTTACCCGCCCCACTGGTTAGGACTGGCCCTAAAATGTGTCCCGTTCCCGCAAGCCACCTCTGCTGCTGTCATCAGTGAATAGCGACGAGCAGGAGGTAACTCAGCTCAGACAGAGGGCAGGAAGAAGAGCTGCCCAAAGTAACCTCTGATGTTAAACCACAGGTGATTGCTTGATAGGAAACCAATCGCCAGCTTGCCAACATGAAAAATCGCTCTGCCGCCTCCTGCTCCCGTCCTTCGCCTAGAACCGCACTGGTAGGACACTGCTATGGAAGGTGGAGGGGAAGGGGGTGGAGGGAGGGCACAGAGGTCACTGTTTATTAGGGGAAAGGGGATCAGAGGGCACCACTGTGTGTGTGTGTGTGTGTGTGTGTGTGTGGGGGGGGGGGGGTGGTGATGTGAAGTGGGCAAAGGACACTGTCATGGGCAGGGCCACCCACATAGCAGTGTCCTCTGCCACCCTCACATCACTACCCACCCCCACCCGGATCCCTGCATTCTGAGCCTAACTCATGCCTGATCCCTGCACTCTGAGCGCAACGCACTCCTGAACCCTGCATTCTGAGCGCAACGCACTGCTGAACCCTGCATTCAAGAGGGACAGAAAAAATTAGAAGTAAAAAGGAGAAAAAGGTCAGTGTGACAGGAGGGACTCTACCGCCGGGCACTCCTAAACCCTGCATTCTGAGCACAACGCACGCCTGAACCCTGCATTCTGAGCGCAGCGCACTCCTGAACCCTGCATTCTGAGTGCAGCGCACTCCTGATCCCTGCATTCTGAGCGCAGCGCACTCTTGAACCCTGCGTTCTGAGCGCAGCGCACTCCTGAACCCTGCACACTGAGCGCAACACACTCCTGAACCCTGCACTCTGAGCGCAACGCACTCCTGAACCCTGCATTCTGAGCGCAACGCACTCCTGAACACTGCATTCAAGAGGGACAGAAAAAATTAGAAGTAAAAAGGAGAAAAAGGTCAGTGTGACAGGAGGTACTCTACCGCCGGACACATGGCTGCAGCAAGAGTTGCGTGCCAAAGGTTACCTATGAGGGGGGGGGATGAAAGAGAGGAGGAAGGAAAGAGGAAGAAAAGAGAAAAAAAGGTGGTGGGGTTAGAGGAGGAAACGGGGGTATAGTGGAGGGTGGTGAAAGGATAAAGTGAGGTAAGTCTCCATTCACACCATGGCGTTCCATTTTGTGGTTTTGCTCATAATTTGGAAATGCCGCAAATCGCGGGACGCCCTTGCGATCCCGGTTACTTTGAATGGCACCCAAATCATGGTAAAATTGTGCAAACAGAATCGCGGGATGCCTGTCACCCAAAAAGTACAAGAAGGGGGGAAGGGGGTGAAAGAGAGAGGGAAGGAAAGAGGAAGTAAAGAGAGAAAAGGGGGGTTAGAGGAGGAAATGGGATGTGGGGATAGTGTAGGGTGGTGAAAGGCACAAGTGAGGTAAGGTTCCATTCAGACCATGGTGTTCTGTTTTGCTGGCAGAATCACTGTGATTCTGCCCGCGATTCAGAAACACCGCAAATCGCAGGACGCCCTTGAGATCCCCATTACTTTGAATGGCGCACAAATTTGCCGCAATTGTCGCCAAATTGTCGTAAAATCGCGTAAATAGAATCGCAGGAGGCCTTTTTTTTATTCTGTATTTTTTATTTTATTTTAACCACTTAAGCCCCGGACCATTTGGTAGCTAAAGGACCAGAGGTGATTTCAGAATTTTGCACTGCGCTGCTTTAACTGTAAATTGTGCGGACATGCAATCTTGTACCCAAACGAAATTTGCGTCCTTTTCTTCCCTCTGCGATTTTTATTTTTTGCGATATAAACGGAAAAAGACCGAAAATTTCGAAAAAAAATGATATTTTCTACTTTTTGTTATAAGAAAAATCGAATAAACTCAATTTTAGTCATACATTTAGGCCAAAATGTATTCAGCCACATGTCTTTAGTAAAAAAAATGTCAATAAGCGTATATTTATTGGTTTGCGCAAAAGTTATAGCGTCTACAAACTAGGGTACATTTTCTGGAATTTACACAGCTTTTAGTTTATGACTGCCTATCTCATTTCTTGAGGTGCTAAAATGGCAGGGCAGTACAAAACCCCCCAAATGACCCCATTTTGGAAAGTAGACATCCCAAGGAAATTGCTGAGAGGCATGTTGAGCCCATTGAATATTTTTTTTTTTTTTTTGTCTCAAGTGATTGAATAATGACTAAAAAAAAATAAAAATAAAAAAAATTACAAAAAGTTGTCACTAAATGATATATTGCTCACACATGCCATGGTTATATGTGGAATTACACCCCAAAATACATTTTGCTGCTTCTCCTGAGTACGGGGATACCACATGTGTGGGACTTTTTAGGAGCCTAGCCGCGTACGGGACCCCGAAAACCAAGCACCGCCTTCAGAATTTCTAGGCACAAATTTTTGATTTCACTCCTCACTACCTATCACAGTTTCGAAGGCCATAAAATGCCAAAATAGCACAAAACCCCCCCAAATGACCCCATTTTGGAAAGTAGACACCCCAAGCTATTTGCTGAGAGGCATGGTGAGTATTTTACAGCTCTCATTTGTTTTTGAAAATGAAGAAAGAAAATATATATATATATATATATTTTTTCAATTTTCAAAACTTTGTGACAAAAAGCGAGATCTGCAAAATACTCGCCATACCTCTCAGCAAATACCTTGGGGTGTCTACTTTCCAAAATGGGGTCATTTGGGGGGGTTTTGTGCCATCTGGGCATTCCATGGCCTCCGAAACTGTGATAGGCAGTGAGAAGTGAAATCAAAAATTTACACCCTTAGAAAGCCTGAAGGCGGTGCTTGGTTTTGGGGTCCCGTACGCGGCTAGGCTCCCAAAAAGTCTCACACATGTGGTATCCCCGTACTCAGGAGAAGCAACAGAATGTATTTTGGGGTGTAATTCCACATATGCCCATGGCATGTTTGAGCAATATATCATTTAGTGACAACTTTGTGCAAAAAAAAATAAAAAATTGTCTTTTTTCCGCAACTTGTGTCAACATATAAAATATTCCATGGACTCGACATGCCTCTCAGGATATAGCTTGGGGTGTCTACTTTCCAAAATGGGGTCATTTGGGGGGGTTTTGAACTGTTCTGGCATTTTATACACAACATTAGGAAGCTTACATCCACTCTTCTAACCACTTGAAGACAAAGCCCTTTTTGACACTTTTTGTTTACATGAAAACATTTTTTATTTTTTTTGCAAGAAAATTATGTTGAACCCCCAAACATTATATATATTTTTAAAGCAAAGGCCCTACAGATTAAAATGGTGGGTGTTGCATTTTTTTTTCTACACAGTATTTGCGCAGCAATTTTTCAAACGCATTTTTTTGGGAAAAAATACACTTTTTTTAATTTTAATGCACTAAAACACACTATATTGCCCAAATGTTTGATGAAATAAAAAAGATGATCTTAGGCCGAGTACATAGATACCAAACACGACATGCTTTAAAATTTCGCACAAACGCGCATTGGCGACAAACTACATACATTTTTAAAAGCCTGTACAGGTTACGCCGTTAGATTTACAGAGGAGGTCTACTGCTAAAATGACTGCCCTCGATCTGACCTTCGCGGTGATACCTCACATGCATGGTGCAATTGCTGTTTACATATGACGCCAGACCGACGCTTGCGTTCACCATTGGGCAAGAGCAGGGCAGGACAGGGGTGCTTTTTTTTATTTTTTATATATTTTTTTTTTTTAAACTGTTGCTTCCATATTTTTTTTTTTTTTTATCATTTTTATTGTTATCTCAGGGAATGTAAATATCCCCTATGATAGCAATAGGTAGTGACAGGTACTTTTTTTTGAAAAAACTGGGGTCTATTGGACCCTAGATCTTTCCTCTGCCCTCAAAGCATCTGACCACACCAAGATCGGTGTGATAAAATGCTTTCCCAATTTCCCAATGGCGCTTTTTATATCCGGGGGGGGGACATTCCCTCCCACTGCTTGTAAAAGCAGTCCAGATGCTAATTAGCCACTAGGATTGCTTTTACATGAAAGCCGGCCGCTGGCTGAAAAGAATGATACCAAGATGATACCTAAACCCGCAGGCATCATTCTGGTATAAACATTCAAAGTCCAGCAACATACCAGTACGTTGCTGGTCCTTGTTGGACATGTATTGTAATCATTTTTTTCATGCAGCCTGTTGGCTGAACGAAAAAAAAAGATTGATCGGTGGGTATGCCCACCATTAGAATACCGCCCTTCATCCACCCACTTCTAATGATGGGCATACATGCACCATTTATATATGCCGAAGCATGGGGGCATCTTCCCGCAAAAGTTATGCCGCGTACACACGGTCGGACTTTTCCACGGGCAAGCCTCCGTCGGAATTTTGACCGTATGTACGCGGCATTAGGAGCAAAATCGCTCCTCCGCCCCTGCTGCCCCAATGCTTCGGCATATATGCTTTTTTTTTTTAACTGTGGTGGTGAAATCACCTCCTACAGCACTGGAGTCACAGGGATCAGGCCTGTCTCTGCGAACGCTGCAGTTATGTGTGTTGTGTTTTGTAAGTGACAGTGATCGATCGATACTGCACTTGGGTGGCCTGGGCTGGATGGAGGGGCAAAACGCAGGTGCTAGCAGGTATCTGGGCTGATCCCACTAACACTGCGTTTTTGGGAACCCTAAACTGCTGGGGACGCTAGTATAGATCTGATGAGATCAGATATTGATCTGTTCAGATACTATACCACTAAGGGAGGTGTATGCTTCACGCAAGGGTGTTAGCGCTACTGGCACTAACCTGACGCTGCCTGGGGTGTGACGCAGACCCTCTCTGATGTTAAAACCTAATTGATATCACCCACCGGGCGATCAGGGGGTTAAACCTTTATTGGGTTATATACGGCAAGTGCCCTGACACTATAAAAAGCAAACTAACTAACCAGCGTCACCCGTAACACTTATATGGTGATCACTGGTGAAAGGGTTAACTAGGGGCAATTAGGGGGTTAAAACCTTTATTAGGTAATATATGGGGGTACCTGATGGCGAACCTAATAAAAAAATACTGGCTACCTATCGACATCACCGACACTAAGACAGCGATCAGAAAAACGATCGCTTAGCGACAGTGGTGATAGGGGGTGAAAGGGTTACCTGGGGGGCGATCAAGGGGGTTAAACCTTTATTAGGTAATATATGGGGGTACCTGACACTATAAAAGCCTGCGGCGAACCTAAAAAAAATAACGCTACCGATCGGCATCACCGACGCTAAGACAGGGGGTGAAAGGGTTATCTGGGGGGCGATCAGGGGGTTAAACCTTTATTAGCGGGGGGTTAGGGGGCTACACTGGACCTAAAACTAACTTTAGTGACACTTTTACAGTCACAAATGTCACTGATTGCAGTGATCAGTAAATAAATGGTCACTGCAATCAGTGACACTGTGACTGGGGGCTGATCTGGGGGGGGCGATTTATGTGCCTATGTGTCCTGGTGTCAGTGTAGTGTTTTGTGCACTAACCTGGCATCTTCTCCTGTACGGCGCTCGGTATATGTGAGCGCCGCAGGAGAGATGACATCACTTCCTCTGCTTGTGTAAACATTACACAGGCAGGGAAGCTTTCTCATTCGCCGGGAGCGATCGTGAGGGGGTGGCCAGAAACGAATGGCCGTCCCCTCATCACGGATCGCTCCCGAACACTTAACGGCCGCTCACTGTACAGAAGGGGGGTCCCCCCAACTATACAAAGGCGATTACGTAGATATACGTGATTCTGCCTGTCGGTGCCATTCTGCCGACGTATTTTTACAGTGGGTGGACGTTAAGTGGTTAAACAACTTTCCATACGGACAAACAAACATGATACAATTGCGTGCGTACCACAAAATATAAGCTAACACAATTCAGTTTTGTTTTTTGGTAGGCACAAAAAATCCAGAAAGTCATATTCCTTATATTATGGTTCTAGTGGTAGCAGACTCTTGGACCTCTGCTGTCCTGACTATACAATAATCCTAAAAACAACAATACAACAACAGAAAAATATGAGATAGTTTAGAGAGCCTCTATTCCGCCCTCCACTAGTGCAAAGCCATGTTCCCTAGATCAGACAAAAAGGACCACTGTGTCCATTTTTTGTTAAATTTCTCCTCTTTACCTTGCAAAGTTGTGATACCTTTCTCCAGGGCAAGTATGTCAGCTTTTTTAATGAGCCACAGCGAAATCAAAGGAGGCAATTCCTGCTTCCATAGGGCTGGAACGCATGCCTTAGCCGCATTCAGAAGATGGGCAATCATTGAATTTTTATATTTACGCTTTGAAATCTGAAAGATGAAGAAGATATCTGGCCAGGTCAGATCCCAGATTATGATGTCTTGCACTTTAGACCAAAACTACTCCAATTTCTGGCAGGACTAAAAAATTTGCAGTATGGGTACCCTTTGCCTCTCCACAACGCCAACAGGTATTCATCATTTCAGGATAGATTTTCTGCAACAGGGATGGAACTTTATACCAACGTGTAAGGATCCTATAGCTCAGCTCTTGATATTTACTAGCCACTGAAGAATAGTGGGCAAAGTATAGAATATGACCCAGCTGCTTTTCAGAGAATATGATGTCCAAATCTCTTTCCCATTTTTGGAGAAATCCCGGGACAAAACCCTCTGGAGGATGTGTTGGCGCTTTATATGCCTGTTACCACCTGAGCAGAGGGTGCTTCTACCAGGCATTAATTTTCCAACAGGTTTAGAACGGTTTGACCACCCCCCACAAAGGAGAGAGCTAAGCAAATGGGTAAGTTGCTGCATCCACCACAGGCCCAATGGTGGATTAAACATCAACTGTATTTCAGCCCTAGTCCTCAACCTAGAGTCTTCAAGGTAATCACCTAAACAAAATTTACCTTGCCCGGAAATGCTGGTTTCCCCAATACTGGGTACAGCCGAGTAATCTCCCCTTCTGTCTATGAAAAAAATAGGATTTTTATTACAGCTTACCTGTAAAATCCTTTTCTTGGAGTACATCATGGGACACAGAGCCTTAAGTATTTACTTAATGGGTAATAGGCCACCTTCAGGTGTTGACACTGGTAAACCCTAATTAAGGAAGTTTACTCCCTAGATAACCCCTCCTCCTTCCAGGAGCACATCACTTTTTTGTAGCAAAGCAATATGTCTAAATCCCAAAAGAGGGGAGGGACCTCTGTGTCCCATGATGTACTCCAAGAAAAGGATTTTTACAGGTAAGCTGTAATAAAAATCCTATTTTCTTTATTGTACATCATGGGACACAGAGCCTTAAGTATTTACTTAATGGGACGTCCCATAGCAATGCCACTTGAGGGGTCGGAGAAACAACCCGCAGGGTTACACCCAGACTTGAGGATCTACACTGCTGCTTGCAGCACACTGCGCCCGAAGGCGATATCCTCATACCTCCTTACGCACTGAAGACCAAGTTGCGGCCTTACAGATCTGAGCCATGGAGGCCTGATGACGCACTGCCCAAGAAGCACTAACCGACCTGGTAGAATGCGCCTTAACTTGAAAAAGGGGAATCTTGCCCCTTAAATCATAAGTTTGAATTATCACTTGCCGAATCCACTTGGCAACAGTGGATTTCGACGCTGCCTGCCCCTTCTTAGGACCCTCCGGCAGAATAAATAAGACATCAGTCTTATGAATCTGAGCAGTTTTCTTTAAATAGATTTTCACTGCTCTCACCACATCAAGACAATGTAGTGACTTTTCTTCCCTGGAACATGGTTTTGGAAAAAACGATGGTAGGACAATATCTTGGTTCAGGTGAAAACCTGAAATTACTTTTGGCAAAAAGCCTGGACGAGGGCATAGTACCACTCTGTCCTCATGAAAAATTAAATACGGCTCTTTACAAGAAAGAGCAGCCAACTCTGATACCCTCCTTGCTGAGGATATAGCAATCAAAAATGCCAACTTCCTTGTCAGAAGGACTAGGGGAATATGTTGTATCGGTTCAAATGGCTGTTTTTGTAACACAGACAAAACTACGTTTAAGTCCCAGGGATTCAAGGGAGGTTTGACGTGCAGATTAAGCCGCATTACTCCTTGTATAAAGCCCTGGACTAAAGAATGAGTGAATGAGTAGCAAGTGGTCTTTGAAATAAGACCGATAAAGCTAAGACTTGGCCTTTAATAGTACTTAAGGCCAACTTCATCTCTACCCCTAATTGTAGAAAGGCAAAAATTCTGCCTATGATATATCTCCGAGGGTGCCAACCCTTGGATTCACACCAGGAAACCTAAGCCTTCCAGACTCTATAATATATAGTTCTGGAAGCTGGCTTCCTGGCATTGATCAGGGTGGATATAACTGACCCGGAAAGCCCACGTTTCTATAGAATGTGGGTTTCAACAGCCAAGCCGTTACATTTAGAGACCGTAAGGAAGGATGGAATATCGGTCCTTGAGACCGCAGATCTGACCGTAGTGGGAGGGACCATGGGCCCTCCACTGCCATCTTTACGATTTCTGCATACCATGACCTTCTGGGCCATGCTGGTGCTACCAGAATAATCGGCTTCCTTTCCAGCTTGATTCTGCAAAGAAGTCGAGGCAGCAACTGGATGGGGGGTAATGCATATATCAGTAAGAACTGATCCCATAGGGTCACCAACGCATCCGTTCCGCATGCAAATGGATCCCTTGTTCTGGCCACAAAGTTGACCAACTTCGTGTGGGAATCTGGATGCTAGGAGATCTACGTCCGGAGTCCCCCATCTTTGGCAAACAGCCCGAAATATGTCGGGGTGAAGCGACCATTCCCCTGGGAATAACTGCTGGCGACTTAAGTAGTCCGCCTGCCAATTCTCTACTCCCGGAATGAATATTGCAGAAAGTCAAGGAACATTCCTTTCTGCCCAAGTTAGAATATGGTTCACCTCTCTCTGCGCTGAGAGACTCTTGGTGCCCCATTGGTGATTGATATAGCCCACAGCTGTGGCATTGTCGGATTGAATCCTGACAGGGCAATTCTGTAGCCTGGAAGTCCAGGCCTTTAGAGCCAGACGTACTGCCCGAATCTAGGATATTGATGGGCAAGCCTCTTTCGGTCCTTGACCATTGTCCTTTGACAGTTGTCCTTTCTAGTACTGCTCCCCAGCCTGAGAGGCTGGCATCCGTCGTTACGACTTTCCAGATAACTGGTCTGAAGGATTTTCCTTGCAGCAGATTCTGGGTTAGTAACCACCAAGTGAGGCTTTGGGCCACTCTTGGGGACAGCCGCATTGGCGAGTCTAAGGCTTGAATTGTTTTGTTCCAAGCAGACAGGATACTGTTTTGCAACAGTATTGAATGGAACTGGGCATAAGGAACTGCTTCGAATGAAGCCACTATGGTTCCTAGTAACCTCATGCAGAGGCGAATGGAGGGATTGCCGTTTGACCTGACCCTCCGTACCAATTCTCTTATGGAGTTGATCTTTGCTAGAGGCAAGATCACCTTTTCCTGGGCTGTGTCTATGATCAGACCCAAGCACTCCAGTCTTTTTAGCGGTATTAAGGAAGATTTCTCCAGATTGAGAATCCAACCCAATGCTTTCAGATAGTCGGTTGTAGTGCGTACACCTTGCCCCAAGCAAATCACTGATTGATCTATAAGTAATAGATCGTCTAGGTACGCTATGATTGTTATGCCCTGTGCCCTTAACCTGGCTAGAGGTGGGGCCAGCACCTTGGTGAACACCCGGGGTGCTGTGGCTAGCCCGAAGGGCAGGGCTACAAACTGGAAATGCTGCTGTTCTAAATCGAACCGCAAAAATTTTTGATGAGCAGGAAATATAGGGACATGCAGATATGCATCCCTGATGTCGATTGATGCGAGAAGTTCTCCTCCTAGAAGGATAGACACTACTGATCTGATTGTCTCCATGCGAAAGGAGCGGATCTTCAGGAATTGATTTAGCTTTCTTAGATCTAGAATTGGTCTGACGTCTCCATTTGGTTTTGGTACCATGAAAAGATTTGAATAAAACCCCAGACCCTGTTCCCTTGTGGGGATCTGTATGATCATCCCTTGAGATATTAATCGGTCTAGTGCCTGAAACAGAGATTGGTTTTTCTCTGGATCCTTGGGTACACTTGATCTTAGGAAATGAGATGGTGGAAAGTTCCAGGATTCCAGCTTGTATCCCAGCGTTACCGTGGAGATGACCCATGTGTCCTGAATTTCATTTTTACAGACTTCTGAAAAGTGCAGAAGTCTTCCCCCCACCTTGGTGAGGGGGGTTGCCTCTTCATGACAAGGCTTTAGGATTCTGTTTTGCAGATTTCCTACCCCAGGGCTACTTTTGAGCCTGGGTCTGACTCTGAGGTCTTTCTCTAGAGTCTGACGGCGGAGGCCGTCGCCACTGCTTAGAGGCGGAAGCCTTTGGCGCAGAGCAAAGGACCCATTTAAATGAAGGGCGTTTGTATTTTCTTGACGGGTAAAAGCGTGCTTTTCCCACTAGAAATTGTCTTGATATATTTATCCAAGTCCTCTCCAAAAAGTCGCTCCCCATGGAAGGGGAACCCAGTTAGGAGGTTCTTTCATGGTGTTTCAGCTGACCAATTCTTTAGCCACAGGATCCTGCGCATATGTACAAGCATAAGCGTAAGGCAGGATGCCTGGTAAATATAATCTTTAATGGCATCTATGGCAAAACATAATGCCTTAAGTAGTTCAGTCAAATCCTGAGCCTGTTGTGTAGGAAGTTCTCTAAGGGCCAATTTAAATTGGTCCTTTAGGGATTGGCAGACGCCTATTGCGGCGACTGCTGCCTGAGTGACGGCACCTGCTATGGAAAAGGCAGATTTTAGCAGGGATTCCAACTTCTTATCTGTTGGATCCTTAAGCATTTGTGCATTGTCTACAGGACAAGTCAAGTTATTATTCACATTGGAAATTGCAGTGTCAACTGCTGGTACTTTCCGTTTTTTGGAGAATCTTTCCTCCAGAGGATAGCAAATTGCAAAACTCTTAGGAGGGAGGAAATGTTTATCCGGATGATCCCATTCCGGAAAAATAAGCTGTTCTGGAAATGCATGCAAAGCATGGGAAGGTTTCAAAGAACCTAAGGAAGAGGCCGGGTTTTCATGAGACTCTGTAAGAGGCAGCATGAAGGTGGAACGAACCATTTCTGTTAGAGAGATTGTATCAGCAATTTCTCAGTTTGGGAAGCTGAAAAAGGTTCATCTAACGTTGTCTCCTCCAATGAGGAATCATCAGTTCGTCTTTCTTCCTGATCGATTGAGGGTAACACCTCATCGTGAGTCCACTGTTCCCCTAGTAAAGCTAAAGTGGGGGAAGGGCTAGTACGTTTCTTATCACTCTGAATAGAGGATGCAATTAAAGCCGCTAATCTTTCTTCCATACCCTGGAGGGAGGAGGAGAGTGCATCTTCAGTCACATATCTAGGTGCTGAGATGTGAGAGGCAGTTGCACCATCAATTTCTTCCAATGGCTTGGTAATTGGTAATTCAGGCGAGAATGACAGCATGGGATTACAGCTTGAAGTCTAAATGCCTGGGGGTGAAATGTTTGCTTTTTTGGCTTTTGAGGTGTCTTTTTTGGTAGGCATAGTCCTAAGTACAAAAACAGAGGCGCTATACAATTTGCACTATATCGCTGAAAATAGTCATGACTTTAAAAGCCGCTATAAAGTTTCAGCCTAGTGCTGAAAAGAGTGTCTTTCCTGAATCAGGAATGCCAGTGCAACCCATACGTGTCTCACAGCTCGTGTGTCTCTGTGTGTAGGCAGTTTCCTCCTCAGCAGCGGAGGAGAGACTGACACGGCTATATGTTTCCAGCCTGCATGTGTCTCGTGGACATTTTTACGGTACTGCGTTAAGGCTCCGCCCCCTCCGGAAAAAATTCCGCCCCTCTTTCTATTTAAAAAAAAAGTGTTTTCCCGTGCGGCACTATGGATCTCTGACCAAATACGAGAAGGAGGAGGGGGGAGGGGAGCAGAGACTGCAGTGAGGCAGAGAAACAAAAAACAGCCAGTCAATCATACAGTGGTACATAGCGGGACCTCTGCATCCCCCACGGCGGGGGGAGGGGGGTAAGTAAGGGGGGTGCAATGCTGCTGTCTCCCTGACCCACTGGTCCCATCAGAGGGGGGAAGAAATACTCTTTTTAAAAGTTTTATCTTGCCTTGTAAGAATCTCCCCTCCACCTGCTGTACCAGCCAAGCACGGACTGAGCTTTAGTGAAGACGACAGAGTATGGTAAGTGCATAGGCTCCCTCTAGTGGAGACTTTAAGGCATGACAATCTCTTTTCCTTAATGGAAGAAATACATAGACATAAAAAATTCCCAAGTTTCTTCCTTACCTTATCATCGTCGCAGGATTTTGCTGAATTAACAGAAAAAATCCAGCTTTCACCCATCACTGTGGGCTGTGTTTAGCCAAACCTTCAAGGACGGGGATCCCTGAAAAGGGATTTCCACTGCCTTGGGCCATGTATAGCACCCCATCAGGAAGCAAATAGGTAATGTAACAAGACCTAAGCCCTGGTTTCCTGGGGTCCAGCCCTACAAAGAGAGGCGTTCCAGGCAAAACCTCGTGCTTCGGATACGAGGTCCCTGGTACCATCCATTTAGGCCTCAGTGGCACTGTGGTGGATCTGGCATCTTTTATGGAGGAATTTAAATCCAGCATGGATCCCTCCTGGAGCTCCTCAGAGCACTTCTTCACTCGTGACCAACACCTTTAGACACTGGCGAAAAAACTGATGTGCTCCTGGAAGGAGGAGGGGTTATATAGGGAGTAAACTTCCTTAATTAGGGTTTACCAGTGTCAACACCTGAAGGTGGCCTATTACCCATTAAGTAAATACTTAAGGCTCTGTGTCCCATGATGTACGATAAAGAAATATGACTTTGTTGCACTACTCTAAGAGTTGCCCCTGTAAGGGGGTGGTGCCGTAAGGTTCCAAGTGATCTTGACCATAACCATGGCACACATTGAAATTGAATCTTGGTTCAAGATTGTTCAATCGTTATCCAGGCTTTGTCTCCCGGCTCTACAGCATGCTAGTACCCTAGCGAGGTGTACTTGCCTGGTAATATCGAATCGGGTCCGGGAAGGGCATGCCTCCATGGGTTTTGGCCATGGCCAAATATAGGTGGGACAGGCGTGGGTGCTTTTTTGCCCAGACAAATCTGATAAAGACACTACACACTGATTTTAAAAAAAGACCCCAGAACAAATATTGGTAGTGTTTGAAAAAGATATAATAACCTTGGCAAGATATTCATTTTAAGAATAGCGTTCCTACCCATCCCTGTATAAGAGCCCTTGTTACATCTCTCCAAATCAGAGGAAAGATCCCGTAGTATTGGCGGAAAATTTTCTAAAAAGATTTTATCCGCTGAATAAGTCAATTTGACCCCTAAGTGGGAGGATGCCCATGAAAAAGAGAATGATGATTGGAGGGCTTGCACAGGGGCCAACCTAATATTAAGCAATTCCGATTTTTGAATATTGATTTTAAAGTTCGAAAGTGTATTAAACCGATTAAACTTGCTTAATTAATTTGGCAACGTAGTTTCCGGGGATGTAATAAAAAACAGTGTCACCTGCAAAGGCCGCAGTTTTTATGACCTGACTTGCCAATTGGAAAGCCCTGGATATCATCGCTTCCTCGTACACGTCACAACAATGGTTCTAGAGTTAATATAAAGATCAATGGGGATAAGGGACATCCTTGTCTAGTGCCGTTAGTCAAATTAAAGTATGGAGAAGTCACCTCATTGACAGCTGCCGATGGGCCTGAATATATATAGCCTCTATCCATTTATTAAAAGCTGTTCCCACTCCAATATGAGTGTCTCCTTCAGAAATGTCCAATCCACCCTGTCAAAAAGCCTTCTCTGCATTGGAGGATGGCAAACATGAGGGTATTGTCATGGATATGCATTAATGTCTGTCTGCCATCTTACCTTTCCTCCTCATGTGTTCATCTTAGAGACCAGACCTCCTTCACCTGGCTTCCTTTATAATCTCTTCCCAGCCAGACTCCACCCCAGGCCCTATCACAGAACACTATATTAACCTGTGCACTGCAAGCCTGCTTTGCTGATCAACGTGTTTGTTAGGCATTGTGTGTTTGGGTTCCTGCCTGCCGTGTGCTACGTCTGTCTCTCTGTTACATTATTGGCTTGTCCCCGACTATCCCTGTCTGCTCGTGACCCTTGACCTTCGGCTTGTTTTTCGTTATCCTTGTCTGCTTGTGGCCCTTGACCTTCAGCTTGTTATTCGTTACTCTTATATCTTGTGCTGCTGCTTCCCCTCTTGTCCCCTTATCCTACGGGGTGTGAGCTAGGAGACTCTAGGGGCGCGACCTGGACCCAGCCTGCAGCATAACATCCTCACCACTAGAGGCTCTGGAGAAGACCTGCTGGGTCTTAGACTCCGCGCCCTGGGGAATCTTGGCTCTAGCTCCCTATAGGATCCCGGTTGTGCTCCTCTGGTCCCGCTTTCCACAACCACCCAGTTTCCTATCCGCAGCAGTCGGCCATAGAGTTCACTACCTTGTGGTGCACTCCTGTCCCCCTACGGTGTGCATCTGTCACCTGGTCGTAGGTGACCTGACAGGTATTTTATGGAGATGAGCCAGATAGATAATATCCAGGGCTCTAATAGTATTATCCTTCGCCTCCTTGGGCATTAACCCGGCTTGATCAGGGTGGATGACATTCTGAAGGTGAGGTTGTAGTCTAGATGCAAATATCCATGTGAACATTTTTAGGTCCACGTTTAATAGGGAAATAGGTTGATAATTCATGCACTGGGCATGGTCCTTACCCTCCTTTAGGGATCACTGTAATATGTGCCCTCAGTGTATCGATCGGTATGGCCTGATCTTCTAGAAGGGAATTAAATGCTTTTGTAAATCTGGGAGTTAGAATTGGGGCAAATGTCTTTATAGTAGGCTATCGTATATCCATCTGGACTTTGTGAGGTTTAAGCAGCTTGATCGCCCTCAAATATGTCTGTTGAAATAAGAGCATTCATTGATTCGGACGCAGGCCAGATCTCCTTTAAGAGACTGATAGCGTCCTTCCTGGTCACTCCTCTGGCCAACAGGAGACCAGGGGACCGTCCCAGAAAGCAGGATACTCACCCCCCTCGTCTTAGAATCAGGGGCTGTGCTGTGGAATACCTGTGGATAGCGATCGTTGTGAAATTTTGGTATCTTCCCTGATTTAAAAATGTGTTTCTTGTATAAATACAACTTGTGCCTACATACGCCAGAGTTCACGTAAAACCGGTGTGCGATTCTCTGGAATATTCAACCCAGTCACTTTTAAAGATAGACAATGTACATTAGATTTACACCCTATGCACCAGCAGAGAGGGAATAAAGAGAAGGGAAAAAAAGGAAAAAAAAAAACACAATTTACTAAAGTGGTTCTCTATTGAGCCTACCCACCCCTGCTGTCCCTTCCCAGATATTATCTAGGAGGGGAGAGCACGTGGAGGCAAAAACCTATGAAAATAGAAATGCGACCCCAGAGAAGGGGATGCTCAGACCTAATTGCACGTCAACAGTAAGGATCATCTGCACTAGCACCAGAAAGGCTGGATTATCGAAACATAATCAACTACGGCCATGCTATAGTTATGTACCCTGGTGAGACCAGAGGTGGGGACTAACTTAATCCCTGTGATTTACAGGAGAATACAAGCCTTTTGC
Organism: Rana muscosa; assembly: GCA_029206835.1. Classification (NCBI taxonomy): domain Eukaryota; kingdom Metazoa; phylum Chordata; class Amphibia; order Anura; family Ranidae; genus Rana; species Rana muscosa. The sequence continues at coordinate 83,352,049 of CM055126.1, forward strand.
CACCACCTTGTGACATGTTCCCTGTGGATTCACAGAGGCAGGCCCCCGTAGAAACACCCAAAAAAAACATGCCCATACCCAATGGATGTCCAATCGCCACTATTCAGAAACACTGCAAATCGCAGGACGCCCTTGAGATCCCCGTTACTTTGAATGACACCCAAATCGTGGGACGCTTTTCGCCCAAAAGAAGTACAATAACGTTTTTTGCACAATTTTACCGCAATTCTTTGGGCGACAATCACGGCGAAATCGTGCCGCAATTTGGGTGCAAGTCAAAGTAACGGGGCTTGCAAGGGCGTCCCGCGTTTTGCAGCGTTTCCAAATCGTGGCGTCTCCGCCCGCAAAATGGAGCGAATGCTTGTTTGTATCGCAGAAGTGTGAAAATTGTTGCACTTTCACTTTCAATTGTTTACAACTAGCGTTTGCATTTTTTTCAGGTGGCACAAATGTTTAATCTTCAATCATATCCAAGCTATGGTGAGCTGACATTTATGGAGTGTTATCAAGAGGTCATAGACGAGCTGTCAAAGGTGGAAAAAAAAATTGAAAATCAGAGTTCAGAGACTGCCATCAGAAAAACAATAAATAGTCGTTCTACTTTACAAGCAATAGGAAATGCAGCAGCTGCAGGTCAGTAATTTTTTAGAACTTTTTTATGTGAGAGCTTTTCATGGGGGTAAAAGACACTTCACACAAATTGCTTTATTCTCTGGTACAGGTAAAAGGCCTGTACATCTCAAAATCCAATGGTAGAAATTAGAGTACTGATTTAAGGTACCTGAACTCCAGGCAAAAGAAAAAAAAAAGTAGTATTGTATTTTATTATGGGATACCTGTTGCAGGACAAATAATCTTTTTAGCTTTAGTTGTTTCTGTACTCCACAAAATAAATATGTTGACTTAATTGAAAAGGCACACGTTTCCTGTGAAAACAACCAGTCACTGCAGTCCACTGTTGGCCAGTTACGTCACTGTCAACTTGCGGCTGACCTTTGCATTGCCCGTAATATTCAAATATGAGCATCGGGTACAGGTGAGGTTTACAAAGTTTCTCTTTGCCCAACTCCTCCCACATTTCATCTATCTATCCTTTTGGGTGGAATGAGGTGTACACGAACAAGACCCCCTTTTCTTTAGGTAGCTACTGTGCTGCCCTGAAGAAGTGTGCAGCATGTGTAGTTGGATATCAGCATAAGAAGCTCTGTCCAAGACTGCAGAATTCAATATGGCAGAATCAAAGCCTGACTTTCTCCACTTTCTCCAGAGATTAATTCCAAAATAACAGCAGAAAGGCAGGCTTTGGTTTCTGCAACATTATTACTCCTATCTTGGGCAGACCTGTCTGCTTCTTACATTGCTATGCAGCAGCCAGCTGTAAACGCTGAACACTGTCAGGGCAACACAGTAGCAAGCCTACAATTACATACTACTTTTCAGAGTACTGGACAGGGTAGAAAATTGCAGCACTGACATGGACACATTATCCTTTAGGAAGGAAAATAGGAAGCTGCACTAAAAGTGTCCAAGATTGGAGCCAGTAGATGGAACTGCAGTAACAAGAGGGCACTTTATATTCATAAAACCTGTTGTGCTTCCCCTTTAATTATAAATTGATCAACAAATGTGCCATTGATATACAAAACTTGCCATAACTCACTACATAATGTCTCATTAAATCAATACTGTGATTTCCATGAATAAAAATGGTGAATACAATTCATTCATATAAAATAATGATATACAGGCCCCTGAAGATGTCCTCTAGCGACTAAACATGTTGGGTAGAACTGGAGTGGCTAGTGTCATCATGCTTGCTGGTGGATAGTGTTTGGCTGATACATGCTGCATTTTCTTTTTCTTGATATTAAAGTTTTTATTAAGAGTAAAACAACAACAGTGTATACATGGTAAGTATCATTGTTCGTATATCACAATAAAGTCAAAGCACAATTGTACAGATTTTGTGAAACATGCATTTTGAGCAAAAGTAAATAGCTTAGCCATGTTGAGCAATGATATTTATAGTGAAATGGAAATTAATGGTAAATTTCATACCGCGATCAAATACATATGAAATATCAATACTCAATGGTAAATATAGCAATAATAAAGTCCATGAACCACCACCGATTCTTCAATCATGTGCACAGTGATGTATACAAAATCAGTGTTGGAAAAAGGTGCCGTCTTCCACCGGTTTAGGCAAACATCCTACTCACCGGACAGATCAGACACCCATGACAGATGTCAAATAAGCAGAGATGTGCATAAAGATGTGTCCACCAATGCAAGCGACCCTCGCTGATGATGCAGCCAAACAAAGATGGGGATCATAAATCAAGGGAAGAAAAGAGAACTCCTCATAGTGCAACTTGTAGCCAGTTTATTCATAAAAAGGTAATGGGTTTTCATTCCAATAAAAAGCACATTCAAATGGAGCAGGTATGCCAGATTGTGTTCCACCTGTGCTCCAGTACAATGGCGGAAGTGATGTATAACACACTACATAATCCGACGCGTTTCATCAGCACATCTGACGTCATCAGGGGTCATGTGGTCGGACCTGTCACTTCCTCCGTAAAAATGTATACAGTCATTATAAATCCACTCCAATCCTCACAGGTACAGGCAATCCTCACAATGTATATAGCTAGGGTTTTCGCGCTTTTTGGTATACCTTTAAATGGAAGACCTAAAAGGTAGTGTATTGGGTCTAGAGGTTTTGTGCAAATTTTTTCGTAGGATGGGGATTGAAGAAAAACGATTTGTGGGGGGGGGGCGGATTTTGTGCCAGGAGGAGGCAGAAAATTTGGGTTATCAGGGGGAATTGGAACGGGGAGTTGGTTGAATATGTGCATTATTGTTTGGGGAGAATTTTGGCTTGAAGATGAAATCAGTTTTTTTTATGTAGGACAGGATGTTTGTGTCCACTAATGATTTTTATGTATTTTCAGTGAAAATATAGTTTTAAGATTTTTGTGTAGGGGGCCCTGTAAGGTAGGCTGTACGGGGCCCCGTGATGTCCAACAGCGGCCCTGGCTACATGCGGAGTTATGTATTGTTAAAGGGATCTTTATTGCGCCCCACATAATACAACCTATATGGGCGCCATAACAAATATACTACATGCAAAGTATAACGTAATAAATTATTCTATTGTAAACATGTTACTGCCTACATTAGTACAAAACAAAGTACGTCCCCTATTATTGGTTTTAACAGTTCTACAAGATATACCCGGTACTTTTCCTACAAGGATAAAATCTCTTTCTCTCGAAATTAACTTTTTGTTTACCTGGTGGGTCTATCATCTTCCCAACACAGTCACCAAAACTGGGGGCCTTTTTATAAATTTAGGACAATTGGGAAGAATAGGTCCTAAATATTTGTTCATACATAGTATGTGCCAGTACTTTTTAAAAATCCTCTCTACATCTCTATACTGGTAAACAATAGTGATATGGGGATTATTGGAAGAAACAGCAAGCACTGTGGGTGACCAAGGAGATGAACACTCTCGGAAGTGTTGGTTTCCCAGTGTCCTTCAGCAGAGGATTTTGGCAGCAGGAAAGGTAAATATTCAGTCTGGGTTTCTTAGTGTCCAGTTCACATGACAGGAGATTGTGACTGGCTCACTATGGAGCCGGTTCACATATCTCCGTGGCAGCTCCGGAGTGGCTTGCACAGGAGTCCTATGGGTCTTCTGGTCCGTTTCAGGACCAAACTCAGGCAAAAATTTGTCCCTGAAACGGAGAACAGGGACGCACCAGACCCCTGCTGCAAGCCGCATCCGTCTGCAGTGTGACCCCAGCCTAAGTCTTCTTTTTGCAGGTATGCATGTTTTATTTATATTATGACCAGCTTGCTTTAAAAACTAAACTTTAAAGGCATTTAACCTATGTTCAACATATACTACATGTGCTTGTTTTTAAAATAATTCCTTCTAAGTTTACAGACGTACACCTTTCTGAGTTTTTTTGGTGAATTGTACCACAATAGTCATCCATCAGTGTGCGACCTGAGATTTCAGCACGGGGATTTTTTTTAGATAAAATTATGCTCTAACCCTTTCTTGTTCTAACTACTGCAATGACAGCTAGTATGTATTTTCACAATCTTTACACATTTTTATTTTTTTTTTATAATTTAGGAATGGTGTTCTATTCTATATCTGATGTAACAGACAAGCTAGTTTCTCTTGCTGAATGTTCAGTACCAACATTACAGGAGGACCTCTGGATCAGAAGCACATGCTTAGAAAAGGTTGATCTGTGGAAAACTGTAGTTGAAGAGTTGTTTCCAGCAGCTATGGCAGCCTTTGATTTGGCTTGTACCCAAGCCCATCTTTGGAAAACATGCAAGCAGCTGCTAGAGACATCAGAGAGGAATCTGCTTACCAGCATTGAAGCACAGGGTATGTACATAATGAATGAAATGCAACTTTTGTTAGGGCAAGTGCAAAATAACAGAAATATGCTGTGTATAATACAAAAAATACTTAAAACTACTAAACATTTATGTATTTTATGAAATCAGAGGCCCTGTAGAATAAAATGGTGGCAGTTTCAATATGTTATGTTATTCAAGTGTTTGTAAAATCGAAATTTTCTCAAAATAAAATTAATTTTAGTGCACACAAACACAATATAATATACATTTTTGGTAAAATATAAAGTTTATATACAAAATTTATCAGGAATTTCTATGCAATATCTTGTCCATCTGGAGTGTGGAGGAGGATTAACCATATCACCAGGTTGTAAAATGAAGGAAAAAGCATTGAGGATTAAAGTGATTATCAGTTAAGCTCATTTACCTTTCAGGTGCGAATAAGGGTACATAGTACTGCAATTTTGTACCTAATCTAAAGTTACTGACTCCGTTTTTTGTATTCTTATTTTATTTATTATAAGTTGTATTAAGTTAACAACTATAGCTGTCTGCTGGTTAACTCTCAACCACAATCCCCGTACTATTGAGCACTGCCAGAAATGGCTAAATCTGAACATCCTTGGAAGCAGCGGGGGGTTTGTGCTAAAGGATAACCCATCAAACACTGGAAATCATGGAGGGGTACCATCTGAATAACAATTGACATAAGTTTCTTGTGCAAATGTGTTTTGAAAGCAACGTTTGGTGGTCAGTCCATTGCCAGGCGTCCTTGCCGAGGGGGAACCAAAGTCACACTTTTCAAAGTATGAGGATAGAGTATTGAAGAAAGAGGTTAAAAATTGATTAGTAAAGAAGAACAATTAGGCTTGGGCTTTGAAGGTCATCCCTTCTTTTAATGTTGATAAATGTAAAGTTATGCACTTAAGGGCTAAGAATATACATGTATCATACATACTAGGGGGAGTACAACTGGGGGGATCCGTAGTGAAGGATCTGGCGGTTATGCGTAGATCAATAATGGCATGCAATGCCAAGCTACGGTTTCCAAAGCGAGCAAAGTCCTTTCTTGTATTAAGAGAGGTATGGACTTCAGAGAGAGAGAGAGAGAGAGATATCATTTTGCCCCTGTACAAATCATTAGTAAGACCTTATCTGGAATATGCAGTTTAGTTTTGGGCCCCAGTTCTCAAAAGGGATATTGGGGAACTGGAGAAAGTGCAGAGAAGGGCAACCAACCTGATAAGAGGCATGGAGGAGCTCAGCTATGAGGAAAGATTAGAGGAACTGAATTTATTCACTCTTGAGAAGAGGAGATTAAGGGGAGAGATGATCAACATGTACAAATATATAAGGGGTCCATATAGTGAACTTGGTGTTGAGTTATTCACTTTACGGTCAACACAAAGGACAAGGGGGCACTCTTTACATCTAGAGGAAAAGAGATTTCACCAACAAATACGGAAAGGTTTCTTCACAGTAAGAGCAGTGAAAATGTGGAATAGACTCCCTGCAGAGGTGGTTCTGGCCAGCTCAGTAGATTGCTTTAAGAAAGGCCTGGATTCTTTCCTAAAGGTACATAATATAACTGGGTACTAACATTTATAGGTTAAGTTGATCCAGGGAATATCTGATTGCCTCTTGGGGGATTGGCAAGGAATTGTTTCCCCTGCTGTAGCAAATTGGATCATGCTCTGCTGTTTTTTTTGCCTTCCTCTGGATCAACTGTGGGTATAGAATTAGGTATATGGGATTGTATATTATTATTATTAATAATAATAATAATATTATTATTATTATTATTATTATTATTATTATTTAATTTTTTTATGGTTGAACTGGATGGACTTGTTTCTTTTTTCAAACTGACTAACTATGTTATTTAACCACTTAACGACCGCCCACCGCCGATTTACGTCGGCAGAATGGCACGGACAGGCAGAATCACGTAGATCTACGTGATCGCCTTTGTGCAGTTGGGGGGTCCATCCGGACCCCCCTTCACTGCAGTGAGCGGCCGTTAAGTGTTCGGGAGCGATCAGGCATGAGGGGGGCGGCCGCTCGATTCCGCCCCCCCCCCTCGCGATCGCTCCCGGCCAATGAAATTGCTTCCTCCGCCATGTGATGTAATCACAGGCTGGAGGAAGTGATGTCATCTCCCTCGCCGCGGTCTTTTCGTTCCCGGCACCGAGGAGTGAAGACAGAGGTTAGTGCTCCAACAGTCCACTGACACGTAGGTACACATAGGCACACAAATCACCCCCCAGTCACCCCCAGATCACCCCCCAGGTCACCCCAAAGCCCCCAATCACAGTGTCACTGATTGCAGTGATCATTTATTTTACTGATCACTGCATTTAGTGTCATCTGTGATTGTAAAAAGTTGCAAGGCAGTTAGGATTAGGCCCCTTTAGGTCCAGGGTAGCCCCCTAACCCCCCCTAATAAAGGTTTAACCCCTTGATCACCCCCCAGGTAACCCTTTCACCCCCTAACTTCAGCGTCACTAAGCGATTGTTTTTCCGATCGCTGTATTCGTGTCGCTGGTGTTTTAGATAGGCAGTTATTTTTTTTTTAGGTTCGCCGCAGGTTTTTATTGGTGTCAGGTACCCCCATATTTAACCTAATAAAGGTTTTAACCCCCTGATTGCCCCTAGTTAACCCTTTCACCAGTGATCACCATATAAAGGTTACGGGTGACGCTGGTTGATTAGTTTGCTTTTTATAGCATCAGGGCACCCGCCGTATATAACCCAATAAAGGTTTAACCCCCCTGATCGCCCGGCGGGTGAGATCAATTAGGTTTTAGCGCCAGAGAGGGTCTGCGTCGCCCCAGGCAGTGTTAGGTTAGTGCCAGTAACGCTAACACCCACGCGCAAAGCATACACCCCCCTTAGTGGTATAGTATCTGATCAGATCTATACTAGCATCCCCAGCGGTTTAGGGTTCCCAAAAACGCAGTGTTAGCGGGATCAGCCCAGATACCTGCTAGCGCCTGCGTTTAGCCCCTCCGCCCAGCCCAGCCCACCCAAGTGCAGTATCGATCGATCACTGTCACTTACCAAACACAACACACATAACTGCAGCGTTCGCAGAGACAGGCCTGATCCCTGCGATCGCTAACAGTTTTTTTGTAGCGTTTGATATATTTGCTGACGACAGTCAGGTGCTTTTTTTCCTGTGAATCTTACTAGTGTACCCCTAAATTTAGAGCCCAAAATGGCAAGACGAAGGTACACTAGTAAAGAGGCCTACGAGATTCTGAGCATGACAGATAGTGAAGAGGAGGTCACGTATCTGTCAGATTCAGGCTCAGAATATCTTCCCGTAGAAGACAGTGACGTCAGCGGCCCCACGTCAGATAGCTCTGACGATGAAGTTGAGGTCCCTGCTAAGGTCAGGCGTTCCCGATCTTCTGAGGTTGTTGAGGAGCAAGAACCGCAGGTCTCTCGTATCATGGAGCAGAGTAGTACTAGCGCCGCTATTCCTTCTGGTGAACTGGCAAGCACCAGCGGCCTAGTACAGCCTGGACGTACATCCAGCACTGCAGTAACACTTGGTGACGTGGCGAGTCCCATAAGTGCAGTTCAAGCTGGCGAGGTGGCAAGCACAAGTAGTGTCCCGCTGCCACCAAGAAGACAAAGGCAGGCCCGTCGTGCCCATACTGCCCTTCCTGCAGAATTCGCCTATCCTGATTGGGTCCCCACCACTTCTGCAGAACCCGTACTTCCCCCATTCACTGCCCAACCCGGTATTCAGGTGGAAACAGCTGATTTTATGCCAATCGATTTTTATTCGCTGTTTTTCACGGAAGATCTCTATAGATCTATTGTGGACCAGAGTAATTTATATGCTGGTCAATTTATCGCCGCTAACCCCCAGTTGCCTAAAATTGCCAGAAATTGGAAACCAATTACGGTTTCCGAATTTAAGACCTTTCTGGGCCTTTCCCTCAACATGGGCACACATAAATTTCCGTCATTGCGTGCTTATTGGTCCACGCACCCAATTGACCACATGCCCGTGTTCTCTGCCTCCATGTCCAGGGCACGATACGAGCAGATTTTGCGGTTCATGCACTTCAACGACAATGAACTTTGTCGTCCACGTGGGGACCCTGAATACGACCGGCTCTATAAAATTCGGCCCCTCATAAACCACTTCAACGAACGTTTTGCAGCCTTGTTTACTCCCGATCAAGTTGTCTGCGTTGATGAGTCCCTGATTAAATTTTCTGGCCGCTTGTCTTTCAAGCAGTACCTTCCCAGCAAGCGTGCCAGATACGGGGTCAAGCTCTACAAGTTCTGTGACAGGGCAACAGGCTATGTAGTGAACTTTACGGTTTATGAGGGAAAAGACAGTCAGATTGAGTCGGTCAACTGCCCGGATTACATAGGGAGCGCTGGCAAGATAGTGTGGAACTTGGTGTCACCCTTATTCGGAAAGGGGTACCACTTGTATGTGGACAATTATTACACGAGCGTGCCACTGTTTAGTCACTTGTTTGATCATAAGATTGGAGCATGTGGCACCGTGCGACCTAATCGCCGGGGCTTTCCCCAGCGGCTTGTAGATGCCCGTCTTAGGCTGGGGGAGAGAGCCTGCTTGAAGTGTAATAACTTGCTCGCTATGAAGTGGAGGGACAATAAGAATGTTTTCCTTCTTACCTCCCTTCATGCAGACACGACAGTCCAAATTCGTACGGCGACTGGTGTTGTGGAGAAACCCCTCTGTGTCCACGAATATAACCAAAATATGGGAGGGGTGGACCTCAACGACCAGTTGATGGCGCCGTATCTAATTGACCGTAAGGCGAGACGCTGGTACAAAAAAGTGTCTCTATCATTATTCCAATTGGCTTTGTTGAACGCTCATGTGCTATACAGAGCTTCAGGCGGGACGTTATCTCTTCTAAAATTCCAGAATGAGATAGTCACAGAACTCCTGTATCCAGGCGGTTCTGCACCTCACCATCCCCAACCAAATGCAGTAAGCCGGCTGCATGAGAGGCATTATTCGTATGTCCTCCCGAGTACCCCTACCCAAAGCCACCCCCAAAAAAGATGTCGTGTCTGTAGCAAGCGCGGATTTAGGCGTGACACCCGTAGTTTTTGTCCACTCTGTCCTGACAAGCCTGGTCTTTGCCAAGGTGAATGTTTTGAACGCTACCACTCAAAAGTGAAGTTTTAGCGTAGGGTACAGCATTTCACAGACTAGGACACACTTACACAGGGTCTCCCAAGATGCCATTACATTTTGAGAGACCCGAACCATTACAGTTGTAAAGTTACAAAAAAAAGTGTAAAGAAGAAAAAAAAAACGTAAAAAACAAAACACAAAAAAAATATAAAATAAAAAAACCAAAAATAGTTGTCGTTTTATTGTTCTCTCTCTCTCTATTTTCTCTCTATTGTTCTGCTCTTTTTTACTGTATTCTATTCTGCAATGTTTTATCATGCTTGCTTTTCAGGTATGTAATTTTTTGTTTTCAGGTGCGCCATTCAACTGCAGCGCGGAATTATTTATCTTGACAGCAACAGCGTTTGCTCCCACGATACATAAAGCCGTGACTCCAGTGCTGTAGGAGGTGATTTCACCACCACAGTTAAAAAAAAGAGCATATATGCCGAAGCATGGGGGCAGCAGGGGCGGAGGAGCGATTTTGCTCCTAATGCCACGTACATACGGTCGAAATTCCGACCGTGTGTACGCGGCATAACTTTTTTGCGGGAGGATGCCCCCATGCTTCGGCATATATATATTTTAGGCACAGGTTGCGTTAAAACATTTTTTTATTTTTTACTAGGTTTTGTTTTGGTATTTGCTTTGCAGGTATGGCATGGTAAGGTCTTACTGTTGTACTGTAATGTTACTTTGTTTTAATGTTAACCACCATTTGCTTAGCAGGTACGCCATTCAGTTGCAGCGCGGATCTATTTATCTTGACAGCAACAGCGTTTGCTCCCACGATACATAAAGCCGTGACTCCAACGCTGTAGGAGGTGATTTCACCACCACAGTTAAAAAAAAAGAGCATATATGCCGAAGCATGGGGGCAGCAGGGGCGGAGGAGCGATTTTGCTCCTAATGCCGCGTACATACGGTCGAAATTCCGACCGTGTGTACGCGGCATAACTTTTTTGCGGGAGGATGCCCCCATGCTTCGGCATATATATATTTTAGGCACAGGTTGCGTTAAAACATTTTTTTATTTTTTACTAGGTTTTGTTTTGGTATTTGCTTTGCAGGTATGGCATGGTAAGGTCCTACTGTTGTACTGTAATGTTACTTTGTTTTAATGTTAACCACCATTTGCTTAGCAGGTACGCCATTCAGTTGCAGCGCGGATCTATTTATCTTGACAGCAACAGCGTTTGCTCCCACGATACATAAAGCCGTGACTCCAACGCTGTAGGAGGTGATTTCACCACAACAGTTAAAAGAAAGAGCATATATGCCGAAGCATGGGGGCAGCAGGGGCGGAGGAGCGATTTTGCTCCTAATGCCGCGTATATACGGTCGAAATTCCAACGGAGGCTTATCCGTGGAAAAGTCCGACCGTGTGTACGCGGCATAACCTTTTATGCCGCGTACATACGGTCGAAATTCCGACGAAGGCTTGACCGTGTGTACGCGGCATAACTTTTTTGCGGGAGGATGCCCCCATGCTTCGGCATATATGCCCATCATTAGAAGTGGGTGGATGAAGGGAGGTATTCTAATGGTGGGCATACCCACCAATCAATCTCTTTTTTTCGTTCAGCCAATAGGCTGTATGAAAAAAAAGATTACAATACATGTCCAACAAGGACCAGCAACGTACTGGTATGTTGCTGGACTTTGAATGTTTATACCAGAATGATGCCTGCGGGTTTAGGTATCATCTTGGTATCATTCTTTTCAGCCAGCAGCCGGCTTTCATGTAAAAGCAATTCTAGCAGATAATTAGCCTCTAGACTGCTTTTACAAGCAGTGGGAGGGAATGTCCCCCCCCCCCCCCCGGATATAAAAAGCGCCATTGGGAAATTGGGAAAGCATTCTATCACACCGATCTTGGTGTGGTCAGATGCTTTGAGGGCAGAGGAAAGATCTAGGGTCTAACCCCCCAATTTTTTTCAAAAAAAGAGTACCTGTCACTACCTATTGCTATCATAGGGGATATTTACATTCCCTGAGATAACGATAAAAATGGTAAAAAAATAAAATATGGAAGGCACAGTTTAAAAATAAAATAAAAAAGCCAAATAAATAATTAAAAAAAAAAAAAAAAAAAAGCACCGCTGTCCCCCCCTGCTATTGCGCAAAGGCGAACGCAAGCGTCGGTCTAGCGTCATATGTAAACAGCAATTGCATCATGCATGTGAGGTATCACCGCGAAGGTCAGATCGAGAGCAGTCATTTTAGCAGTAGACCTCCTCTGTAAATCTAACGTGGTAACCTGTAAAGGCTTTTAAATGCTTTTAAAAATGAATGTAGTTTTGTCGCCGCTGCGCGTTTGTGTGCAATTTTAAAGCATGTCGTGTTTGGTATCCATGTACTCGGCCTATGATCATCTTTTTTATTTCATCAAACATTTGGGCAATATAGTGTTTTTTAGTGCATTAAAAATAAAAAAAGTGTGTTTTTCCCCCAAAAAATGCGTTTGAAAAATTGATGCGCAAATACTGTGTGGAAAAAAAAAATGCAACACCCACTATTTTAATCTGTAGGGCCTTTGCTTTAAAAAAAATATATAATGTTTGGGGGTTCAACATAATTTTCTTGCAAAAAAAAATTTTCTTTCATGTAAACAAAAAGTGTCAGAAAGGGCTTTGTCTTCAAGTGGTTAGAAGAGTGGATGATGTGTGACATAAGCTTCCTAATGTTGTGCATAAAATGCCAGGACAGTTCAAAACCCCCCCAAATGACCCCATTTTGTAAAGTAGACACCTCAAGCTATTTGCTGAGAGGCATGTTGAGCCCATTGAATATTTTTTTTTTTTGTCCCAAGTGATTGAATAATGACCAAAAAAAAAAAAAATGTACAAAAAGTTGTCACTAAATTATATATTGCTCAAACATGCCATGGGCATATGTGGAATTACACCCCAAAATACATTCTGTTGCTTCTCCTGAGTACGGGAATACCACATGTGTGAGACTTTTTGGGAGCCTAGTCGCGTACGGGACCCCAAAAACCAAGCACCGCCTTCAGGATTTCTATGGGTGTAAATTTTTGATTTCACTCCTCACTGCCTATCACAGTTTCGGAGGCCATGGAATGCCCAGATGGCACAAAACCCCCCCAAATGACCCCATTTTGGAAAGTAGACACCCCAAGCTATTTGCTGAGAGGTATGTTGAGTATTTTGCAGATCTCGCTTTTTGTCACAAAGTTTTGAAAATGTAAAAAAAGAAAAAAAAAAAGAAAAAAAAATGTCTTTCTTAATTTTCAAAAACAAATGAGAGCTGTAAAATACTCACCATGCCTCTCAGCAAATAGCTTGGGGTGTCTACTTTCCAAAATGGGGTCATTTGTGGGGGTTTTGGGCTATTTTGACATTTTATGGCCTTCAAAACTGTGATAGGTAGTGAGGAGTGAAATCAAAAATGTATGCCCTTAGAAACCTTGAAGGCGGTGCTTGGTTTTTGGGGTCCCGTACGCGGCTAGGCTCCCAAAAAGTCCCACACATGTGGTATCCCCATACTCAGGAGAAGAAGCAGAATGTATTTTGGGGTGTAATTTCACATATAACCATGGCATGTGTGAGCAATATATCATTTAGTGACAACTTTTTGTACATTTTTTTTTTCTTTTTGTCATTATTCAATCATTTGGGACAAAAAAAAAAAATATTCAATGGGCTCAACATGCCTCTCAGCAAATAGCTTGGGGTGTCTACTTTCCAAAATGGGGTCATTTGGGGGGGTTTTGTGCCATCTTGGCATGTTATGGCCTTCAAAACTGTGATAGGTAGTGAGGAGCGAAATCAAAAATTTATGCCCTTAGAAACCTTGAAGGCGGTGCTTGGTTTTTGGGGTCCCGTACGCGGCTAGGCTCCCAAAAAGTCCCACACATGTGGTATCCCCGTACTCAGGAGAAGCAGCAGAATGTATTTTGGGGTGTAATTTCACATATGCCCATGGCATGTGTGAGCAATATATCATTTAGTGACAACTTTGTGCAAAAAAAAAAAAGTTTGTCATATTCCCGCAACTTGTGGCAAAATATAAAATATTCCATGGACTGAACATGCCTCTCAGTAAATAGCTTGGGGTGTCTACTTTCCAAAATGGGGTCATTTGGGGGGGTTTTTTGCTATTTTGGCATTTTATGGCCTTCGAAACTGTGATAGGTAGTGAGGAGTGAAATCAAAAATTTGCGCCCTTAGAAATCCTGAAGGCGGTGCTTGGTTTCCGGGGTCCCGTACGTGGCTAGGCTCCTAAAAAGTCCCACACATGTGGTATCCCCGTACTCAGGAGAAGCAGCAGAATGTATTTTGGGGTGCAATTCCACATATAACCATGGCATGTGTGAGCAATATATCATTTAGTGACAACTTTTTGTAATTTTTTTTTTTTTTGTCATTATTCAATCACTTGGGACAAAAAAAAAATATTCAATGGGCTCAACATGTCTCTCAGCAATTTCCTTGGGGTGTCTACTTTCCAAAATGGGGTCATTTGGGGGGGTTTTGTACTGCCCTGCCATTTTAGCACCTCAAGAAATGAGATAGGCAGTCATAAATTTAAAGCTGTGTAAATTTCAGAAAATGTACCCTAGTTTGTAAACGCTATAACTTTTGCGCAAACCAATAAATATACGCTTATTGACATTTTTTTTACTAAAGACATGTGGCTGAATACATTTTGGCCTAAATGTATGACTAAAATTGAGTTTATTCGATTTTTCTTATAACAAAAAGTAGAAAATATCATTTTTTTTCAAAATTTTCGGTCTTTTTCTGTTTATATCGCAAAAAATAAAAATCGCAGAGGCAGTCAAATACCATTAAAAGAAAGCTCTATTTGTGGGAAGAAAAGGACGCAAATTTAATTTGGGTACAACATTGCATGTCCGCACAATTTACAGTTAAAGCAGCGCAGTGCCGAATCCCAAAAACAGGCTTGGTCCTAATGGCCCGAAATCGTCCGGGGCTTAAGTGGTTAATTATGTTATGTGACTAAGTGTAAAATTCTCATACAAGCTGAATGTTTAGTCAGCTGTAAAATTGTTTTTGTTCCAATAGTTTTTATTACAAATTGAAAGCATCATATAGCAGTTTATGCTTAAACAATTGTCAGAAAATTATCAAAACAAGGATGCATTTTCCAATACAATCAGTGACCCTGCCTGACCAGTTAAACATAGAACAACTATATCAAAAAACTTTTAGGCCCAGAAAGCTAGCTCTACTCATTAGCATGACGATTTGTCTAAGGCTATGAGCCCATATGTCTCAGCAACTAGGCACCAAGAAACGTCAACAGGTAATATTAAGTATCAATTAACAGTACAGTAAGTTGGTGAGCACCCATAGTTCCAGAATATGGGGGATATAAAAGCAATGTCAACTAGGACCGGTCCCGGTACCTCAAATCATGTGGTCTTGATCTCAGAAAAAAAAAGTTGGGTAGACTTTACGGTCCCCCAGCCGCATCCTGCCAAAAATTATTATTATTATGGTATAACAGAACCAATAACAGGAAAAATTAAAAAAGAAAGGGAGAAGAAAGAATTAGAATAGAGTAGAGCAGGGGCAGATCCGTGGGGGGGGGGCAATTGCTGCCCCAAGAAAATACTGGGCAGGCTGGGTGGCTGGCGGGTGAGGGGACGGGCAGTCAGGTCAGTAAGCGGGCCGGTGGGTGAACGAAAAGGCAGTACTGTGAGCGAACGAGCAGAGAGATTACATTTATCACGGCTCGCCCTGCATCACCGCAGTTCTGCCCTCACTGTGCAGCTGCGGGCAGCAGAGAGATTATATCATCTCGCTGCCCGCCCTCACGTGCTGAAAAGCTGGGGAGAGAAGCTTGTTTCTCTGCTGTCACTGTTGTTGCAGGATAGTGACAAGCTGCATCTGGTGGCAAGTAACGTAGCAAGTGACAAGCTACATCTGGTGGCAAGTAATGTGACAAGCTGCATATGGTGGCAGGCAATGTGGCAAGTGACAATCCACATCTAGTGGCAAGTGACAAGCTGCATCTGGTGGCAGGCAACAGTGGCAAGTGACAGTCCACATCCGATGGCATGTAACAAGCTGCATCTGGTGACATGCAATGTTGCAAGTGACAGTCTGCATCCGTTGGCAAGTAACATGGAAAGTATCAAGCTGCATCTGGTGACAGGCAATGGTGGCAAGTGACAATCCACATCTAATGGCAATGACATGGCAAGTGACAAGCTGCATTTGAAGGCAAGTGACATGGCAAGTGACAAGCTACATCTAATGGCAAGTAATGTGACAAGCTGCATCTGGTGGCAGGCGATGTGTCAAGTGACAATCCACATCTGGTGGCAATTAACATGGCAAGTGACAAGCTGCATCTGGTAGCAGGTGACATGGCGAGTGACAAGCTTCATCTGGTAGGTGACATGGCGAGTGACAAGCTGCATCTGGTGGCAGGCGATGGCGGGAAGGGACTAGACTGGACACTTTTTTAAACCTAGCTTGCTTAATTCTTTAACTACTGGTCAGTTTTTCATCGTTCATAATCCAGGATATTTTATGTTTCACCAATGTAACATTGATCACAGGTGATTTCCACCCACGCGCTATGGTTATTTTGGTTGCTAAAATAATGAAAAATATGAGAGTTCATAGATGTCTGGGGAACAGTAAACAGCACCATTTTGGCACCTCTGGGTACATTCTGTCCCTTCACTAAGTAGATCAAGTTGAACATCCTGATCCAGAAGTGTCAGACCTTCAGGCAGGACCACCAGATATGATACATATTACCTTCCTGTCCGCATCCCCAAAAACAGGGGTGAGGTACCAGGATATAATTTTGACAGCCTTGTCGGGACAAGGTACCAGCGTGATCACACTTTGTAATTTTCCTCCACCAAGGAAGTGTTAAGTATGCCCTTGTGCACCATGGTCGACCATTTTGTCGACACCTCAACTGTCTCCCCTAGGTCCGATTCCCATGCAGTTTGGTAGGAAGGTTTAATTCCCTGATTGCTGTACAGGGCATATAACTCTGTAATCCTTCCCCATGGTTCAGGCCCATGTATGCACCTGTTCTCAAACAAGTTAGTTATGTCAACCTTATCAAAACGGTCCGCCTGTTTTTTAGGTGCACATGAACAGATGCTCCATACAGTTTTGTGGTGCGACAGATGTCAGCAGTGACATGTCCACTGACATCTGATCTGCTCCACTAAATCCAGACAGATGGAAACCCTATTTTCCATCCATCGATCAGATCGGATGAAAACGGCCAAGCGGGCAGGTTTCATCCGATTCCCCATAGAGGCGAGGGGAGCTCTGACAGGTCCGTCCCTGCACAGTGAGCAGAGACTACAAAGAAAAAAGTATATTGATTGCCAGGATCAACCGTTAATTAATAATTAAAGTAGGAAAAAAAAAATATATAGTTTATCAATCTTTCATCTAGATGGTATAACCAAAAATACGCAGTCCTAGCGACCCTAAGACGCATATAACAAAACAGAGAGAATATAGTTCTCCCAAGAGGACCACTACTAGGACACAATGATTGATTCAAAAAAGGTTTAATTATATTGAAAAACACACACAGATTAATGAAAAAAGAGGGGACTAAATGTTTACCACACAGGTAGTTTAAAAAGTAGGACAACGTTGTCATATGTTAAACTACCTGTGTGGTAAACTGTTAGTCCCCTCTTTTTTCATTAATCTGTGTGTGTTTTTCAATATAATTAAACCTTTTTGAATCCATCGTGTCCTAGTAGTGGTCCTCTTGGGAGAACTATATTCTCTCTTTTTTGTTACTGTGAGCAGAGACTGACTTGTCATCTGCCGGCTCAGTGGGGATCAACGGATCGATCCCTCGGGAGCAAGCTGAGTGTGTACACGGACCGCCCCGTGTGAAAGGGGCCTTAAGGTTTGCATGAAGTGGATAATTTGGCATTGACAAATACGTCTCCACAGGGGGCATTTATAATTTTTCCTTAAAATAGCAAAGTTGTCTTATCCCCTTATGGTCTATAAAATGTGCTATTCTGTATAGACTCTTGTTGACCCACCATGTGAATTGGTTAATCTGTTGGCCTGGGAGGAAATGAGGATTATTGAAGTGGGGGGATTTTAAAGGGTACAACTTACATGCCGTGTCCCACAAACACAAGGAGTGGGATAAGGAAGGGCTCAACACCGCCTGACGCTCCTTTGCAGGGAACCACATTAGGAGATCCAGGGGAGAGTCGGGCTAGCCTGCACCTCCAAGTGGACCTAATCAGGCATGTATTTTTCAGCGAAAATTTTGTATAACTGGACCAACTGTGCCGCCCTATAGTATCACAAGAAATGGGGAACTCCTAGCCCGCCTCACCATTTGGACCTCTCCAAAGTAGAATGGGCCACCCTTGTTCCAGTTAAATTTATAGATCAGAGACTAACTGCCAGAAGAAAACAGGCAGAACTGGAATCGGAAGGGACCAAAAATAGTATAGTATTTGAGGAAGAACCGTCATCTTAACGGCCACTAGTCTTCGCGTCCAGGAAAGATTGTGGGCTTGCCAGGTCTTCAGGTCACATTCTGTAGAGTCATATAGAGGAGTGTAATTTGCCCGATACAGTGTGTCAATGTCAGAGGTCAGTTTAACCCCAAGATGTGGGAGCACCTGCATAGGTGCAATTTCAGAGAGTTCAAAAGTTTTCCGGTGCCTTTTGTTTAAGGCTCCAAAGCATACTGCCGCCAATCCCAGCTAGAAGCAATCCCTGGCGGGGGAAAATGGCAGAGCTTCGCCCCTCTCCCTCCTCCCATTATACAGAATAAAATCCCCTGAAGAAGCCGTTGGCGAAACGCATAATGATCCATTTGGTGATAACACAATGACCTTGCATGTGGCCCTCATCTATGGATAACCACCATAGAGATTCATTCGACTCAGGTTTGTACTATGGGCCATTTTGCTTAGGCTACTCTTTATTAACCACTTACACTATTCCTTAGCATATATGGGAGAGAGAATGTTGTGCTGGCACATATTTTATGATGTTTACAGTTTCTTATCAATTTTATTATTTTCTAATAAAATGTGATTTTTTTTCAACTTGGGACACTAGTGGCTACCTCAAGTCATTTTTTTTCTCCCTTTTTTATTCTTGTTCTTTTCCTCCTTGGACATCAGGCAAAGATTCAGTTCCAGCCTGACAGTCTATTTTGTCTCTAATGCCCCATACACACGATCGTTTTTCATGCCGTTAAAAATGCCATTTTTAAAAATGGGCATTAAAACCGATCGTGTGTATGCCCCAGAGCATTTTTAACGACGGCCATTAAAAATTTCGAACATGCTCTATTTTTTCACGTCGTTTTTCATGTCGTTTTTTTTAACGACGTGAAAAACGATAGTGTGTATGCTTTAACGACGTGAAAAAAAACGCGCATGCTCAGAATCAAGTATGAGACGGGAGCGCTCGTTCTGGTAAAACTAGCGTTCGTAATGGAGATAGCACATTCATCACACAGTAACAGACTGAAAAGCACGAGGCTGAAAAGCGCGAATCGTCGCTCAACAAACTTTACTAACATGAAGGGTGTCGCCATTCGAACGGAACTTCCCCTTTATAGTGCCGTCGTATGTGCTGTACGTCACTGCGCTTTGCTCGAGCGTTTTTTTTAATGATCGTGTGTACGCAAGACAGGCTTGAGAGGAAACATGAAAAAAAACGACAAGAAAAACGTTGGTTTAAAAAATGGCATGAAAAATGATCATGTGTATGGGGCATAAGGTCCAAGTTTGGGTTTTGTTTCTGTCGGATCAGACAACTCTCTTTTTTTTTTCTTTATTGCGTATAAGAGCATCTGCGTTCTTCCTTAGATGGGAGGCTATTTGAATCCGATAACCCCTGATTGCGGCTTCGTGAGCCACCCAGTTGATCACTGGAGAAGTGTCCTTAGGGTTATTTGAGGCAAAATATTCCTTAAGATGTTGTCCTATATCAAAACAGACTGATAGACTATTCAGAAGTGATCCATTAATTCTCTGTGGGGCAGGGCCCTTTTTCACTGTTAAAGTGCCACGTGATGTCCAGAGCAAAGAGTGGTCTGGCCAGGTCATGTCTACTATTTCTCTAGCCCGGAAGATGGGCACTGCATCAGGGTTCGTAAAAAAAATAAATGGTCAATTCTAGAGTAGGTGCGGTGGACAAGAACATGTAGTCTTTCCTGGAGGGGTTGAGTTTCGGCCATACATCAATCAAATTGTGGTAATGCAACATTTTAGCCAGTTTTGACCCAATTTTGGGGTAATGTCTAGAGCAGTGGTTCTCAACCTTTTAGTGCCGTGACCCCTTGATAAAATTTCCCATGTTGTGGGGACCCCTAACAGTAAAATTATTTTCGTAGCGTGGGTTGTCAGCACCCAAGGCAAAACAAGTAATTTGCGCCCCTAACCCATGGAAATTTAGCGCTCCCTGAGCTCCTCCACTCGTACAATATAAAAACCCCTTATGGTACATTTTAGGATGTACCACTCTTTCTCTTTGTTCTCCTTTCTTTCCCTTTTATCTCTCGCTATCCTAATTTATTTATTTTTTTCCTCCCATCCCTCTCTCTAGCCTTCTTTCTTGTTTTTTCTCTTATTCATTCTCTCCTTTTTTCTTTCTTCCTCCCCCTCTTTTCCTCTCCCTTCCATGTATTCTCTATTTTTATTCCTTCTCTTACTCCTTGGTGGGGGGGAATGGGATAAGTGAGAGTGCTGGGGGGGGGGGGTTCTGATCACTCTTTGGTGCTCTTGATCAAGGTCATCTGCTGATCTGAGAACTGTAGTGGGGACTTTTAATGGCAACTCTAATCACAGGTCGTGTTACCCACTGTGTCTCCGACTTTGTGGTGTCTCATAGCAGTGACACCTATGCTGAAATCAGGAGATAGGGTCTCCTCCAGCCCTTCCCACCTCACATTCCTCACCAGTCAGTGGACCTCTAGTCTCTGCCCCCCCAGCCATGCCGTGAACTGAATGGGCGGCTGCGAAGAGGCTGAGTGGGCTCCAGGAACAGCCCAGCTGGGCAGCCGCAAAAAGGCTGGGAGAGCGGTGCGGGCTTCAGGAACAGCCCAGGATTTGGTGACCCCTGGCAAATCATCATTTGACCCCTGAGGGGGTCCCGACCCCCAGGTTGAGAACCACTGGTCTAGAGGAAGACAATGGTCTCCTGGTCTTGTCAAAAATAGTCTAGGGCTACATTGGAATCCCCCCACAGAGAGGACCATCACCCTTAAGTCAGGGGACACAGCATGAAGCAAAGTTCTAAAAAAAAAAAAAGAAGGAAAGTTGACCCGACTTAGGCACGTAGTAAGAGATTCATGAAAAAGGGGAGCCCTCCAGGTGCCCTACTAGCATCAAATAACGTCTCTCTGGGTCGCAAATCTTCTTTTCCAGTAAGAAAGATACCCGTTTGGAAAAGCAGATCGCCACACCCCCAGTCTTGCCCGGACCATTTGTCAAGTAAAAATGGGAAAATCACCAGGACCGGATGGTCTCCCTATTGAATTTTATAGGGCTCACAGAGAGCTTTTATCTCCTGTACTGGCCTCTCTTTACTCAGTGTCTGAAGGAGGGATCCATGCTGGATTCAATGAGCCAAGCTCATATAGTCCTAATTTACAAGCATCCAAAAGACCCATCCTCCTGTGCTTCATACAGGCCTATTGCACTTTTGAATGTAGATTTCAAGATTTTGACTAAGTTAATCTCCCGACGATTACAACCGTTGATGTCTAATATCATTGATTCAGATCAGACGGGCTTTATGCCTGGCAGATCCACTGATGTGAACTTGAGGAGATTATATACCAATATTTATGCTTCACATCTTAATATAGGATCTAGGGTTATTGCCTCTCTGGACATTGAGGAGGGCCTTTCATACCTTGGAGTGGCCCTTCCTGTGGGAAGTACTCCGCAGAATGGGCTTCCCAACAGTATTTATAAAATGGTTACAGGTCTTATATAGGAATCCCAGAGCTGCAGTAAAGATGGGAGGAGGGTTGTCGGCTTCCTTTTCACTATTTAGGGGAACTCGCCAGGGCTGCCCTCTCTCCCCAGCCCTTTTTGCGATTGCTATGGAGCCAGTGGCAGAGGCTCTACGTACTTCCCCCAATATTAGGGGATTGCGGATCGGTTGGCTGGAGGATAGGGTAGCTCTGTATGCAGACAACCTCTTATTATTCTTATTCTTAAATTCTCGTTACAAGGGGCTTTAGATATATTGAATTATTTTTCAACGGTTACAGGGCTGAAGGTAAACTGGACTAAGTCATTGTTCCCAATAGATATGGAGGCTCGTAGTACGGCTATGAAGGAAACTCCACTGCAGTGGGTAGATAATTTTAAGTATTTAGGAGTGATAATTTCACGTCGGTCTTCTGAATTTATGTCTCTGAATTTGACCCCAATTTTGGGAGATACGGAGTCTAAATTAAAAGTATGGAAGTCTCTACCATTGTCTCTATTGGGACGCATTAATCTTTTAAAAATGAAAATTATACCTAAATTCATGTACTTGTTTAGACATTCTCCTCTATGGCTCCCTGCATCTTTTTTCAAAAGACTAAATCAGTTTTCATCTTTTCTATGGGGTAAAAAAACCCCTAGGTATAAATTAAGTTCCTTGATGCGCCCTTGTGAAGAGGGAGAATTAGCTTTTCCAGACTTATACAAATATTTTTTTAGCCACTCAGTTGGTTACAGCCGCATGGTGGTTAAATCCAGATTTATACAACCCTTGTACCCGACTGGAAGCAGCAGTAGTAGGTTCCGTAGAAGCTCTCAAGGTACTGTTATTTAAGGGATGTAGGGCACTTCATCAGGTGACTATTCCTATGCTTAATACTATTCGAGCTTGGGAGGCCGGCCTTAGATGTGAGGGTTATCCAAAGGGAGCGGTCTATCCAAATGCCCCTCTATGGCTAAACCCTACCCTCTCTCAATTCTTTAAAACACCAGACCCTATAGCATGGACCAAATACAATATTAAATTACTTGCTCAAGTGGTTACTGATCAGAGGCTATCTACCTTCTCTCCACTGACCTAAATTTTTACTCTTCCTAGCTCTTATCTATTTAGATACTACCAGCTTTCACATACTTTTCATGCACAGTTTCCACAGGATAGTTTAACGATGATACAATCTACTTTGGAGTTAGTACTTGGGTCTGAGTGTCTGGATAAGCCTACCTCAAGACTCTATTCTCATCTTAATTTAACCTCTATCCTGCCATTAGAGAGTCTTCGAGCTAGGTGGATTCGAGATATACCAGATTTGAGTATGGAGGATTGGAGCTGTGTGTGGGATTTCTCTTTGAGATCTCTGGTCTCCTTGAGGGATCGTGTTATCCAATTTAAACTCATACACAGAGCATATATCACGCCATATAGACTTCAAAAGATAAATCCTGCTCGTTCCTCTAAGTGCTGGAGGTGCGGAGCAGCTCGAGGGGATTTCACACACATCTTCTGGACCTGTCCATATATAGTTAAATTTTGGATGGAGCTAGTGGATCTATTAAATTCTATCACTTCTGCTCCTTTACCGTTTTCAATATCAGTCTGTTTGCTGGGCTTAGTAGAGGATATTACCCCTATAGAGACCGAACAAATATTTATTAATACAACATTATTCTATGCAAGAAAATCTATTGCATTATATTGGAAGAAACCTCATCCTCCTCCCCTGATATACTGGAAACAATTGATTAATAATAATCTTCAATTGTATAGAGATACTTATAGGAATAGGGGTTGCCCTAGTAAGTATGATAAGGTTTGGGCAAAGTGGCTGGATAAGCCATATACGGCACCTAACATAGAGGGAGGTAACAATTTATGGAAGGGATGTTCCCTATATGGGATATTTGTGTTTAGAATATGATTGGAAATAATAGTGATAATCATTTTTTTTTTTATTTCTTGTTTTTGCTATGCAAGGTGATGATCGTGTTATATTACTAATATATTTTAGATTTAATGTGTATGATGTGTTATGTTATGTTTGTTTAAGAAATTAAATAAAAAGATTTATAAAAAAATAAAATAAATGGGGGCAATAGTGGTGCAAAAAGTTTGGGTTGTAGTTCGGTGGAAATTGCATCTCCTGAAGGAAGAACACATCTTCATTAACCACTTGACAACCAGGCCAATTCTGGCACTTTGCTCCTACCTGTAAAAATCATAAAAAAAATTTGCTGGAAAATTATACAGAACCCCCAAACATTGTATATGTTTTTTTTTTTAGCAGAGACCCTAGAGAATACAATGGCGGTCATTGCAACTTTTTATCTCACACGGTATTTGCGCAGCAATTTTTCAAACACTTTTTTTGGGGAAAAAAATGTTTCAGGCTTTAAACAAAAAAAAAAAAAACAGTAAAGTTAACCCAATTTTTTTGCATAATGTGAAAAATGAAGTTACGCCAAGTAAATAGATACCTAACATGTCACGCTTCAAAATTGCACACGCTCGTGGAATGGCGCCAAACTTGGGTACTTAAAAATCCCATAGGCGACACTTTAATTTTTTTTACTGGTTACATGTTTTGAGTTAGAGGAGGTCTAGGGCTAGAATTATTACTCTCGCTCTAACATTTTTTTATTGTTAATTTTACTTACATTTTTTTATTTTGACACAGAGCAAATTTTCCAAGGATGAGGGCTGCTTTCCAGGACTTAGACTGGGAGGGAATATTGGCATCAATGGGCACAGAACAGAAATGGGAATTCTTCAAAGACTGTTTTGTGAACTCACTGCAAAGTATATTCCCATGGGCAATAAGTTTAAAAGGCTAAAATAAGTTTAAAAGGCAATAAGTTTAAAAGGCTAAAAATAAAACCTATGTGGCTCACTGCCAAAGTTAAAAAAAAGCTATAAACTATAAGAAAAGCGCTTTTAAAAAAATATAAAAATGAGGGAACACTAGTGTCATTTAAATGTTACAAAGAATATAACAGGATATGTAAAAAGGAAATCAAGGATGCAAAAATTCAAAACGAACGACAGATTGCAAAAGATAGTAGGACAAACCCCAAAAAATTATTCAAATATATTAATAGTAAAAAGGTCAAATCTGAGCATGTAGGCCCTTTACAAAATAATCTAGAGTGGGTGACTGGGGACAAAGAGAAGGCTAATTTATTAAATAATTTCTTCAGTTTTGTTTATACAAAGGAGCATGGAGGAGCTCATGTACAAAATGGGGGTGGTAGTGACACAGCCCCAAATCCACAATGGCTCAAAGGTGATATGGTCCAGATATATTTAGACAGAATAAAGGCGGATAAAGCACCTGGACCAGATGGCATACACCCACGGATCCTAAAATAATTGAGCTCTGTAATTTTAAAGCCATTGTATTTAATTTTTAGGGACTCATTAATGACAGGAATAGTACCACTGGATTGGCGCAGGGCAAATGTGGTGCCTATATTTAAAAAGGGAACTAAGTCTTTACCAAGTAACTATAGACCTGTTAGTTTAACTTCTATAGTTGAGAAGATACTGGAGAGATTAATAAAAGACCACATAGATGAGTTCTTGCTGGAAAAAAAATATTTTAAGCAACAGACAGCATAGATTCATGTAAGACAAAAGTTGTCAGACAAACCTGATTTATTTTTATGAAGAGGTAAGTAAAATCTTGGACAGAGGGGTGGCTGTGGACGTGGTATACTTGGGTTTTGCAAAAGCGTTCGATACAGTTCCCCACACACGGCTCATGTGCAAGGTAAAGTCTACAGGATTGGAAATATCAGTTTGTAAATGGATAGAAAACTGGCTAAAAGACAGAATTCAGAGAGTAGTGGTTAATGATTCTTACTCTGAATGGTCTAAAGTTGTCAGTGGTGTGCCCCAAGGTTCAGTGCTGGGACTCTTACTTTTTAATATCTTTATAAATGATATTGGGTCTGAGATCAAAAGTAAAATTTCTGTCTTTGCAGATGACACTAAGCTATGCAGTGGAATAACGTCCTTACAGGATGTCGCCAATTTACAAGCCGACCTCAATGCTCTGTCTAATTGGGCGACTATGTGGCAGATGAGGTTTAATGTTGATAAATGTAAAATTATGCACTTGGGGGCTAAGAATATGAATGCATCATACATACTAGGGGGAGTACAACTGGAGGGATCCATAGTGGAGAAGGATCTGGGGGTTTTGGTAGATCATAAGCTCAATAATGGCATGCAATGCCAAGCTGCAGTTTCCAAAGCGCGCAAAGTCCTTTCTTGTATTAAGAGAGGTATGGACTCCAGAGAGAGAGATATTATTTTGCCCCTGTACAAATCAATTAGTAAGACCTCATCTGGAATATGCAGTTCAGTTTTGGGCCCCAGTTCTCAAAAAGGATATTGGGTAACTGGAGAAAGTGCAAAGAAGGGCAACCAAACTGATAAGAGGCATGGAGGAGCTCAGTTATGAGGAAAGATTAGAGGAACTGAATTTATTCACTCTTGAGAAGAGGAGATTAAGGGGTGATATGATCAACATGTACAAATATATAAGGGGTCCATATTGTGAACTTGGTGTTGGAGTTATTCACTTTACGGTCAACACAAATGACAAGGGAGCACTCTTTGTGTCTAGAGGAAAAGAGATTTCACCTCCAAATACGGAAAGGTTTCTTCACAGTAAGAGCTGTGAAAATGTGGAATAGACTCCCTGCAGAGGTGGTTCTGGCCAGCTCAGTAGATTTCTTTAAGAAGGGCCTGGATTCTTTCTTAAATGTACATAATATAACTGGGTACTGACATTTATAGGTAAAGTTGATCCGGGGAATATCCGATTGCCTCTCGGGGGATCAGGAAGGAATTTTTTCCCCTGCTGTAGTAAATTGGATCATGCTCTGCTGGTTTTTTTTTGCCTTCCTCTGGATCAACTGTGGGTATGGGATTGTACAATACTTTTTTTTTTATGGTTGAACTGGATGGACTTGTGTCTTTTTTCAACCTGACTAACTATGTAACTATGATCACTTTTATTCCTATTACAGGGAATGTAAACATTCCTTGTAATAGGAATATGACATGACATGACCTCTTTACAGTGAGATATGGGGTCAGTAAGACCCCTCATCTCACCACTAGGCTGGGAAGCCTAAAATGAAAAAAAACGATCCTGGCTTCCTAGCCGAGGCGGCCCTGTTTTTTGTAATACAGAGGCTGGGCGTGACGTCATAACATCTCGCCCGGCCTCCGACGATCATAGAGACTCCGTCGACCATCTGGTCCGCCAGAAAACATATATGGTCAAGAACCGGGGCGGGCGGATCTGTTCTCCGACTCGCTGATTGCACAGGTGAGTCGATAGAAGCACCGGAGGGTGATGGGAGGGGGGGGGGGCGACGTCCGTCAGAACGATCAAGCGGCGGAACAGCCACTATGATCATTCTTATGGTGTAGGGAATCGCCGGCTGAAACCGGCAATATCTGAATGATGCATGGGGCTGCAGGTATCATTCAGATATACCCCCACAAAGCCGAGGACGTCTTTAGACGTTAGACGGTCGTCAAGTGGTTAAAGGGGTTGTAAACCTTCCTGTTTTTTCCCCTAATGCATCCTATGCATTAAGGTGAAAAAACATCTGATAGTTACCGGCCCCCCGTTTTACATACCTGAGTCCTCGAAAGTCGCGCATCGAGAACGCGCTGGATCTCGGCCCGGGCTTCTCGGCTCTTCATTGGATAGATTGATAGCAGCGCAGCCATTGGCTCCCACTGCTGTCAATCAAATCCAATGACGCCGCCGAGGGACCCCAGAATACGACGTTCGGGGCCACTTTGTGCAAAGCGAACTGCACAGTGGAGTTAAGTTTTGATATGTTTGTTATTTTAAAAAAAAATAAAAATAAATAAAACCTTTAGTATCACTTTAAGGATTTGTAATGCTGGAAGGCCGTTCTCCATTTTACCAAATAATTCAGCCCCTTAACAATGTAGGTGACAGATTTGTCTGCCATAGTGCACAAAGAGAGACAAAAGTTCATAAAATATAGTTTTTGAAGGTGTTTTGTGTTTTTTCTTATAGGACACTTTGCAGTAAAGCAGGGAAAACATGTTTTTACTAAACAAGAATGCTGTAGACACACAAAGTACTTTTACAATTGTAGGAAAATGATTCAAGAGATAAAGTATTACATACACATTTGTGTAAAATTTTGAGGGCAAGTTAACGCCTCCAACTTGTGTTTTCCTGTTTCAATATTTTTATTGGAGTTTCAAAAGTCGTAACAAGCCGTGGTTTGCCCGCGCAGGGGCGACATTGAACAGATATGTAAGGAAGTAGCGAGTGAACTCGTAATAACATTACAATAAACTGTAACCAGGGCCATAAAGGACAAGGTTGAAAATTAGGCATGTGTCAGACTATATTAATCTGTACCTTTTGAGTACAGCAGTTTACATTGCTAGCTTTCATATAAGAAAGTAAGAGGAGAAAGAGGAAACAGGGAAACAAGAGAAAAAGTAAGAGAGAGAAAACAGAGGAAAAAAAGAGCCACAGGAGAGGGCGAGTAC
Source organism: Rana muscosa (assembly GCA_029206835.1). Taxonomy (NCBI): domain Eukaryota; kingdom Metazoa; phylum Chordata; class Amphibia; order Anura; family Ranidae; genus Rana; species Rana muscosa. Next base: position 83,380,141 of record CM055126.1, read on the forward strand.
CATGGACAAGGGACCTGCCAAAATAAGGTTTAAAGTCGATCATAACTAGTCGAGGGCAGGGATGGAAGGGAGTAACTTATCCACGGTTCCCAGATTTTCAAAAAATTTGCATGTAAATACGTCAGTATACTGGACAGCTGCTCATCAATCATTATAGCTGTCATTCTGGTTCTCACCCCCTGGAAAGCAACGGGAGAAAGGGATATCACCACTCCAGGAAGTTAAAGTAAAAGCCTTTCCTCCAGATTAGAAGCCCCAGATGCTGGCAATGCATGTAACAATGCAACAATGGGAAGAAATTGTGGACAGCCGCACTCCAAAAAAGTTTTTGCCTTTTCAAAAATGGACATCAAAAATACATGCCAAAGCAGAACAGAACGAACAGAAGATCTGACGCGTTTCACACTAACAAACAGTGCTTAGTCAATGGAAAGCAGCAGACTGAGTCTTCCAGGCCTGGGCAATGGCTCTCTTGGTGGAAATAAAAAGATATGTGGCCAATGGGGTGTAAAGAGGTCCGGTATAGGGCAATGTAAGAGAGCCAGTCAGGCATCCTTGCGGATTATCATATGAAATAATGTCTGCAACAGGCCAAAGTCCCTGGACCAGAAGCCGATCAAGCGTGGGCAAGACCACCACATATGTAGGACATCCCCACGTTGACCACAATTCTGAAAACATCTATCATTGCTGCCAGGATAAGCACGGGCCAGCCTATCCGGGACCCAGTACCACCGCAGGAGCACTTTATAAGCGGCCTCTAGGGTGGTAGTGTTGAATGAACATTTTGCAATTGATGTCCAGGCTTTACTCCAGTCCTCCCCCTCAATACCAGATCCAAGTTCTCGCTCCCATTGTCACATAAAAAAAGGGGTTGATAAATACGACCTACTATTAAGAGAGGCATAAAGCGATGAGATAAGACCAGGGGACCCCAGAGAATGTTAACAAGTATGTTTGAAAGAAGTCTTGCGAAAAGGAAAGGTGGAGGTACGACAAAGAGACAAAATCCAATTGTGCAATTGCAAATAGTGGAAGTGCTCATGCCTGGGAATCTCGTATATCCCCTTAAGGGCCTCCTTGTGGGATCAGAGCAGCTGTTAAGGAGCTTATTTAACCGTTTGTGGTAATTCCTTTGAGAAGCACGTTTCATGGTGGTGCACATTATCATATTTTTTTTTTTTTTTTACTGCAAGAGAGAAGAAATGCTGATATTTTGGAACTGAGCATTTTTTGCATTATAGCACATTTGCGCATGATATACAGTATGGACTTGATTTATATGTATTTTTTAATTTAAGATTTTTATAGAGTATGGTTAGGGCACTTAACTGTGTTTCTTAGGAGATGTATTGATTTGTATAAGAACAATGCATTTGGGATATTGTTTTCTTGTAGACTATACACAACAAATTGCAATGGCCATTTTTCCTGCTTTCAACACATTAACTTTATGGACAACATGTTTACTTGCCTATTCTAATAGGCAGCAAGTAAACATGTTTTCTATAAAGCTGATGTGTTGAAAGCAGAAAAAATGGGCATTACAGTTTGTGTATAGCCTACAATAAAACAATACAGTGGAACCTCGGATTACGAGCATAATCCGTTCCAGGAGAATGCTCGTAATCCAAAGTACTCGCATATCAAAGCAAGTTTCCCCATTGAAGTCAATGGAAACGAAAATAATTTTTTCCACATTGACTTCAATGTCATGCAATACTGCATGCAGCCAGAGGCGGGGGGGCACTGGAGAGCCTCAGAAACGGCCTAAAAGGCCCGAGGACACTTCGGCTGACCTCGGCAAACCTCAGAAAGACTTCCTACCCGAGATTTGCAGAGGTCAGCCGTGCTGTCCTCGGGCCTTTCCGTACATTTCTGAACGGCTGCGATCGGCGACGTTCGGCTCTGCTCCTGCGCCCCCCACCTCAGGCCAAAAGCGGTGCTGCACACCGCTTTGGCCTGAATTGTGCTCATTTTGTGAGACAACACTCGCAAACCAAGTTATGATTTTTTTAAATACAGTGCGCATATTGCGAAACGCTCGTTAACCACGTTACTCGCAATCCGAGGTTCCACTGTATTCCAAAGTGCATTGTTCTTGTACAAATCAATACTAGCATTATCTTGTTACAATGGCATCTGCAAGTTGGTGGAATAAATCCCACCAACTTGCAGATGCCATTGTAACAAGATAATATTGTGGAAAAAAATCTGCGCTAAACCCTATTGAATCATTAACCAAGTGAAAATTGTGTGAAAAAAAGGAAATAATAATCAGAATGGTATATAAACCAAATATGGTGAAAAATTGGTGCAGCAACTAAAAACATTAAATATTCAGTCCATAAAAGTGTAAACAAAAATGAGTGCGCTACCACATACATGACAAAACATGGATCTTAAGAAAACAGTTGATGGAAGCAACTTCACAGTTCCCAGGATCCACACATACAACAGAATAACAGCTTGTCTGCAAATAAGGTAAGGTAGGATTTTCTATTCATCAAAGAAAGTAATAAAATCGCCGCCACTTACCAGATTTGATGGATCTCAAGTAATTGAGATCAAAAGGGCATGTCAGAACACCACCAGCCAGATAAGGATCAGCATCAACGGATTCCAATGAAGGTGCAGATATCCCGTCTGTACTGTGTAAGACTCCTGTTTGCAAAGAATCCTGCACGCCAAATGGATATCCCGACTTGCTCACCGTACCGGTAATATTAAAAAGGGCAGAAGAAGGAAGACTAAATGGTGTAGTTTGTTTTAAAAGATTTATTCCTCAAAATCGGGACATAACACCAAACAAAGTTCAAAAAACAAAGTTCAAAAAGCACGATCACGGCTCACAGCCTGACCGGCTCAAGTGTAACGTCTGGGATAGTGACTCTCTCACCGGTACGGTGAGAAAGTCGGGATATCCATTTGGCGTGCAGGATTCTTTGCAAACAGGAGTCTTACACACATGCGGGATATCTGCACCTTCATTGGAATCCGTTGATGCTGATCCTTATCTGGCTGGTGGTGTTCTGACATGCCCTTTTGATCTCAATTACTTGAGATCCATCAAATCTGGTAAGCGTCTGTGATTTTATTACTTTCTTTGATGAACAGAAAATCCTATCTTACCTTATCTGCAGACAAGCTGTTATTCTGTTGTATGTGTGGATCCTGGGAACTGTGAAGTTGCTTTCATCAACTGTTTTCTTTAAGATCCCCATTTTGTATATTCTTTTTGGGACTATCAATGTACCAATCCTGAGATAATAACTTTTTATAAGAATTCAATATATTTTTTCTGTTTTGTCATTTATGTGGTAGCGCACTAATTGTTCTTTATACAACAAGATAATATTAGTCACTTTTAGCTGTCAGTGATCTAAATGTTATTTTTTTCATTGTTAAAATAGTTAAACGTTCCTGCCTGTATTTGTTCATATATGGGTAAATACATGTTTTATGTTTGTTTTACAGAACGGAGAGCAGATACAGTTATGGAACATTCTGAAGGTATTAAGGGTTTCCAGGCTGTTCTTCAGCAAATTAATAAACTCATGAACTACCCAAGCACACTTCAGGCACAGACTGAATTAGGTAAAGTGGCTTATTGTTTTGTTTTTCTAATGCTTTGCAATTTTATTTTTAATTTACTATACAAGAAGAAATGTACAACCCAAACTTTGTACTTATATATGCAGAAATGATACGGGGGGGGGGGGGATTAAACAGACTAAAGCCTCATACACACGGCCGAGAATCTCGTCGCAAAAAAAACGTTGTTTTTCTCAACGGGTTTCTTGTCAAGCTTGACGAGATTCTTGTCAAGCTTTCCTTGCATACACACTGTCAATCCAAAATCTCGTCATTGTAAAGCGCGGTCACGTACAACACGTACAACGGCAGTATAAAGGGGAAGTTCTATTCCAATGGTGTCACCCATTTGCTGATCTCGTGTTACCGCATGTTAGTAAAAGTTTGGGAAGAGACAATTTGAGCTTTTCAGTCTTTATGCTTTCAGTTCATTTTCTGTGGTTCAGTTTGTGCTTGTGGGTTCGTATCTTGTCTTTCAGGCTGTCTAATCAGGTCGTATCTGTTTTACAGTGTGTTCTTGTCCACTTGTTTCTGATTTTCAGGTCGTTCTTGCTGTTCTTAAGTGCGTTCTGTTTAGTACGTTCTGATCAGACGACCGTCTTCTAGCCATGTTGCGGGTACGTTCTTGTCGTAGAGTTTGTGCTGTGCGGGCGCTTGGTGTTGGTCTGATTGCCTTGGACCAAGACCAGTCCATGAACAGGGTGAGGAGGAGTTCATGGACCAAGAATTGGTTGCTCCATCTGGACCAATTCTGTCATATGCCTCTGCTGCTGGAGATCCAGGAGAATAATCCTGATGACTACAGGAATTTTCTTAGGATGTCTGACCCCGTTTTTCAGCATCTGTTGGCTTTGGTGTCCCCCTATATCACCAGGCAGGACACCGTTATGCGGGAAGCCATCACTGCTGAGCAGAGGCTCATCGCCACGTTGCGATATCTGGCGGCAGGGAGAAGCTTGCAGGACCTGAAGTTCACGACAGGCATCTCCCCCCAGGCTCTGGGCCTCATAATCCCAGACACCTGTTCTGCCATCATCCAAGCCCTGCAAGAGGACTATATGAGGGTAAGTTTTGTCCTTTAACATCACATTCTATGTATTTAATGTATGATAATGTATTGTATTTCTTTCATCCTTCCCTAATTACCATGATTGTAATATGCTGTGAATGTCCCCTTTGTCCCCATGCATGCTGGAAGTTTTTCAGGCCCCTTTTTTGGCCTACATGCATACTTTCCTTCACTTACCTCTCCAGCAAGCTAGCCTAGTCTGTTAACAATGTATTTTGTCAGCTCCATTGTAGTGTTCCCCCCCCCCCCTCAAATGGTTTCTAAAGTGTAATTTTTTCTAAATAATATTTTTTGGGGAGGCCCAAACTCATCTAGCCCCCCAAAAATAAAAACAATGGGCCATCAGAGGTGGGTGAGGAATGTGATAATTGTGCCTTATATTTTGAATTGTAAATAATCCTTAAAATAAATGTTATACTGATGTTGGCCAAGAATGTTTGTGTATAATCTGCTTGCAATGATATGTGCAAAAGTACTAAGATTTTTGTATCTTGTTTGATTCCACGGCTTCCTTCCTCGCCACAGGAATGGCAGACTGTGGCATCGGAGTTTGCCACGCGGTTTGACTTCCCCATCTGCGGTGGAGCCATTGACGGGAAGCACGCCCGCATCGTGCCACCACCCCGTAAGGGCTCCTTTTTCTACAACTACAAGGGGTTTCATAGCATTGTGCTGATAGCGGTGGTGTCAGCACAGTATGAGTTCCTCTATGTGGATGTGGGGAAGAATGGCCGGATGTCGGATGGGGGAGCCTTCAGCCAGAAGGAGTTTGCTCTTTGTCTCCAGAGTGATGACCTTGTATTGCCACCGGATGCAGGGAATGTTGAAGGACTCCCCTTTGTTTTTTTGGCTGATGAAGCCTATGGTCTGGGACCGCATCTCATGAGGCCTTTCCCCCAGAGGACCCTCACCCCGGAGAGGAGGGTGTTCAACTACCGGCTGGCCAGAGCCCGAAGAGTTGTGGAGAATGCCTTTGGGATATTGGCCAGTCGGTTCCGCCTATTTTTAACATCAATTCACATGGCGGAGTACAAACTCAACTATATTGTATTTTGTTGCTGTGTTCTCCACAATTTTTTGCGAAAGCAATCGCCAACTTATATGGCCACAGTTGGGCCCGAGGCCGGACTTGCAGCAGACAATACCCTGCCGGGCATAGAACATGTCCGTGTTGGCTTGCCCCCCCAAAGTGCCCGTGCAATCCGCCAGAACTATGTTGACTATTTCATGGGTAGGGGGGCCATTCCAATGGCAGCCAATGTTTAATCATTTTTAGGATTAACCCAAAAAAAAAATCCTGAACTTTAATTTTTGATTTATTGTTGGTTTTTATTTTAGCTGTCTCCTAGTTTTTCAAAGTGTACTGGTAGTGCCAAGTGTATTTTCCTTAGTAAAGACCAAACATTTCACTGGTAACCCCAAAAATAAACCCAAAAAAGGTTATAGTGGATTAGAAAAAAAGAAGCCACACTTTGTTGTCTTTAAAATGTTTGACTCTGTGCACAATCACACATGGTCTTTATAACATTTTTTGTGTGTCAACTTTTTTTTTAACACATTTTTTGGGTTTGCCATAAACTGGCATTATTTTTTTATTTTTTTATGAAATTACAAAAACTCTCATAAATATACCTCAAAATACAACAATGTAAACCTCTAGGCAATATCTAAGACATTAGATTGTTTAAAAAATGTCTATCTGCCCTTCATAAGATGGGGTGTTGTCACCCCTGAACAAGACAAAATTTGAAGATGCACACCATATTTTTGAGGGCCAAATAGGTTATTTACTTCCTCATCCCTATTGTCAACATGTGCTATGCGCCATAATGGGGGATCATTTGACGTGTTTTGGAGGTGCAACCCCTTCTTCCTTTCACCTACTTGAGTTGTGAGGAAGGGGTTGCACCCACAAAACACGTACATGGAGATCCCATGATGGCAGATAGCACATGTTGACCCACTGTGTGCATCTTCAAATTTTGTCATGTTGGAAAACGATCAAAAAAAAGTGTAGAAAAACGTATTAAAAAAATAAGGTTTATTCTATTTGCCCCAACACATCAATGATGTCCTTAAATGTATGCTCCATAGCATTCATCCTTTTCTTCATGATGTCCAGTTCACTACTACACTCCATTATTTGTTGGATGATTCTTTGTGCACTATCACTGGAGAATCAAGGACTTTCTTCAACATGTTCATCCCCTAATAAACAAAAAAAAATATATAAAAAATCTGCAGGCCTACATCTCTTACCTAAAGCTGTGGTGACAGACACTGACCTGTTGTAGTGACAAGTTCCACCACCTCGTCCACCTCTTATTCCTCAACTTCTCCTTTACCCACTTCTACTTCCTCCACATCCTCAGGTTGGGCTTGTTGTCGAGGTTGGGGTTCTTTAAGAGGTGTTGGGTTCCTCGGCTCCGAGGAGTGGTGTCCTCCCAGTCTTCTCTCCCCTATGAGAATGAAACAAATGGTACACTTAGCACACAGATATTTGAAGTCAAAAATAGGAATATGATACATTGCTTGCAAGTGGGGTACAATTGTCTGTTTTGGCACAGTTCCAAGCTGAAGACATGATTTTTGAACTTAACAAAGCTGGAATACTTACCTTTTTGTGACAATTTTCTCACATGCCCCCCCCCCCAGTACCCACTGTAGCACCTGTGTGGAACACCCTAAAAAGGGGCCACACTATAGTGCTCCTGTGAGTGCAGATGTGTAAACAACTGCTGAGTGTCCTCTCCTTTACATTGATTCAAGTTTGCATTTCATTCTAGTTACAAACACATCATCTAGACAACAATGTCATAACATTTATGGAATATAAACAGACATTTTAAGAAAAAAAAAAAACATGGATATTCCAAAAACATCGTATGTAGTGGGCAAACAATGTGTCTTTATCAATCGATTACTGTGCCCACTAAGTTTTTAAAGATTACATTTTCTAATGTACAATAGTAAAAAGCAACAACATGGAGCAACATACAAGTTGTGAAATACAAGAATAGGGACACAGGAGAAGTAGTTACTTTTTTCTAGCATTCTCTTAATGCTCCTTAACTGCTCCGGCTCCCTCAGTTTGAGGTCAGACCACCTCTTTCTGAGCTGCTCCTTTGATCTTTAAACCCCAAAATGTCGCTTCAGACTTTTTGCCACTTGCTTCATGATTTTGGACTTCCTTAGATTAGGGTGAGTATACGGCACATGCTTCCCATCATAATCTGACCTATTCAATATGTCAACCATCTCCGCAAAGGACATATTAGATGCCTTGTATCTTCTCCTTGTTCGTGACGTTTCACGCTTCGGGCTTGTCTGCTCGTTGGAGGAATTAACAGACACCTGTTGTGACTCCGCCATGTCGTCTGCGTGCCGAAAGAGAAGGCGCGGGGAAACATCGCGAAAGAACGTCATGGGCGGGCGACGTGTGTCACGCATGCGTAGTGTGTATAAACCTAACACACGTGGCGTACCTACGTTCTGTGTGTGGAGGAAGGAGTAAGAGCGCCGAACATTAGACCAAAGGTAATATTTTAACTTGGTTCATCAGTGGCCTATACTGCATAGAGATTGAAGAAGCATATATGGGCATAAAGATTCCTTGAGTTTAGACTGTGATTGACATTAGTATTTTTGTCTTGTGTTTTGTTTTCCAGAAAGAATTAATGCTTTTCTTGACGAAGACTTTCTTGCGGATTTTATAGATAGGTTTAGGGAGCTGCCCGCTCTGTGGGAGACAAAAAACCCTATCTACAAAAAAAAGGAGTAAGGAAAGCAGCGCTGGAGACCCTGCTCCCATTTGTGCACACCAGGATGCCCCACACAACCATTGAACAGCTGGATACAAAAATTGGGACCTTGAGAGGCACATACAGGACTGAGCGCAATATGGTCCTGGCTTCTCAGAGGTCAGGAGCAGCAGCAGGGAAGGTATATGTCCCACATTTATGGTACTACAGCAGATTGGCCTTTCTGAATGACCACATTACAGCAAGGGAATCACTTTCCAGCCTTCCCACCAGCCAGGATGATCCTTCTCAGGAGCAAGAGGAGCCTTCCATCCTGGATGAAGACCCAGATCTGTCCATCTGGAGCCAGGTATAGTCTTTTCTAAACATTTCTTGTGATAAAATTAATGCTGTAAAATAGATGTTAAGATGGGAACAAATTTTTAAAAACAAGAAAATGTGTTTTTCATAGCAATAGACAGTAGTGGGCCAAAAAGTTTGTGAGATGAATGAAAACTGATGGGGTCATAATGAGAGTCTTGAAAATGTATTTTAATTCAATTTGCAACAGTCATGAGCTGAACATTGTGTGTGATTGATGAAACAAAACTCTAAATATGGCCCTTTTTTTACACAGGAGGAGGTCAGCCAGGATGAGAGGCAGGAAAATGTCAGGCAGGAGGAGGCCGGGGTGAGTGGCAGAGAGGAGGTGGCCGGGCCGAGTGGCAGAGAGGAGGTGGCCGGGCCGAGTGGCAGAGAGGAGGTGGCCGGGCCGAGTGGCAGAGAGGAGGTGGCCGGGCCAAGTGGCAGAGAGGAGGTGGCTGGGCCAAGTGGCAGAACAAGGTGTCAGGTGCCTCCCATCTGCCTTCCACCAAGAAGGGCCAGGAGGTATAGGGCTGTCAGTCAGGCAGCACTGGCCCTGATTAAAGAGGCACATGCCACCCTCCAGCAGCCACCAACCCCTGATGAGGACTATGCAGCATTAGTTGACGTAAAAATGAGCCAGATGTCGATGGGCCAACGCCTAATATGTGAGCCCCTGCTCATTAGCCTTTTAAATAAGGGGTTGAGGGGGACACTAACTGACACAACTGTCATTTGAGCCCACGGGCATCCTTCTTCTCCACCTCCACCTTCTTCTTCTCCACCTCCACCTTCTTCTTCTTCTCCTCCACCTTCTTCTTCTCCACCTCCTTCTTCTTCTTCTCCTCCACCTTCTTCTCCTCCACCTCCTTCTCCTGACATGAGTACACCTCCAGAGGCACAGCCTCCAGCCAGGCGGACAAGGAAGGTTGCAGGGAAGGCTACGAAGAAGACCAGGAAGTGATTGCCTTGCTTCAATGTGGTCTGACAGAAGGCAGCCTGTTGTAGTTCCACAGACTTGGGACATGTATCTAACCTGCTGCTGTTCCTGACCTCTGGGAGTCCAAGACCAGATTGGGCTCACTACTTATGTGCTTCTCAAGGTCCCAATTTTGGTGTCCACACAGGGTTGCATAAATTGAAGCAGGGTCTCCAGCGCTGCCTTCTATTTATTTTCTTATTATTTTCTATACCAGAATAAATGGCATTTATTTTTACAGTTAATACTTGCCTATGTGTTTTTATTGAAACAAAATATTTAGCTGGTGGGTAGGCAGGTAAGTAAAAAAAAATCAAAAGCTATAATTAAAATGGGACAAATAACACCAAACAATCTCCTTGAAGGTCAAAAAAATAGAAGATAATTATGTTTAAATTGTGGTAAATTTACACAAGAGAAAAGAAAGAAAAAGATGGAGATCACTAGAAATTAAATAAGATTTTAAAATGCATATCTGAACTAAAATTTTAAAACATAAAAAAAAAAAAAAAAAATATTATGAGATCTTGCTCGATAAAATAAACACAAATATTCATGAGATCTGCATTCATAAATGTTGCAAAAAGTTAGTCAGAACTCTGTGTGAATATCAGCAGCAAAAAAAAGTTGGTTATTGTTCATTATTGTACCATTCTAAAGAAGATTTTAATGTGCAACATTTAAACAATGCAAAAATTGTTACCGCGTGACAAATGTGCTCTCTCCATTACGAACGCTAGTTTTACAAGAAGGTGTGCTCCCGTCTCATACTTGATTCTGACCATGCGCGGTTTTTGAAGACTCAGAAAAGCATATACACGACCGGTTTTCTCGTCCAAATACAGTCTGACGAGAATCACGACGAGAAATAAAAAGCAGGTCTTCTTTTTTTCTCGTCGAGATTCTGGGCAGTTTTCTGGACAAGAAACCTGAAAGCCTCGTACACACGCACGGTTTTCTCGGCAAGAAAGCTCTCCCAACCGTTTTTTTGTCGTTTCTTGCCGAGAAAACCGCTCGTGTGTAGGAGGCTTAACAAGAAAACATTTTCAAATAAACCCTATACACCTTATTTGATTTAGTCCTCACTACTTATTAACCTTCTCATTTAATCCAATTACCTCCTGTTCCTCTTACTACTCCATCTCTATCCCCTTTTATGCCTTTTTGTTTTTATATCATTTAGGCAACTTTTGAATTCCTCCACCATTTATCCCTCTCCTTTCCTGTTTCTCTCCCTCCCTCCTTTACTATCTAAATGTCCATTTCCTCACCTCCTCTCACCATCTTATTCTGTGCCATTTTAAATTCATTCAATATATGAATTGCACATAATTGTTCTTAGAAACCCCCCCCCCCCCCCTTACCCCTGTCTCCTACCCATCCCCCCACAACTTCTCACCCCGTTCTAATTGTATGATTTGTGATTGGTGCTTAACCTACTATAAGGAGGGTATTGGGAGGAGGGGAACTTTTTCCCTCCCTTGTCCCCTTTAGGCCTGGTAAGCCATATAGAACATTCAGTGATTCTGTGTTCCACTCTTGATGTAATATCATTGTGACTCTTTATTTTTTTTAAATCAAATGGTTTTTATTGCTCACAGAAAAAAAAAGATACAAGGTACAAAAATATGCAGCATAGTATATCTGTTACATGTACGGTAGCAATAAATGTTTTTGACATTCCTTGGTCACATCTGAAATCGCATACATTAAACGATCCGCTCAGAGTTTCAAATAACATAGGGTGAACAGTACACAACCCATCAGACTATCCCCCCTCCCACCCGCCCTCCTGTTGCCGGTGGGAGCTTGCTACAAACCTCCCAACATCCTCATCCTCACCAATTCCATGGGGCTTAACCCCGGTACAGCAAGCCATGCATCCCAGAGCCCATCAAACTTTCCCGCGATGCCCCGTGCTGGTATATGTATTTCTCCATCAAAAGGGTTTTACCCATCTGCTGTATCCACAGCTGGACCGTAGGCGGCTCAACAGACTTCCACAGTAGTAGAATAGTTTTTCTCGCCTGGAACAGTGCCCTAGTAAATGCCATTCGAGTCACCTCCTCCGGGATCTCCCCCTCCAGTATTCCTAACAAGCAACATAAGGGGTCAGAAGGAACGTTGGTCTGGAACACCAAATTAAGTGTAGCCAGTACCTCTGTCCAATATCTATGGAGTTTGGGGCACCGCCAGAGGAGGTGAATCAGATCTCCAGGCACCGCCCTACATCTACCACATAGCGGATCGGGCAGTCTTCCCATCTTGAATAGCTTTACCGGTGTAAAATGTACTCTCAGTAGTATATATAGTTGGGATACCTTTTGTGCCACATTAAGCGAGCAGGCGTTTACCACCCGCATTGCCTCCTCCCAGAGCTCCCCCTCTATAGGACCAACATCCGCCTCCCACTGGCTCACCACTTTCATGGGGTGTCCCTCCAAAAATGAGGACAGCAGCATGTTATAGCACTGAGAGATGACACCCCTGGTCTCACAAGCGTCCTGCAGCATGTGAAAGACAGGGGTGGGGGACTGAACCCACTCCACTGCATCACCCTGAGCCCTGACAGCATGTCGCAGCTGCAGGTAGTAAAACAGCATATTGGACGGGAGCGCATATCTCGATTGAAGTACATGAAAAGGGAGTAAGGCCCCATTATGAAACACTTGTCTCAGGTGGGTTATACCTAGTGACCTCCACTTAGGGCCCTGCTGAAGTTTGGCCAGTTCAGTGTAATTGCCGTTCCCCCATAGCGGGCTGTACCTAGTGAATCCCGTGACATTCTGGAGTTGTTTGGCCTTATTCCACACCTTCTGAAGGAGTGAATAGGTGGGCATCTTTTTAATTGATTTCTGAAACCGCTGAGCCTCCAGACCCTCCGGCACCGTGTCGGCCCCCGAGCCAAGCAGCATTAGCCTAGCCGAGGAGCCCACAGGAGCCGGTACCATGACACCTATCAGGTGCTGCAGCTGCGCTGCCAAATAGTATATCCAAGGGTTGGGGAGGGCAAGGCCCCCCCCCCTCCTTTGGTCGTTGTAATTGTTCCAATTTGATCCGGGGGGGTTTGTTGTGCCACAATAATTGTCTAAAGAGGGAGTTGACGACCCTGAAGATTTTAAGCGTGATGACAACAGGAGCATTGTGCAGCAGGTACAGCAACTGGGGCATTAGTATCATTTTAATAAGGTTCGTCTTGCCGGCCAGGGACATCCGCAGTCTATTCCATATCTGTATTTTATCCCTGAATCTGGTTAATAAGGGGTATATATTCAGCTGACAGAATTCTGTGATCACCGGGGAGATGAATACATCCAAGTACTTAAATGAGGATACTATGGGGACCGGGCAGGAGGGCTCCTCACCTAGCGCGGGGGCCTCATCCAGGAACATCAGAGCCGACTTGGACCAGTTAATTGTAAGGCCCGAGAAACGGCCAAACTCAGTGATAAGGGACATGACCTGAGCCAGTGATTCATCCACATCTTCCAGGAAGAGGAGCATATCATCGGCGTATAGCATAATTTTCTCGTGCATATTGCCATAGCAGAAGCCCCTGACTGACCGGCAGTCTCGCACCAGAGCCGCTAAGGGCTCAATGGCCAGAGCGAAGAGCAGGGGGGACAGGGGACAGCCCTGCCTGGTCCCCCTACCCAACGCAAAGGCGTGAGACATCCTGTCAGACATTCGTATGGCCGCCTGCGGCGAGCCGTACAACAGCCTCACCCACCCTAGGAACCGGGGTCCGAACCCGAACTTGGCCAGTACAGCCCAGAGATACCGCCAGGCAACACTGTCGAATGCCTTATTGGCGTCAAGAGACAACAGTGCCCTGTGGCCGACGTAATCCGAGGGGGTCTGCATGTTCAAGTATAGCCGCCTAAGATTAGTTGCGGTGGAGCTGCGAGGCATGAACCCCGCCTGATCTGGGTGAATAATGGACAAGATAATTTTGTTAACCCTCATAGCCAATACCTTGGCCAGAATTTTAACATCGCTCTGTAACAGTGAGATGGGCCTATATGAGCCGGGGTCCAAGGGATCCTTGCCTGCCTTTAACAACAGTATAATATTGGCTCTATTCATGGAAGGGGGCAATGCTCCGGACTTGAAGGATGTGTTGAACACCGCAAGCAGCCTGGACAGAATCGCCTCGCCGTATTGGACATAGGCCTCCATGGGGATCCCATCATCCCCCGGGGCCTTGCATGTAGGGAAAGATGCGACCGCCTCCCTCAGTTCCTCCAAAGTGAGCGGGGCCTCCATCTCCGCGCGGGCCTGCCCGCCCAGGAGCGGAAGCTCCACCGTTCCCAGATATTGTTATAGGTCCTCATCTGTATAATCATCACATGGCCTGTAGAGATTGCTGTAGAAGGACGCCAATTCAGCCATAATCTGCTCAGGGTCATTCACCAGTCGTCCCCGGGAGTCTCGGATCACTCCAATCGCCGGGGAGGCCTGCTGTGACCTGGCAATCTTAGCCAGAAGCCTGCCCGTCCTCTCCCCCTCCTCATAGAAGGCCTGGCTAGTAAAGAACCTCTTTTTTTATCCGCAGCGGAGGTTCTCAACCGGTCCAGGGAATCCTGGGCCGATATCCAAGCCTCCCTCGCGGAATCAGTTGGATCCAGTACGAATGCAAGCTCCAACCGTTTCACCTGTTCTTCAACCTGCGCCAAAAGTGCAGACGAGTTGCGTTTGATGGCCGTGATCTCAGCGATAAAGGAACCCCTCAAACAGGCCTTAAAGGCATCCCAGCCCACCGCCGAGTTCTCCCCAAGGTGGTTGTCTAAAAAATATTGATCAATCTGGCAGGTGACCCGGTCATGGGATGTGAAAAGTTTTAGCCAGTAGGCATTCAATTTCCACGGTGCCCTGGGCAGGGAGGAAGCGGGACGGGTAACCAGGTGAGCCGCCAGCGGGGAGTGGTCGGACACCCCCCTAGGGAGGTATTCTATCCTGGGAACCATATGCACAACCCGCTGGGACCCAAAAAAATAGATCAATGCGAGATAATGAACCATGGGTTTTGAAAAAACATGAAAATTGTTTGGTAGTCGGGTATCTAGCCCTCCACACATCCAGCCAACCCACCTCCGCCAGCAGGCGGCTCAAAACCGTGCCCCTACCCCCCAGCGGTGACTGAACCGGTGGATGTCTATCCAACCTGGGGTCAAGGCATCCATTGAAATCCCCCATAATCATAATGGGGACATCGGGTTTGTTAACTAGATAAGACAGTAGTAATTGCAAAACCTCCCTAGAGAAGGGAGGGGGTATATACACAAAGGCAAGAATTATCATCACAGTAAACACTTTGCAATGCACAAAAACATATCTCCCATGGGGGTCTACCTCCACATCCAGTTCCTGGAAAGCCAGGGACTTGTGTACCAGTACACTCACCCCCCTAGAATACGAGGTGTGAGTGGAGTGGTAGGACGTGCCCACCCAAGCAAACCCCAAACAACCAACCATATCTTTTGTGAGGTGGGTCTCCTGGAGGCCCACAATAGCAGGGTGGAACTTTTTTAAACATGAGTTAAGCATTGTGCGTTTCAACGAGTCATGAACCCCTCGAACGTTCCAAGTCACTACCGGGGTGGTGGCCATGGTGAGTGGAAAAAGTGTTCATCACCGGGGGCCGAAGGCCCCGGCTCAAGATTCCTGGGCATCCAAGCACTAGAGTCAGAAATGAGAGGGGTCATCACCAGTGGGCAGATCTTCAACGGGTGTGGGGAAGGGGTCAGAGCAGGAAAGTTCAGTAAGCACCGCGACATTGTGAGCAAAAGAAAACTTTTAAACAGTCCTGAACAGCCTCTTCGAGCACGGATAACGTACCCGCTCGGGGAGGGGGCAGGCCATCCCCACTCATCCCCATCTCCCAGGACTGTCAGGGAACCCGTGCCAACAGGGCACTGATAAACATGTCCCCATAACTGGGACTTCAGATAGTCAAACGTGGCAGACGGGGCTTGTACCCCCTTCTGTGGCTCAATAACCATGGTAAACAAAGTGTAGTCTTCCAAACGCTCTTATTAATCGCCAACAATTGAAAAAAGGGTGAAATGTCCCGCTATGGTTAAGGCAGAACCAACTGGCCTGCAGGTAACATACCGACTTCACTTGTGTTGATCCAGGGCCTCAGTCGCCCACATCAGCATCCCGGCGTCCCCGGATGTCCTGTTCATTGCGATCCAGCCACTCCGCCGCCTCCGCAGCGGATTCAAAGAAGGAAGCTTGACCACGGACTGTGATACGCAGCTTGGCAGGATACAGCATGGCATATGTTAGTTGTAGCCTCTGCAGACGTTTCTTTACATCAGCGAATTTAGCTCTCTTACGCTCCACTTCAGCAGACAAATCCGGGTAAAACGAAATCCTAGCTCCGTTGTAGTGCACCGCTCCCCTTTCCCGTGCCAATCTAAGTATAATTTCTCTGTCCTTATAGTTCAGCCTGGCAAGCATTGATCTGGGCGGGTTGCCCGGGGGGGAGGGGTCTGGGTGGTGTGCGGTGCGCTCTCTCCACCGCAAACAGCGTGGTGAATGCCTCTTTACCAAAGATTTCTTGGAGCCATGTTTCTGTAAAGGCCGTGGGGTCCCTGCCCTCCACCTTCTCAGGGAGCCCCACTATACGGACATTGTTCCTCCTTAAACGGTTCTCGATATCGTTGGTCTTTGCGTTCGCCTGCGTAGATTGCTGCAGCGCAAATCTGGCATCTCTAGTGAGGGGTGGGAGCTGGTCCTCCACTTCACTAATCCTCCCCTCCACCGCCGTGGTCCTCTCTCTAATTTTCTGGAGGTCATGTCTAATAAGTGATACCGTCTCAGTAAGTGCCCCAAACTGTACCTTTTAAACCGTCCACAGAGGCTGTCACTGAGGTGGTGCAGCGGTGTACAGCACGCAGGATCTCACTCAGTGTGGGCTGGGGTGCATCCTCCTGCAGCTCATCAAAGATGTCATTGATGTGGTCAGACGAGTTTTCTAGGGGCACAGTATCATCCAGGGCAGAAGCGCCGTTTTGCTCCAAGGCTCCCTGCACAGTCATCAGCGATGGTGGGGGAAGAGAGCAGCTAGGGCCCTGTAATTTCTGGGCATAGTAGAGCATGTCTCTAGGCTGCTCCTTCCCTTGCTGTTTGTTTGCCTTGGGCGGCTTACTGCCCGGGTCCTGTGGCTTATCCCCCGCTCCACGCGTCACTCTCTGAGGTAGAGGGGAGCCGGCGCCATCTTAGACCTCCATGACCGCCGCTGCTGCAGCGCTCTTTGTCCCTTTACGGGTCATGCAGGGCTCCGCCAGAGCCGATTCGACCTCCGCCGAGGACAGTGATGCGGCGCCTTGTCCCCGGACCAAGTGCCGGGTCAGGATCAGTGCGGGAAGAGGATTAATGGAGGATCGTCAGCGGGAGCTCCGTGCTGTGCGTCCGCTCACATGCCTGTCCAGGCCACGCCCCCATTGTGACTCTTTATAGAGAGGATCTTTAACCACTTGCCGCCCGCCGAATAGCAAAATGACGTTGGCAAAGTGGTTTAGTTATTCTGATCGACGTCATATGACATGATCAGGATAACTAGCGGGGCCCGGCGATCGGGGGTGCAGCGTTTCAGACTGACACACCGCAACTCCGATCTAGGTAAAGAGTCTCTGACTGAGACTCTTTACCATGTGATTAGCCGTGTCCAATCACAGCTGATCACAGTGTAAACGGGAAAAGCCGTGTAACGTCTTTTCCTCACTTGCATCTGTCTGACGCGAGTAGAGGAGAGCCGATCGGCTGCTCCTCTGACGGGGAGGATCTGCGCTGATTCATTATCGGTGCAGCCCCCTACCCCGAGGATGCCCACCCAGGACCACCAGGGATGCCCACCACTTGTGACCACCAGGTATGCTACCCATGGCCACCAGGGACCTAATCGGTGCCCATAATTGCTACCTTATCAGTGCCCGTCAGTGCAGCTTCATCAGTGACTGTCGGTGAAGGAGACAACTTACTTATTTACAACATTTTGTAACAGAAACAAGAAAAAAACAAAAAATGTGGTCTTTTTTTATTTGTTTAGCAGAACAAAAACAAAGGTGATCAAATACCACCAAAAGAAAGCTCCATTTGTGGGAACAAAATTATAACAATTTTGTTTGGGTACAGTGTTGCATGACCGCGCATTTGTCATTCAAAGTGTGACAGCGCTGAAAGCTAAAAAATTGGCTTGGGCAGGAATGGGGGAGACTCCATTGCTGCCATTGAGTGTTTTTGCAAAGCGCTATATTCATGGATTGGATGTAAGTGTATCTGCCTATATTCATTAAAATTCCTTTGCGTTATTACGCTATGTGCCTTCTCCCTTCTTTTTCCACATGAACTTTATGTGAGCCTAGTCAATACTCCTATTGGCTTGAATTTCCGGTGTTTTTTCCTGAGTTTGAACCCTGGACACAAGGGTGCATTGTGCCGGCCTGGTTTCCATATGTATGGACATATACATATTCAGCCTGTCTGACCCCTTACACATACGTGCATTGGGTCCATTACATCTGGTAAGCCTCCCTTTCACGTGGTGGTGGTTACGTTACAAGTCACTTTTTTACTTTGGAAGATTCACCTTTACAATTTGGGACTGATTCAAACTGGAACTGATTCGAATTTATGTTTCTCACATCCTTTGGAGTTTCATATACATTTGGACTTATACTTAATCATTTGTGATTTAGTTTAATTTCGAGCACTTGGGTGTTTTACATTGTTATACGCATAGCGCTGCATTTTTGTATATTGTCATTCGAAGCGTGACAGCGCTGAAAGCTAAAAAATTGGCTTGGGCAGGAATGGGGGAAAGTGCCCTGTATTGAAGTGGTTAAGGTGAGTTGTAGCGCTTTCTCTCTCATTTTACTTTCCCTTCCCCCAGGCTATTCATGTCCCTCCAC
Source organism: Rana muscosa (assembly GCA_029206835.1). Classification (NCBI taxonomy): domain Eukaryota; kingdom Metazoa; phylum Chordata; class Amphibia; order Anura; family Ranidae; genus Rana; species Rana muscosa. Next base: position 83,398,804 of record CM055126.1, read on the forward strand.
TCCATGGAGTAGGGGGTGGTATTAGGGGGCTTCTATCCTCCTAATTAAGAGAAGAAGGTAGTATTCAGTGCCCTAACTTGGGGACTAATCAGGGGGGAAGTAATGCTAAATATTCACTATTTAATTTTCTCGATTAACCACCTATTTCTTACCCATTTTTACTGACTATATTCCACCACTTTCTCAAGACTAGTGTAGCACACCCCCTTAGGAGCCGCAAGTAACTGAAATCCCCCACCCTGCATAGCCAGGCGCACTGAATTTCCGCAGGCACCTCAGAGTCAGGGGACAGTCCGTGACATTGTTTTATTCAGGGTAAATAACTTGGATAGTGATGGGAGATTATCTAGTTGTCTTTATTGCTCGTTAATATGCTTTATTCAGGAATGTTTTGGTGTATCCCCTCTCAAGGAGTCTATTCCTCTGCACTGATGCTCAAATATTGTCTATTGGGGATTAAGGTCACTAACGATTTTGGATGGAAGCTTGAGGCATGCAAGACTGAATTGCCAGCCGTTGACTTACGGTAAAGCCTAACATTTTGTCTTCTCTTCTCTGGACAGTAATGTCCAAAAATGTCACCTCATTCAAATCATAAGACATAGTGAGTGTTAAATTAAAGTCATTTGTTCATCCTTTCCAGGCATAACCTCAATAAGTCCTAAGGGGCGGACCACGCCATAAACACATTGTCGATGTAGCAGTACTACATGGATTTGCCAACTTTTCGATATATACAGACCACATATCCATGTGGTATAGCTACTTCCGTACACATTGCGTCAGCAACGTGTGGCCATTCTGTGTGTGTCAGAGGGTTTCCAATATGTGACGTCATCGCCCACAGTGACATAATCTTGTACCAATAAGCAGGGCGATGTCATGCATCAGGAACTCAGGGGTCCGGATACTATGCCATAGACATGTATTCCCTTGGGAGGAGGTGGATTGGATACTGGCAGCCCATTTAAACTGGGCTTACAGATTACACTACACTGCCTGCAGAGTTTACCCTGAAGAAGGAGCCATTTTGTCTCTGAAATGCGTCCGTTCTTTGTGACCTCTGCATGTGTAAGATGATGTATTACAAAGTCTACATGTACTGTACCCCTACAAGTTTGCACCAATCCTATTGTGTGGAATGTTTTCTTGTTGAATATTTTTATTGAAAAGATTGCAGTGCGTACATAACAGCTGTTGCGCTAAAGGAGCGTGGAATCATTAAAGATATACAAAATCCATAAATATTGACAAAGCAATAGAAAACAAAAACTTACAGAACTATAACTGTCCTATAATGAAATATTTAGTCTTGAATAGAGAGGGAACAGGGGGCACAAGCCCACCAAAACACATGATACATAAATCCCATGTAACTGGAAATATAACGCCAATGGGTTAGCCAGTAATGTGAGCTGTGAAATAGTCACATGGGGTAACCCCTAACCTCATACTTGAAGAAGAGAAGAAGCAAGAGGGAGTGGAAGAAGAAAATAGCAAATAAGTAGAACAAGGAGGCCAACCACTCAAACCAGGTCATGGTCACAAGCAACAGCCTCAACATATCCCCAAGTGTCAAGGAGAGAGAAGAGAGGAGTCAAAGCCAGGTGATAAGAAGTGGTCTACCCAGGGCTGCCAAACTTTGCAGTGATTAGGGATTGCGTCTAGAATAGTAACTTCTGTTTTACTGTAAATCATAGCTTGGGTCATCCTATGTTTGGTCTCAAGTGTACAAAGTGTTGCTATATTTTGTTTAACCACTTGCCGACCACCCTATAGTAGTTTTACTGCTACAGGGCGGTCGTGCTGCGCAGGATCACGTGTGTATATATATATATATATATATATATGTGTGTGTGTGTGTAAAAACTGCGCTAGACAAATTGGATAAATAGAGTTTGAAGGTATCGGGTGCGAGTGCACGCTGGCGACTCGCTCCTGCTGTGATTCTACACAGCGGGTCCCACAGGCCTAATGTTTACCGGTGTTCTGTCGATATGTGCCCACCGTCAAAATGTGGCCGCACATGCACAGAAGAGCACTCCAGCCGATTAGCTGGAGTGACGTCCCATAGCGCATGCGCACATGGTAGGAGCCTTTTTTTGATGGGAGATACCATTTCTCGGCCACAATTTAATGCTATGCAAACAGCGGAGGGACACCCTATTTGTCATATTGTGCCTCACTGTTGCGCCGTGGGTTTACAGCGTGGCACAATCTGACATCTACGGGGTCCCTCCGCTCTTTGCATAGCTTTCAATTGTGCCCATGAAATGGTATCGCCTGTCGAAAAAACCCTCCTACGATGTGCGCATGCGCTATGGTGATGTCACTCCAGCTGATCGGCAACTCAGCTGGAGTGCCCTTCCGTTCTGCGCATGCTCTGGCACTTTTCGACGGAGGGCACAAATCCAAAGAACCAGTGGCGGAATTATAGGGGTCGCTGAGGTCGCCATGGCGCCCGGGCCCCTTGCTGCAGGGGGCCCTCGATGGCCCCTTGTATACAGTACTTCGATAGGAGGAGCGGAGACGAGCTCCCCGATCCTAAGCTGAACTGTAATCGGCACTGTGTGCGGGGAGCTCATCACATTGATTACAACGTGAAAGCACAGTGTGTGCTGTGCTCTGTCTCCCCCTACAGTGCAGTACCCGGCAGGAAGAGCTGCTAAGGTACAGGACTGCCGTTTTTTATCTACTGTATGTGTGTTTATATGTGTGTGTGTGTTTGCATGTGTGTGTGCTCATGTGCATGTTTGTATATGTGCATGTATGTATGTGTTTATATCAGTGGCGGTGCGTCCATAAGAGGGCACGGGCGCCGCCCCCTCTCTCCAGCCACCCCCTCTATCACCACCGGATAGATTCATGCATAGCATGAATCTATCCATGGCCGCCGCTGCCACCCCCTATTCAGGCGCCCGGCCCCTTTTCGGACGCTGGGCGCCTGAATTACAGCGGCGGGGGGGGGGTGTTTTTTAAGCACTAATAGGCTCGCAGTCCACCCAGGTGTGTTAGAAAAGCGAATTCATATTCACTTTCCTAACACTGAACCGCCTCTCCACCAATCAGGTGCTTGGGTCTGTTACCTGTCACCTGATTGGCTGAAACGATAGGCACCGCTATTGGACGCCTATCAGGAGGAGAGGATGGGAGGAGATGCATTGAGGACGCCGCTTGTCGCCGTCACCCCGCTGCCCCACCGACACAAAGTAAGTGCCGGGCAGACTGCGAGTGGGCGGGGTCACAGTGGCTTTGTTTGATGGGCACAGTGAGGCTGCAATTGTTGTTTTTTTTTTTTAAGAATTTTTAAGTTTGCTTGCGCCCCTCCAAAAATTTTGAGCACCAGCCGCCACTGGTTTATATGTGTGTGCATATATATATATATATATTACAATGTGTGTGTATGTATGTGTTTACATGACCCCCAATGTGTACAATAAGAACTGAATTAAAAAATGTTTTGCTTGTTCAAAAAAATGCTGTTCCTCTGAAAAGTGATCCATGCTCAGATCGCTTTTAAGAGGCATTTGACAGCCGGTAAAGAGACAATATGTTGCCTCCTGACTGCCTGTTTTAACCCCTTAAATGCATCATCACTATGCTGCAACTGCATGCAATGCACACAGTTGCAGGGTGGTTGCAGTGCAGCCCCATTCATCTAGGGGGTATACTTCAAGGGTACCCTGGCTGGTAAAATATTGAGAAACACTGACATAGAGGAACCAATCTCTCCATTTTCCTCCTGCAGCCGCTGAATGCCTGTGGGAGGGAGAGGGAGAGGAGGAGAAGCAGGGGGAAATGGAGAAATTGGTTCCTTTCTTTCTCGTACATCACGGGACACAGAGCGACATAGTCATTACTAATGGGTTATATAGATACCGTCAGGTGCTGGCACTGGCAACTTCCAAAACCGGAAGTACCCTCCCCTATATAAGCCCCTCCCATCCGGGAGCACCTCAGTTTTTTGCCAGTGTCTAAGGTGTTGGCCAAGAAGAAACATGTGTTTTTCACTGAGCTTGCGTACAGGTTCTTTTGGGCCTCAGTAAGCTATTCCGGATCCGACCAAAAAAGCTTCATAGCTAAACGGTCGGTACCCGGGCCTTGCAGAGAAGAGCAAGGTTTTGCCTGTAATGCTTCTCTTAGGAGAGCTGGACCCTGGGATCCAGAGCTCTGGTCATACCCACGACCAAGATGTTTTCTGTGCAGGGTGCTATACAGGTCCAGGGTAGTGGAATCCTTGGGAACCCGGTCCCTGAAGGTTTGATTACAATGCCTGCCGTGATAGGTGAAGTTTGGGCTTTTGTGGACCAAACAAAGTCCTGCGGCGGGGAACAGGTAAGTGGGGGCCCCCAGGAACTTGGTTCTATTGGGGGACCCCCAAGCCTAATTTGTCTTTCTGTCTGTTACCTAACGGTATTCCCGCTAATATCTGTGCATGCCTGTAACTACTAAAAAAATGTAATAATTTTAATAGTGGTCAAGAAAAAAATTTTTTTTTTTATATATATATATTTAATATATTAGACTGCGGTACCTGTGTTTGTCCACTAGAGGCCGCTGTGGAACGTTTCTTGTCATGTGGACTAGTTTCTTTTCATCAGAGCAAGTCCAGGCAGATGGTGAGTTCTCTTATGGGAAACTGCTTCCTCTGCCATGTTGCAATGCTCGTCCATCCCCCGGCCTGCATTAAAGAGGGGCCCTGGCTCTTGTCCCTAGTTTCCATTTTCGAAATTAGCGCCGAAGGCGCACGTGGCCGCGCGCGTGCGCGTGCACGCGCCTCTATATATAGAGGTGAGCCAGGAAAGGGGGCGGATCCTGGGGGATGACGCTCTGTGCGCGCCGCAGCGCTTCTGCGCATGTGCGGGCGTCCCAGCATGTTAAAAACCACAAAGTTGTGTTGTGAGCTGGCTATGGAGTGCAGAGACAGAGCTGGCAACATTTAAAAAAGGCATACAGCAAGCGGTTGATGCAGGCATCCCCTAGAAAGGCACATTAGTAGACACCAACTGTTTCTTATAGCAGCATTTATGCTAGACTATTGTCAGTAAGTGGTGTATTTCGGCTGGAATACCTCAGCTTTGGGCTTAGGAATAATGCCGTCTAAAAACTCCGGGACTAGAAATTCCAGGAAGCATAGGGGGTCTCCATCAGGCTCTGAGGATCTTGGGCATGCTTCGGCTGCACCAGTCTCCCCTGAAGAATCAGAGGTTAGTGACCGTAGAGCACCCTCAGGAGTACCTGGTACTGTGGCTGTCCTCAGTTCACCTGCTCCTGTGTATGTAACAGAGGAGGTTTTTTCCTCAGCTCTGGGAGGGCTGGAAGAGAGATTGTCAGCATTGATCGCTGCTTCCCTGTCACAGGAAAAAAGCGCCCGATCTCCGTCTCCTCCCTCAGAGTGCCTGTTAACAGAGCAACAGTCCCATACAGGGATCGACCTACCTGAAGGGGATCAGGATGAGGTCGATTCTGTTGTAGAGGAATCAACAGTGGAAGAGCCATTCTCAGCATCACATGCTGAAAGGTTATGGGTTCAGTCCCTGACTAATATGGTCCGATCAGCATTTAAAATGCCCCTTGCGGAGCCATCATCCACTTCTGTCTCCTCGTTGGGGTCGCTAAAAGCTCCCCAGACTGTTTGTTCCTTTCCGATCCATCCTTTACTGGAAGGGCTCATTTACCAGGATTGGGAGCATCCTGATAAAATATTTACTCCCCCCAAGAGATTTCCGGTGGTCTATCCCATGGAGGATAAGTTCATCAGAAAATGGAGGGTCCCTACAGTGGATGCAGCCATCTCTTGTGTGAATAAATCACTGACATGTCCAGTGGATAATGTCCAAATGTTCAAGGACCCAATAGATAAAAAATTGGAGTCCTTATTAAAATCTGCTTTTTCTACAGCAGGATTGGTGACACAACCAGCAGTGAAGGATCAGTTGAAGCAGGTCTTAAGGGACTTGCCAGATCAGCAGGCTCTTGCCCTAGCCGATCTACCTAGAGCCTTATGCTTTGCGGTGGACGCTATAAAGGATTCAATCCATCAGGCCTCCCGCCTTACGCTGTCTGTAGTACATATGCGCAGGCTTCTATGGCTCAAAAACTGGTCTGCTGAAGCTCCCTGTAAAAAATTGCTGGTCAGCTTCCCATTTCATGGTGAACGCTTATTTGGGGAAGACCTGGACAAATATATCCAGAGAATTTCCAGCGGTAAAAGTACACTTTTGCCGGTTAAAAATAGAGTTAGAGGTCCCTCTTTTAAGAGGCCTGCTTCTCCAGTCCCTAGGACATCGGCTGTGAAACAGTTCCGACGGCCTCCTCGGTCAAATCCCGGAGGTAAAAATCAGGGACAATTGCAGGGTAACAAGAAGCCCTGGAGCAGGAGAGGTACAAAACCTCCCCCAAAGTCAAATGCATGAAGGGTTGCCCCCACTCAATCGGGTGGGGGGAAGACTTCAGTTGTTCACAGAGACCTGGCGGGACACGATCAGAGACAGATGGGTGCTCTCCGCAGTAAATCTGGGATACAAATTGGAGTTAAAAAACTCCCCTCCTTCCCGCTTTATAAGGTCAAACGTGCCAAGGGATCCCCAGAAGAGAGGATCCCTCCTGTTGGCACTAGAACAATTATTGCTCCAAGCAGTAATTATAGAGGTTCCCCTGGAAGAATGGGGGTTCGGGTTTTACTCAAACCTCTTTACAGTCCCGAAGCCAAACGGGGACGTGAGGCCCATATTAAATCTAAAAGGGCTAAACAAATTCCTACATATCAGGACTTTCCGGATGGAGGCCGGTCGGTGGCCACTGCCCTACAAGGGGAGGAATGGTTAGCCTCGAAAGACATCAAAGATGCTTATTTGCACATTCCCATCTTTCCAGCCCACCAAAAATTTCTACGCTTTGCGGTAGAAGGGCGCCATTTTCAGTTCAGAGCCTTACCCTTCGGTCTGGCCACAGCACCACGAGTGTTCACAAAAATTCTGGCCCCATTATTGGCCAATCTAAGAACACGAGGTGTAACGATAATGGCATATCTAGACGACTTGTTGCTGATAGACCACTCAGTGGAAAAATTAGAAGTGGTTGTTCACGAGACAATCAAGTATCTGGAATATCACGGTTGGATTATCAACCGAGACAAGTCAGCCCTAAAACCAGTCAAAAGTCTGGAATACTTGGGGCTAAGGCTGGATTCAGACCAGAGAAAAATTCTCTTGCCTCAAGAAAAGGGGTCGTCTTTGAGAGATTTGATCCACTTAGTGGGTTCAAAAAGACAGCCATCCATACGCCTGTGCATGAGGCTGCTGGGAAAAATGGTGGCATCATTCGAAGCAGTACCCTACGGTCAATTCCATTCAAGGAATTTGCAAAGGGCCATACTGTCAGCCTGGAACAAAAAAGTTCAGGCTCTGGACTTACCAATGTCCTTGTCCCCTTCCGTTCGCAAGAGCCTCCGCTGGTGGTTGGTTCCCCAGAATCTGGAAAGAGGGAAATCCTTCAGTCCGATTTCCTGGAAGGTGGTCACCACAGATGCCAGCCTTATAGGCTGGGGAGCAGTACTGGAGCAATGGTCTCTCCAGGGCAGATGGTCGGATGCGGAAAAGGCCCTGCCCATCAATCTCTTAGAGATACGAGCAGCCCGGTATGCCCTAGTAGCATGGACATCCAAACTCCAAGGGTCCCCTGTCAGAATTCAATCAGACAATGCCACAGCAGTGGCATATATCAATCGTCAGGGGGGCACCAGGAGTCGTGCAGCCCAAAGGGAAGTAAATTACATCCTGAGATGGGCAGAAAGATATGTCCCAGCCATATCTGCGGTATTCATTCCAGGAGTGGAGAATTGGAAGGCGGACTTTCTAAGTCGCCAACAATTATGCCCAGGGGAATGGTCCCTTCATCCCGAGGTTTTCCGGACAATATGTCAGCGGTGGGGAACACCGGATGTAGATCTGCTAGCATCCAGATTCAACACAAAAGTGGACAGGTTTGTCTCTTGGGCAAGGGATCCCCTAGCTTGCGGCTCGGATGCCCTAGTGTTCCCTTGGGATCAGTTCAAGCTGATATATGCATTCCCACCGCCACAATTGTTACCTCGATTACTCCGCAGAATCAGGGTAGAAAAGAAACCAGTGATTCTGGTGGCTCCAGCGTGGGCCCGAAGAGCATGGTACGCGGAGATTGTAAAAATGTCTGTGGGGAGTCCTTGGACCCTCCCACATCGTCCGGACCTGCTTTCGCAAGGACCGATATACCACCCTCCCTTACCAGCCCTAGGTTTGACGGCCTGGCTATTGAAGCCCACATTCTAAAAAAGAGAGGGCTCTCTAATGCTGTGGTATCTACCATGATCAATGCCAGGAAGCCGGTATCCAGGCAGATCTACTATAGAATCTGGAAGGCGTACATCGCCTGGTGTGAGGCCAAGAAATGGCATCCACGTAAATACGTAATAGGTAGGATTCTGGACTTCCTACAATGGGCTGTAGATAGGAAGCTTGCCTTGAGTACTATCAAGGGTCAGATTTCGGCCTTGTCAATATTTTTTCAAAGGCCCTTGGCTTCGCATTCACTAGTCAAAGCCTTTATACAAGGAGTGATGCGTATTAGTCCTCCGGTTAATATTCCCATATGTCCATGGGATCTAAACTTGGTTCTGTCGGTTCTACAGAAACAACCATTTGAACCATTACAGCATATTTCTTTGGTGCTTCTCACCAGGAAATTGATTTTTCTAGTAGCCATTTGTTCGGCTAAAAGAGTGTCGGAATTAGCAGCTATGTCCTGTAAGGAGCCATATCTGGTTATCCATAAGGATAGAGTAGTGTTACGTCCTCATCCAGCCTTTCTTCCTAAGGTGGTATCGAGGTTTCATTTGAACCAAGATGTGGTTCTTCCTTCTTTTTTCCCCAAACCTACTTCGGTAGAGGAAAAGTTATTGCATTCTTTGGATGTAGTAAGAGCAGTTAAAGCTTATCTAAAAGCCACTGCTCAGATTCGCAGAACGGATACTTTGTTTATTCTGCCGGAAGGCCCCAGAAAGGGTCAGGCAGCGTCAAAATCTACTTTAGCCAAGTGGATTCGACAGGTCATAATACAAGCCTATGGCTTGAGAAGGAGACCGCCTCCGTTCAAAGTTAGAGCGCACTCCACGAGAACAGTTGGAACTTCATGGGCAGTGCATCACCAGGCCTCCCTGGCTCAAATCTGTAAGGCCGCAACATGGTCTTCAGTACACACGTTTACTAGGTTCTACCAGGTGGACGTTAGAAGTCAGGAGGATGTCGCCTTTGGGCGCAGTGTGTTGCAGGCCGCAAAAGATCCTCATGTCTGATAGCGCTCAGCTTATGTATGGTGTATCCCCCCCCCCTCATTGGGCATTGCTTTAGGACATCCCATTAGTAATGACTATGTCGCTCTGTGTCCCGTGATGTACGAGAAAGAAAATAGGATTTTTATAACAGCTTACCTGTAAAATCCTTTTCTTGGAGTACATCACGGGACACAGAGATCCCGCCCCTCTTTGGGGACACTTATTGCTTTGCTACAAAACTGAGGTGCTCCCGGATGGGAGGGGCTTATATAGGGGAGGGTACTTCCGGTTTTGGAAGTTGCCAGTGCCAGCACCTGACAGTATCTATATAACCCATTAGTAATGACTATGTCGCTCTGTGTCCCGTGATGTACTCCAAGAAAAGGATTTTACAGGTAAGCTGTTATAAAAATCCTATTTTTTATATGCAGCCACCCTCTTGGGCCTGGGTCCTGTTTTTCCGCCACCGGGCTCTGAGAAAAGAGCCCTGTCCAGGGGTCAGGGGAGCCCTTCATAGTTTATTGCATCGGGGCCCTGAAGGTTCTAGTTACGCCACTGGAAAGAATGAAAAAATGATGATCTGGACAGCCGCACTCCAATCCAACGTGGCTTTATTCACAAAGTAAAATGAAAACAGGCACTACATGTCACAGCAACAGAAAAATGGGGACAACTAACGTGTTTCACACTTAGAAGTGCTTACTCATAGCTAGTGTTCATAAAAATACAATCCATTTTATATAATATACTGGTTCACACATGTGATCAGGAGACAGGTGACAATTAAGGCATGATTAAGAGCGGAAGAAGCATCTCAATCAAAGCCAATTGTGCCCTGCTGTGATCAAAATTAGGAAACAGCCTTAGTATAAAAAAGTTAAACACAAATACGTTATGTAGGTGTTGAAAAAAAGGGAATTACATAAATGAATCACATAAATTGCATAAACAGACAATCCATAAAAATAATAATTGAAATAATAAAACAGTGAAAAATACAATGGAGAGAGCACCATCCAACGTAGAATGCAGTGAAAAACTGTATATGTGTATATGTACAAGTGTAAAGAAAATGTCTTGGAAAAGTGAGGGTATGTGTACTTGAATAAGAGGTACAGCCCATCCCTCCTCTTTTGTATGTTATTTAGAGTGCATAAAATGAGAGTAAAAATATATGAATATGAGTGCAGACAAATGGTGACATTATAAATGACCGGCATCTCTATGTCTATATTTGGGGGTATATATATTGTGACAGCAGGAAGGTAAAGTCACCTGGTTGCATCCAGGGGGGTAGATATATTTCTCCCAGATTCAGGCTTTATGCCGACATATACAACTAGGTGGAGAGTTGTATAAGGCTAGTGGGCTCATGGATGACTCATACCTCTAGGGAGAGTGTGGGGCGTCGTACAGACAGGGAGTTGATGAGGCCAGCTGAAGCTTGTCAGCTCATTTAGGCCTCTATAAGAACTCCCAGATTCATTAGGTGTTAGCTCATGCCTGGAAGCAGACCTGTGTGGACTTCCTGGAGAGAGTGAACCCTTGTCCGGTGAGACAAAGCCTGTGTGGCTATTTGCTTGGACATTTAAAACCAGGGACTTAGGGACTAGGACAGCACTAGGCTGATCCCAGTTGTTAGTTAGGAAACCTGTATGTTTAGTCAGAGGTCAAGTTGACCAGGATTTAATTTGTTTATGTTTCTTTTGGCTTTGCTGTGTTTTGTCACTGTAAATAGAAAATAAACCGCACCTTTTTTTTGATTTCGAAAACCACAACCTCCGTTTGCTGGGCCTGTTTTTGTGTGGGGAGCCCATCCCGGGGGTCACACACACCCGCTGCCAAGCTAACCCCCTCACAGTTGGTGGAGAACCAGTGGCAGTTTTTTTTTAAGCCAGCATGGAGGAGATACTGAAGCAGCTGGCTCTAGCAAATGCCAATCAACAGCAGACAAATGCAGGTTTGCAAAAGAGCCTTGCAGCTCAACAGAACTTCGCAGCCCAGCAGCAAGCTCATCAACAGAGCCTTGCAGCCCAGCAGCAAGCTCACCAACAGAGTCTGGAAGCTCAGCAACAAGCCCAGCAGCAATCTGAGGCCCGCTTCATAGACCTGTTACAGAAGCAAGAGCAGAGACTACAACAAATGGAAGCAGTAATGCAGCAACGTCCGCAGACCAGTGAGGAAAGCCGTCCCACTAATACCGCGTCCTTTGGGGTGAGTCGTTTATTGACAAAAATGACTGGAGAGGATTATCCAGAGGTATTTTTGACCACATTTGAAAGGACTGCTGAAAGAGAAAAGTGGCCTGAGGAGCAGTGGGCTGGACTGGTGGCTCCTCTGTTAACTGGTGAATCGCAGAAGGCTTACTATGACCTAGAGCCTGACCAAGCAAAAGACTATGTGATGCTAAAAGCTGAAATATTGGCAAGGCTGGGTGTCACCCAGGCTGTCCGGGCTCAGCGTGTGCATAACTGGACTTTCCAGCTTGGAAAACCCCCCAGGTCTCAAATGTATGATCTCATTCACCTGAGCAGAAAGTGGCTACAGCCAGAGACTTTGTCCGCACCAAAGATTGTGGAACGTGTTGTAATGGATCGGTTTTTGAGAGCTCTTCCTACTGCCATCCAAAAGTGGGTAAGCCATGGAGACCCAGAGACGGCCGATGGTCTTGTGGATCGTGTGGAGAAATACTTGGCTACAGAGAACCTGACGGCCTCTTCCAGAGACACTCGGACTTTCCACCCTAAGACCAGACCATCCCCAGGGGCGGATAAGAGGATTCCAAGGGGTGAGGGTGGAGAGAGTGAGAGGGTGGGAGCTCTACCCCAAGTTTGGCGAGAACAGCCTGGGAAATCAGCGGCTCAAGAGGCGGCAAGAAGGATCGTTTGCTACCGCTGCCGGCAAGCGGGACATATTGCAGCCAATTGCCCGGTTGTGGAGGAACCCATGCAGTGTGACTTTCTGATGGGCAGACGTCAGTCGCTGTGTGCGACAGTCGCATGCACTGCCATTCGAGGAACTGAGAAACATTTATGCAAAATGTGTGTTAATGGTAGAAATGTTGTGGTATTGCTGGATTCAGGTAGCCTTGTGACCCTGATAAAGGCTGAGTTAGTTAAAACAGAGGTCTCTGGGAATAGCAAGGTAGCTGTTATTTGTGTGCATGGGGACACCCGAGAGTATCCAGTGACTACAGTGTGTTTCGAGACCCCCAAAGGTACCCTCTCTCATCCAGTGGGCTTAGTATCTCAGTTACCGCATGACGCCATTGTGGGAAGGGATTTTCCGAAGTTCTGGGAACTGTGGGATGATCCTGAGCCCCCCACTGGTGCCCCTATGTACCAGGAATGGGATAGCCAGAACTCCCCTGAGAGTGGTGAGGACTCTCCGGAATTTCCCTTATCAGTATTGGCAGGGGAGACTCAAGAAACTGGAGAGGAGCCCACCTCCTCAGACGAAAACCTACCGTCTGTGGAGTTTTCTGATCTTGAGGTTCACAGGGAAAACTTTGCCACAGAACAGTTGAAAGACCCCGCCCTAATAAAGGCACGGGAAAACGTAGTGAAAATAGATGGCGAGTTAGTGAACCCAGATAATACCTGCACTTACCCATACTTCAGCGTAGAGAAGGACCTACTGTATCGGGTGGCAAAAAGGGCAGAAGAAACCGTTGAGCAGCTTGTGGTGCCCAAACCTTACAGGAAGTTGGTGTTGGAGTTGGCCCATGGGCACATTCTTGGAGGTCATCTGGGGACAGAGAAAACCCGAGAGAGGGTATTACAGAGATTCTATTGGCCGGGGGTGATAAAGGACATAGAAAATTATTGTTCCTCCTGCCCTGTGTGTCAGAGGTCGGCCCCGATGCCACATTTCCGTAGCCCGCTGGTCCCTCTACCCATCATTGAGGTCCCGTTTGAGAGGATCGCCATGGATTTGGTAGGTCCTATAATCAAGTCCGCTAGGGGGCACCAGTACATATTAGTTATAATGGACTATGCCACCCGTTATCCAGAAGCGATCCCTCTCCGAAATACCTCGGCCAAAACCATAGCCAAAGAGCTATCTCTTGTGTTTAGCCGGGTGGGTATTTGTAGAGAACTGCTTACGGACCAAGGTACACCCTTTATGTCCCGGGTTATGAAGGAGCTGTGTAAATTGTTCAAAGTGACGCAATTACGTACATCTGTGTATCACTCCCAAACCGATGGGCTGGTTGAAAGATTCAACAAAACCCTAAAGCAAATGTTGAAGAAAGTGGTGGATAGAGATGGAAAGGATTGGGACTGTCTACTTCCTTATCTGATGTTTGCTATTAGGGAGGTGCCCCAATCCTCTACGGGATTCTCCCCCTTTGAGTTACTGTATGGGAGACACCCAAGAGGGCTGTTGGATATTGCCAAGGAAACTTGGGAAAGTGAGAGTTCTCCCCACAGGAGTGTGATTGAGCATGTCGCCCTGATGCAAGACCGAATTGCACAGGTAATGCCCATCGTGAAGGAACATTTGGCCCAAGCGCAGTTAGCACAGCAGAGAGTGTACAACCGTGGAGCCAAGACCCGTACCTTTTCCCCGGGGGATAGGATACTGGTACTTGTCCCTACGGTTGAAAGTAAATTCCTTGCCAAATGGCAAGGCCCCTACGAGATAATGGAAAAAGTGAGCGAAGTGAATTACAAGGTCAGACAACCAGGAAGGCGAAAGCCCGAACAGATCTATCACGTTAATCTGTTGAAAGCCTGGAGGGATAGAGAGTCCCTAGTCGCAGACACTTGGTCACCAGCTCAAACTGGTTGCGTGATTCCTGAGGTTGGAATAGCAGCCACCTTGTCACAACCCCAACAACAGGAGGTTAAGGAGTTTGTGCTTCGCAACAAGGAGGTATTCTCTGAGCTGCCGGGACAAACATCTGGGGTAGAGCATGACATCATTACCCCGCCCGGTGAAAGGGTGAAGTTAAAACCCTATCGGATCCCAGAGGCCCGACGGGAGGCAATACGGGAGGAAGTACAGAAAATGCTGAACTTAGGGGTGATAGAGGAGTCCCAAAGTGATTGGTCTAGTCCCATTGTGTTGGTGCCTAAACCGGATGGGAGCTGGCGATTTTGTAACGATTTTCGTCAGTTGAACAAAGTTACAAAATTTGACACCTACCCCATGCCACGTATAGATGAGTTGATCGACCGGCTGGGAACAGCCTGATACATGACGACTCTTGACCTCACAAAAGGGTATTGGCAAATCCCCCTGGCCAAATTGGCCAAAGAGAAAACCGCATTTGTAACCCCAGACGGGGCGTTCCAATATAAAAGAATGCCGTTCGGGTTACAGAATGCGCCGGCCACATTCCAGCGGAAAATGGACCAGATGCTGAGGCCCCATCGGAAGTATGCTGCGGCTTACCTGGATGACGTAATTGTCCATAGCACAGATTGGGCCTCACATCTGCCAAAAGTGCAAGCAGTCCTGGACTCTGTTCGGGAAGCGGGGTTTACGGCTAACCCCAAGAAGTGTACCATTGGGCAGGAGGAGGCCAAATATCTTGGGTACACCATTGGGAGGGGAGTAATAAAACCCCAACTCAACAAAGTCGAGGCCATCCAGAGTTGGCCACGTCCCAACAGCAAGAAGCAGGTACGAGCCTTTCTGGGAATCGCTGGGTATTATCGGCGATTCATTCCCCACTTTGCCTCTAAGGCTGTGCCCCTAACCAACCTAACGAAGGGGAAAGGGTCGGTCATGATTAAATGGACCCCCGAGGCTGAGGCAGCATTCCAATTCTTGAAACAAGCCTTATGTAGCCAGCCAGTGTTGTACTCACCCGACTTCTCTAAAGACTTTGTCGTACAAAGTGATGCGTCAGATGTGGGGTTAGGAGCAGTATTGTCCCAGGTCTGGAACGGGGAAGAGCACCCAGTCATTTACCTCAGCAGGAAGTTGAAGTCCCATGAGGTAAATTACGCCACCGTTGAAAAGGAGTGTTTAGCGGTGAAGTGGGCTCTAGATTCCCTTCGGTACTACCTGCTAGGTAGGCACTTTGACATGGTTACGGATCACGCTCCGTTAAAGTGGATGGCTCAAAACAAGGAAACAAATAGAAGAGTGAATAGGTGGTTCCTGGCCCTCCAGGAATTCAACTTCACAGTAAAGCATCGCCCTGGCGTTCAAATGGGGAATGTGGATGCTTTGTCTCGAGTACATGAATGCCTGATTGCTGGTGTTCCAACCCCGAGGTTAAAACAAGAGGGGGGGGGTATGTGACAGCAGGAAGGTAAAGTCACCTGGTTGCATCCAGGGGGGTAGATATATTTCTCCCAGATTCAGGCTTTATGCCGACATATACAACTAGGTGGAGAGTTGTATAAGGCTAGTGGGCTCATGGATGACTCATACCTCTAGGGAGAGTGTGGGGCGTCGTACAGACAGGGAGTTGATGAGGCCAGCTGAAGCTTGTCAGCTCATTTAGGCCTCTATAAGAACTCCCAGATTCATTAGGTGTTAGCTCATGCCTGGAAGCAGACCTGTGTGGACTTCCTGGAGAGAGTGAACCCTTGTCCGGTGAGACAAAGCCTGTGTGGCTATTTGCTTGGACATTTAAAACCAGGGACTTAGGGACTAGGACAGCACTAGGCTGATCCCAGTTGTTAGTTAGGAAACCTGTATGTTTAGTCAGAGGTCAAGTTGACCAGGATTTAATTTGTTTATGTTTCTTTTGGCTTTGCTGTGTTTTGTCACTGTAAATAGAAAATAAACCGCACCTTTTTTTTGATTTTGAAAACCACAACCTCCGTTTGCTGGGCCTGTTTTTGTGTGGGGAGCCCATCCCGGGGGTCACACACACCCGCTGCCAAGCTAACCCCCTCACAATATATATATATATATATGCATCTATAATCTTACGTGAAAACGTGTGGCAGAAGCCGTAGACATATAATAAGATGTTTATACCAGTGTATAACATATAAAAAATGTACAAATTATACACAGACACACATACTTCGTACAAAGTATAAAAAATATATATATAAAGAAATATGTATAAAAAAATAGCAAAAAATACACAATGATTGCAAAAAATTGCAAACAATGTGGTAAAATGTGAATATAGAAGTGAACATCATAATATAGATAAGTGAAGCAAATGTATCCATATGTGTGAATATGTGTTGATACCATTACTTAATAAAATATAATATAGTATGATTGATGTCAATTACTATTATTAATGTAATTAGTGTTGCTGTAATTTTTATTATTATTTCTCTTTTTTGTTTTTACATTATGTATTTAATTTTTCATTAATTATTGATTAGCTTTAAGAACCACGGATAGCTAAAACCCCCCGACAATGTCATGCGTGTTTTGACAAAGTCTGACAGGGAAAATCCCTTTTCAAAAATGTTGAGAGTACTTACTAGCCAAAACATATACACAAAATTATTATATAAAGTTAAAACCATTCTAAAAAAACTTTGACATTCCTACATGATTAAAGTAAAACACAACAAATCGGCAAATGCACATAAGCATCAAGACCTGCAGGTGATCGTCAGTCCATATCGTGCCGTGTGTGTGTAAAATGTCTAGATAACATATCAGAGGGCCACATAAATCATACAAAAAACGACCATCATGAGTCCTGACCTAATGGATGTATCTGAAAATCCACCCACTGGAAAGAACACCGGCATCCACTTATCATTTGGTACACAGGCAGAACAGTGATGTAGGACAAACAACCAAAAATTATCAGCGCTAACTTGGACTATCAGATAAAAAATGTTCAAAAAAATATGTATATAAATAAATATATATACACGCGGTCCCCTAGTTACAAACATCAATCTTGCAAATGATTCCTACTTACAAACAGAGGCAGACAACAGGAAGTGAGAGGAAATCTACCCCATAGGAAGAAAAATTCACTCACGTAAGAGTTAAGGGAAAAAGGTGTCTCCACTGATGCTTTATCACCAAGGCTTGTATCCACAACAACCCAAAAATTTCAAAATCCAATTGTCATTGGGACAGAAAGTGAGGTGAAATCTTCTGAACGGGAGCACAGACAGCAAAACAAACGCTACATGGGTGTTAAAGTTTTTTTTGGCTGGAGCTACATTTAATAATTGTACCTGTTCTGACTCACAAATTTAATTTAAGAACAAATTACAGATCCTATCTTGTTTGTAACCCAGG
This sequence comes from Rana muscosa, assembly GCA_029206835.1. Lineage (NCBI taxonomy): Eukaryota > Metazoa > Chordata > Amphibia > Anura > Ranidae > Rana > Rana muscosa. The sequence goes on from CM055126.1 coordinate 83,416,307, forward strand.
GACCGTCTGCATTCTTCTGTAAGAATCGGGTGCTCAGTCCAAATAAAGATAAATCAATGAGGATGAAACTGGTTGTGGTATCCAGTGGAGGCGAGGCTGCCTGTACTAGGGTCTGGGAACCCGCACTAAAACCGAAGCGAAGGGAGAGAAGAGGCACCAGGCGACCAATGGTGTATTACAGTTTATTGAAGACCATGTAAAAGTCAATAACAAGTTTCAATCACAGGGTATCAAGTGTGTAGATCTGGGCCCCGATAGGCTCCAGAGATGATCCGGCACGGGATTGAGAAGTCGGTCCTCGCCGCGCTTAATCATAACGGCTGAAGGAGGTGTGGCTAGCCTCCAAAACATGTTTTGATTGGCTGTTCCATCCCGTGGGTTGACAGGTGTACACCGGCTCATGACCGCTCGTTTTTTCCAGCATCCAGTTTTTTTCTTACCAAAAATATGTAGCAGAAAACATATTTGCCTAAATTAATTAAGAAATTAAAAAAAAAAAAAAAAATCTCAAAACTTTCTTTCAGAACAACACATGGTAAGTACAGGAATCACAGATATGGCAATGCTAATTTGGAACATGTTCTATGAAAATGCAACACAGGGCAAGCTGTAACAAACAAAGTGAATATGTATCCATAAAAAAGACCCAGAATACCAGGTGCTAGAGAGTCTGTCTCCCGTGTGAATTTTATACAAGGTAAATACCTTGTTTTGTTTTTTTATACAAACGAGAAGCAAAAAGGCAGGGGGGAAGAAAAAAAAAGGGGGAGGAGGAAACCAGGGGTTGAGGGGGCAAAAGGTCACTCCAACAATGCTCCAGACCTGAAATCGCATCAGCCGAAATTAGTCAGGTAATAGGAATTGCTTCAACAGCTCCTTGTACTCAGAGTAAACCAATTTGTGCCAGTAGAACCATGTTTTAATGAACTTCTCCCGAAGGCCCTTTGAAATTAGATTTATTTATTTTTATTGGATATGTCTTATAGCAGAAAGTAAACACATATTGTGTTTTTTTTTTTTTTTTAAATTGTCATTCTTTTTTTTTTTGAAAACTGCAGAAGTGATCAAATACCACCAAAATAAAGCTCTATTTGTGGGGGGGGGGGGGGGACATCAATTTTATTTGGGTAAAGCATCCCATGACCATGCACTTGTCAGTTAAAGTAACACAGTGCTGTATCGCAAAAATTGGCCTGGTCAGGAAGGGGGATAAATCTTCCAGAGTTGAAGTGGTTAAAGGCAGTCATAAGTTGCTGTAAGAGTTTTGTCTGCGCTCTAATGAAATCGAGAGTACAGCGGTTCAAGCAATTCCTGGGTCAAGTTCCAAGTTTTGGTTAAGCAAAGTTGAGGCCATCCTTTAAGATCTCAACCCAGAACCTCCGCACGATCAGACATGTCCGCCAGATATGAACATGCGTACCCAACTCTCCACAGCCACGAAAGACCTTCGGCTTCACTCCTGGTTCCCTACTGCACATGCGTGAGTCGTGCTGCGCGTTCTGAATGGTCCCTGCTGTCTTCTGGGACCTGTGTGTCTCCCAGAAGACAGCGGGGGGTGGGAGGAGCCGGACATGGCGTAGTTCGCCACAAAGTGTGGCGATCTATGCCCGGAAGTGGGAGGAATCCGATGAGCAGAAGTAAAATTTCTGTGTGGGACTCCGCTTTAAATAATTTTCTAGTTGGATATTTTGACATTTAAACTCTCTATAAAGATACATCAGGACAATGCATTATTCAAATTTTCAAGGTCTGACTCTTGATAATCCCCATCAACATAAGATTCACTTTGACCAGACATTTTTAGGCAAACAAAAAAAGTATTTTTTTTTCAAAAATTAATAATTAATAATTTCAAGCAAAATATTATTTGTCACCAACATAACTATGATTGCTCTTGTACAAAACATCGACGTTATCTCAGCTCAGTGTCTCCATTTATATGTTGTGCTTATCAAGGGACAGTTTGCCCACACAATATTAATTATTGAGTCATTTTTAACGAAAGATATTTTTGAATACAAGTCAATCTATATGACATAGTCTATAATGTGAAACTTATTCACAGAGACGTGTGATCATACAAAATAGCTACATTTATTGGTTGAAAAAAAGCAAATATTTACATGAAATTAAAATACCAATTGCGTTACATGAACGACTTGAAAATCAATAACCGTACCCGCAAAATGGGCATGCAGTCCCTTTGACATAATGCTGTCATGATAAATTCTCAATAGGTTCAACAACCTTGTATAATTAACAATGAAACAGAACGTCTGTATTTCACACATCTAACCGTTACTATACTGCAGGTAAGTAAGTGGTTAACAATGTGAAATAAATTAACGTTTGTTTTGTCACTAAGATTGGACCTATGCAAAAAGAAAAATATAATGAAAAATTGAATCTACAAAAAACATCTACCAGTTGTTGGTTAATGAGAATAAATCATAATTGCCAAATATTCAATACTTCAATACTTTTTTAGAACAACAGTGAATTCAAAATAAAATCAAAAATTACATAATTACCCCATATCTATATCTATTTCCTACTGGCAAGTGACCAGAGTTAAGATGGCTGCCGTGGCTTTCAGGTATCGGGTGTCTAGGAATCTTCATGAATGTAAAGATATGTCTTCATGCATGGTGCATGGGTGTCAGTCTGCCCCTCAGGGTGGGTCCCTGAGTGTGTCTACCCGTCCTGTGGGAGCGAGTCCTCCTTTACATCTCATTTTTCTTCCCTTAAGTATAGTCTCTGGACAATAAGATTAGAAAAATTATACTAAGTTCTGCCCAAAGGAAGTTTGTCTTCAACTCCTTGGTGGCTGCAGATATGGGAGTTGCTGTCCAAAAGTGTCTGGATTCTATAGGTTGACAACTTAATGATTAACTGTTCTTTGGACTTTGAGATCCTCAAGTAATATCACTTTCAACCCCCGGGGCTTTACATGTATTGTGAGATTAACTCTTTTAAGTTAATTTATTCTATTTTCAGGATGTGTATATGTTTATATAATGCTGGGAAGACTATACATGTATATTTGTTTATCTTCTGGTAATCTTGTATAAATAACATACGATTAATATACTTTTTGATTCATTCACATAACATAACATGGTTTTATATTTCTGTCTAAACAGATATCTATAAGCTGTTTTTTCTAACATGACACAAGTTATATATATTTTAATCAATGGCACACAAAAATAATTATCTATATATTTTGAATACGTGTTAATCTCTAAACGTCTGTTACTTTATATTCTTATAATCACAATTTGACGTTTTTCATCCTGCTAATTAACACTTTAAAACACTTCTATTTATAAAATCACACTTGTGTACAGTAGGTGCCGCCGATATTGTGCCAATCTCGCCGCTTCTAGCGGCGAGATTGACACCCTATTAACTCCGTTGCGAGAACCAGCGCCGAGCTGTCTTGTCATCGGGAAAGGAAAAATGTTCCTTTCACGATGAGCGACACGCATTGCTGGTAGACGGAGATCCGACGTGGATTCCCGCCAATACCAGGCACTACGTTTGGTATGAATCCTGAGCGGGAACTCCACGCCAATTTTTAAAGAAAAATTGGCGTGGGTTTCCCCTCCAGGAGCATACCAGGCCCTTGGGTCTGGTCTGGATTTGAAGGGGAAACCCTACGCCGAAAAAACGGCGTGGGGGTCCCCCTCAAAATCCAAACCAGACCCTTATCCGAGCACGCAACCTGGCAGGCCGCAGGGGAAGAGAGAGAGCGGCCCCCCCTCCTTCCTGAACCGTACCAGGCCGCATGCCCTCAACATGGCAGTTTGGTGCTCTGGGGTAGGGGGGGCGACCTGCGGCCCCCCCCACCCCAGAGCACCCTGTCATGTTGATGAGGACAGGGCCTCTTCCCGACAACCCTGGCCGTTAGTTGTCGGGGTCTGCGGGCGGGGGGGCTTATCGGAATCCGGGAGCCCCCTTTAATAAGGGGGCCCCCAGATCCCGGCCCCCCCACCCTATGTGAATGAGTATGGGGTACATCGTACCCCTACCCATTCACCTGGTGGAAAAAAATGGCAATAAAAAAAACACACAGCTTTTTAAAGTAATTTATTGCACAGCTCCGGGGGTCTTCTTCCGACTTCGGGGGTCTCCGGTGTCGTCGCCGCGCTCTCCGGTTCTTTCTTCTGCCGGGCCACCGCTATCTTCTTCCAGCTCTTTTGCTAGCGGAGGCCCGGTCTTCCCCGTCGTCTCGTCCGGTTCTCCGTTGTCCTTCTGCCGGCCCCTCCACTATCTTCTTGCAGCTCTTTTGCTAGTGGAGGGGCCGGTCTTCCCGTCGTCGCCGTCAGCGTCTTCTTCCCTCTTCTTCTCCTCGATGTTGACTCGTCGCTTCCTCTCGCAGTAATGCTAAATCTTCGGTCCGCAGAGATTTATATAGGCTTCTCATGACGTCACAGTCACATGCTCTGGGTGGTCCCGGAGCATGTGACTGTGACGTCATGAGAACATGTGACTGTGACGTCATGAGAAGCCTATATAAATCTCTGCGGACCGAAGATTTCGCATTACTGCTAGCAAAAGAGCTGGAAGAAGATAGCGGAGGCCCGGCAGAAGAAAGAAAGAGCCGGAGAGAAGAAGAGGGAAAAAGGCGACGGAGAAGACCGGGCCCCGCTAGCAAAGAAAGAACCGGAGAGCGCGGCGACGACACCGGAGACCCCCGAAGTCGGAAGAAGACCCCCGGAGCTGTGCAATAAATTACTTTAAAAAGCTGTGTGTGTTTTTTTTATTGCCATTTTTCTCCACCAGGTGAATGGGTAGGGGTACGATGTACCCCATACTCATTTACATAGGGTGGGGGGGCGGGATCTGGGGGCCCCCTTATTAAAGGGGGCTCCCGGATTCCGATAAGCCCCCCGCCCGCAGACCCCGACAACCAACGGCCAGGGTTGTCGGGAAGAGGCCCTGTCCTCATCAACATGGGGACAGGGTGCTCTGGGGTGGGGGGGGCACAGGTCGCCCCCCTACCCCAGAGCACCAAACCCCCCATGTGGAGGGTATGCCGCCTGGTACGGTTCAGGAGGGAGGGGGGTGCTCTCTCGTCTCACCCTCTTCCCCTGCGGCCTGCCAGGTTGCGTGCTCGGATAAGGGTCTGGTTTGGATTTTGAGGGGAACCCCCACGCTGTTTTTTCGGCGTATGGTTTCCCCTTCAAATCCAGACCAGACCCAAGGGCCTGGTATGCTCCTGGAGGGGAAACCCATGCCAGGTTTTTCTTTAAAAATTGGCGTGGAGTTCTAGCTCAGGATTCATACCAAACGCAGTGCCTGGTATTGGCGGGAATCCACGTCGGATCCCCGCTCAATACAGTGCCGTGTCGCCTCGCTATTGCAGCGAACGCGACATGTGTCGCCACCCTGTCGCCGAGATGTCGGCACCCCTGACGCCGAGAATCTCCGTGATAGGATCGCAATGAATATACAACGTCGGCGGCACCTACTGTATTTATATTTCTTTTTCTAACAAAGTTCCAAAATTGGACTTTAGACCGTCTTCTCCTGCAGATATATTTGTTCAGCTGTATAAACAATTTCTTCTTCTTGGTTACATCATCCATTGTCTCTATACAGCTAGAATCAATACCGCTGTTTACTACAAGTCTTCCTCACAATTAGTTATTTCAGATAGGGATTACCTCCTGGTGATAAATGCTTAGTTAGTTATCTGTGGAAAATGTCCTCTATGACAGGTTTTCTAACCAACCAAGATATTAAGCATTTCTTGTTTGTCTATTAAAGCTAGGACAACATCCCTTTGTCTTGTGACAAAAGTCACTATTGTTTCTGAAGTCTCAAAACAGGCTTTTAAAGATTTATAGATGGCTCATCCATTGACCATTGGAAAACATGTGTTTTTGCTCTGAAAGTTTTACAAGTGTAATAGTTCACTTTACCCTTGAGGCTTACTGGACTTTCAAATTTCTGGCAGTAAATTTTTAAAGGTATTATTATTATTATTGTTAATGAAATTACAACATTCCCAATCACCCCACCCCACCATTTGCTCTTCTTTTTCTTTTCTCCTTCTACCTTCCTTCTCTGTCTGTTGACTTTCCCTGTCACCTATTCCTTCTGCACTTTATTTTTCATTCCACTTTCAAGTCTCTACCTTTCTTCTGCCACTATTACTGACCCATTATTGCCTCTTCTCCATAGGGTATGTGTTTAGATAGTGTATTGTATGCTGTCTTTTGTCATGTAATGCAATTTTTACTGGTTTTAAAGTGGGATCTAAAGGCACACATACTTACCTTTGTTCCAATTGTCTGATGCCCACAAAGCCCTGCATTTCCATTTTGAGGTGTGTGTATATATAATGTATACATTTTGTTTTATTCTTACCCAATTGCAGAGGAGAAGCTAAGCAGCCTGTTCAAGTGCAGCGTCAGAGAGATTTTCCATACATGTTATTCAGTGCTCCAAGATGATTACTTGGTTTGTCATATCATCCTGGATTATGAACTGGAACAAATTCTTGTGCAACTGAAAGCTGTGATCAAATCCCAGGGTATGTCAAAGTATCTATTGATTAGATGATGAGGTTAGTTAAAGCTTGATTCGTTTTGTTTTTATTCTGTGAATAATTTTGGAGAAAAAAAAATTGTTCACTATAACAATTGTAGCATAATACAGCATGCATTTGACTCTTGTCACCACACAACGTCCTGTCAGAGTTTTCTCCACCATGCTCACACATGTTTTCCACAGTCCCCAATAAGCTCTATAGAGCGCTTATGCTCCGTACCACCTGTCCACTTCAAAATGTATTTAAAGTGAATTTTATCTTTTTCCAAGTTTTGGATAGAATAGGGAATGGTTAGGACCCCCCCCCCCAAGGGTTAATTTTTGATGCCTGTCCACGTTGGGAGATTACACTTCATTTTCTGTTTCAGAGTTGCAACATAAAGAGGAAATGTCTCGAAACTGAGGGGATATCCTTCCTTAGACAGTTGTCATTGAAAGAGTTGTAAAAGAAATGAGAAAGGGTAGTTCTTCTAATGCCGCGTACAAACGATCGATTTTTTTCGACGGTGAAAACACAGTCGAAAAAATCGACGTTAAAAACGAGGAACAGCTTGTACCCCTCACACACACGGCCGTTTTAAATGTCTTTTTTTTTTTTTGGTCGAAAAAAACGACCGTGTGTGGGCTCCGCGGCAGTGTTTCCCTATGGGAAACACTGCCACGGAAAACATGTCGAAAAAAACGACGAGAAAAATTAGAACATGTTCTAATTTTTCTCGTCGTTTTTAATGCCGTTTTTCTCGTCAAAAAAAACGACAGAAAGCCCACAGACTATCGTTTTTCCCGTCGAATGGGAAAAATGTCGTTTTTTTCGACGGGAAAAACGGCCGTGTGTACGCGGCATAAGAGTAGCCATATAGTCCATTAAAAAAGGAAACCACTATAATCTCCTCATCTTAAGTGTAATATAAAAATGCTAATAATGTAAACCAAGCTGGGTGTTCTAAGGGTGGCCTGCCCGTATTCTTATAACTAACCAAATGCACAGAAAAATATTTTGTATAAAAAGTCATACATTTTATTAAATTAATACCACAATTAAAAGGCGCAGACACCATGTCTCTTTCCTGGTGTCTCTGTCACGAGTGGTGCACAGTTTCTCCGCCGCACTTTAACAAAAGCAGGATAACTAAAGCTCAGTGAAGATGCAACAAAATCTTTGCTCCACTCTGGAAAGACAGCAGCATTTGACATTGAATTAATTTGAAGTCAGATTCCCACTCTCTATCTACTAACATGCTCCTTCTACTCTTCCTTCTCACATCAGTGTCTTCTATCCTCAAATTATCCTTACTCTACCCCTCCACTCTACCCCACAGCATACACATATCACCCTCACTCCTACCCTCTCACTACTACTGCACCCATCACCTCCTGCAATTGCTGAACCCACATGCTGACCTAAACACCAGGGCAGTTAGACACATCCCACTCCCATCCTACCTTCCTCACCCTCCTTCTCCTAGTCTCCGGGACAATTCTCCAAATCCTGGTCCTCATTTTCTAACTGCAAACCACAAATCCGACACCCCTCCTCTGGCAACAGCCGCAATCCACTCCCTTTAATTTCTATCCCCTAAACCCAGCCCCCAATCTCATGCACCCTTTGGAATTCCCACTCCATCTGTAGCAAGCTCACATCTGTGCATGACCTTTTCATCTCTCAAGGCTTTAACATACTCACCATAATTGAAACCTGGCTTCAAAATTTTGACTTAACTTCTCCTGCTGCCCTCTCCCAAAGGAGGTGGAGTGTGATTCCTTCTATCCCCACAAAGCACCTTCCAAGTCCTTCCGATCAATCCCTCTCTTCTTTCGAGATGCACTTTATTCATCAGTTTTCTCCCATGTCTCTCAGGATTGCAGCAATTTATCGGCCTCCTGGACCAGTATCGTACTTTTTTGATGATTTCGCTGCCTGGCTACCCTACTTTCTCTCCTCTGAAATACCCACTCTCATTCTTAGTAACGTCAACATCCCTGTCAATGTTAACAGCCCAGCTACAGCTCAACTCACCCTGATAAAACCCACATAGCCGTGGGTGAAACACGTCGGTGCAGTGCCCCTGCACTCCTGCCATCCCAACCAAGCCCATGCCTGGGCATCTTGCTATCTGATTACCCATTGCTACTCTCATCCACTGGAGGCTGACCTTTGAAACTGGACACAGGAAATGCATAGCTGATCAGCTTAGCAGCATTCAGTGAGTTTAACGTATGAAGAGGAGCGCCATTATGAGTGTAGTATATATGAATAGGGATCAGAGCCAATCAAAAAATGAAAATTGAAATAAATTAAATGACTCCTGTGTACCAAGTGCAGCTCCAAAATTAGTAGTACTAATAAACAATAAAAATGAGAAGTGAAAGGGTGCAGCAGGATAAGGGTCAAGGTGCATATAGTGTCAAAAATTATATATATAATCAATGTCCATGATTAAAGCAGATGGTTATAACATTCTATAATATAGCGTATAAACAATAGTGAATTCGGGTCTTCTAATGTTCCAACACCGTGCCTCCTAAAAAGTGCAACGTGCATCAATCAAAGTGCTTCACCCGTAGTGCCACACAAATGCGCTCACCAGATTTCCAAGGCCATAAATGACCACCAGGCATATAGGAGAAAAACTTTCCTCAGGGTGCTTCCTTAATCAGACCTCTCACAGGATGCAATCAATGTTTCCAATAAAAAAAAATTGCAGGATACCATCTCAATACAACAATCGTGAAATACTCCTCTTCATAAGCTTAGGCAGAAGGCATTTGTACTCCCCCTTGTTCCTTTTCAATCTGCTAAACTTTTGGCTGACAGCCGACTAGAGAGCAGAGTTCTGCTCTCTTTTCGGCTGTCAGACAAAAGTTTTGCAGATCTGGTGAGCACATTTGTGTGGCACTACGGATGAAGCACTTTGATGCACGTTGGACTTTTTAGGAGGCACGGTGTTGGAACATTAGAAGACCCAAATTCACTATTGTTTATACACTATATTATAGAATGTTATAACTATCTGCTTTAGTCATGGACATTGATTATATATATAATTGTTGACACTATATGCACCTTGACCCTTATCCTGCTTTGCCCTTTCACTTCTTATCCATTATGAGTGTGTCAGGAAAGGTTTCACCTGTTGGTGGCACTGTCTGTTCTGTGGATCGCAATACTAATGTCCATCAGCGGGTGTCTCCTGACAGTGTGGAGCAAACATCACCACCTGCGATCAGGCGTCACCAAGGGTAATTGCAGGTGTATGTATTAATACCTGGCAAGCATTCACACACTTGCCTTGGTATCTTCCTTGCACCCTGACCTGTACCTGTTATCCTGATTCTGATCTTGATCCTGTCCCTTCTGTTATCCTGTTATCCTGCATCCCTGCCCTGCAGCCTGATCCCGTCCACCACCTTCCTGTCCTGTCTTGTTCCTTGCCCCCATCTGCTGATCTTCTGTGTATGATCCCGGCCTGGCTACGTTTATAATTCTGGTATTCCCCATCTATTGTATATACATGTTTGTTATTTGTGGGTCATTGTCTGGTTTATTGTTCACAGTTTGGTATTGGAGGTGTTTGTGTATTCATTATCACTTTTCTTAATAAAACTTCTTTATTTCACTTTACATACATTTGGTTTCCTCTGTTGCAGTCCACACAGTTCTGGTCACACCTGTTGCTGACAGAATACCAAGGCCATCCCTGACCAGAAGTGGCTGCACAGAGCAGCCGTTGTGGTTCTGTTGCTGCTGCTAAGATGCAGTCAGAAATGGTTGTTCACCTTGCCTTACTGGTATTGGAGGATAATAATTATTGCCATTTGGTATTGAAGGAGTGGGCCAGGGATCAGCTTTTAGAGTGTATCCGTCTGGCCCATCCTCTGGTTGATCAGTGCCGTTTACTGTTTGAAGACGTTCAGCCCCTGATTCAGGTGTGTGCAGAGCTAGCCTTGTCCAGTATTCCAAAGGGCAGTGCCAATTCCTCTCCCCCCTTCTGTACTGATCAGGTGGAGTCTCTAGTGTGGCTTTTGGATGATGACTTTGCTTACTTCTGTGAACACTACTCAGCTTGTTCCAAACAGGTGCTAATGGAGAGTATTAACTCACTACAGTCATTTATCAGACTGGCAGCTTGTAAATCACATTTTGTTTAACCAAAACAAGCAGTTCAAGCATGATCTGATATATTGCATTCAACCCCAGTCTGCTCACAACAATCTATTTCTGCTACCAGACACATGCTTGCCCAAATGTTGTTTCCCCCATCACCCACGGCAACCTCAGCCTCTGCCCAATATACTCTGCTACCAACTAAATATCAATACCCTGTTTCTACTCGCTGCACCTATCCTGTCTTTAATCCACCTCCCTCCTCTCTGTTGCCTGCAACAACCCTACAAAAACTTCCCCTAGCCACTGTTTCTTCTTCCTCACCATGTTCCAGCCCTTCTCTTCAATCTGCTACTCCCCTTACTTACAGCCCTGCAGCCACCTACACATCTTTGGTGTCTAAACCAGTGTTTCTCAACTCCAGTCCTCAAGTCGCCCCAACAGGTCATGTTTTCAGGCTTTCCATTATTTTGCACAGGTGATTTGATCAGTTTCAATGCCTTGGGAAATCCTGAAAACATGACCTGTTGGGGCGCCTTGAGGACCGGAGTTGAGAAACACTGGTCTAAACCAAAGAGAAGGCAGTTACGTTTTTTCCCAACCCATATGATTCTGTCATTATCCCAATCTGCCTCCACACCAGCCAATCTGCTCCAGCCTGCTTCTGCACCAGCTGATCCATTCCAGCTTGTTTCTATGCCAGCCAATCAACTCCAGCCTGCTTCCATGCCTGCCGATCAGCTCCAGTCTGCCTCCATGCCCACCGAGTCGCTCCAGTATGCCTCCATGAGCGCCTATGGGGTCAGGCTAGTCTCTGATGATCTTGAACCTGATGACCCACCTAACCCTGCCAACCTTTTGCCTGCTGTCCAACCTGATGCTCCAGTATTTGCTGTTCAGCCTGATGTTCCAGCACCCACGTTCTAGCCCGATGTTCCAGCACCCACGTTCCAGCCTGAAGTCCCGGCGCCCCAGCCTGAAGTCCCGGCGCCCCAGCCTGAAGTCCCGGCGCCCCAGCCTGAAGTCCCGGCGCCCCAGCCTGAAGTCCCGGCGCCCCAGCCTGAAGTCCCGGCGCCCCAGCCTGAAGTCCCGGCGCCCCAGCCTGAAGTCCCGGCGCCCGTTACCCAGCCTGCTGTTAAAGTGTCTGCCGCCCGGCCAGGTGACCTGGAGCCTGCGCCCGGCCAGGTGACCTGGAGCCTGCCGCCCGGCCAGGTGACCTGGAGCCTGCCGCCCGGCCAGGTGACCTGGAGCCTGCCGCCCGGCCAGGTGACCTGGAGCCTGCCGCCCGGCCAGGTGACCTGGAGCCTGCCGCCCGGCCAGGTGACCTGGAGCCTGCCGCCCGGCCAGGTGACCGAGGTCCAGCTGGATGTACCTCCGCCTGTTGTCCGGCTTGATACCATGGACTTATTACATGCCCAGCTTGATTTGCCTCTGCCCGCTGCCCAGCTTGATGCCATGGACTGCTTACAGTTACAACTAGTTGGAGCGTCCGAAGGTCGCTCTTTTGAGTGGGGGTACTGTCAGGAAAGGACCTGTTGGTGGCGCTGTCAGTTCTGTGGATCGCAATACTGGTGTCCACCAGCGCGTGTCTCCTGACAGTCTGGAGTTGTCAAAGGTTTCACCTGCTGGTGGCACTGTTAAATCTTTTTGTCGCAGTATTGATGTCCACCAGCGGGTGTCTCCTGGCAGTGTGGAGCAGACATCACCTCCTGTGATCAGGCGTCACCCCTGAGACTAATTGCAGGTGTGTGTATTAATACCCGGCAAGCATTCACACACTTGCCTTAGTATCTTCCTTGCGCCCTGACCTGTACCTGTTATCCTGATCCTGTTAGCCTGTGATCCTGATTCTGATCTTGATCTTGTTCCCCTTCTTCCTGTCCTGTCTTGTTCCTTGCCCCCATCTGCTGATCTCCTGTGTATGACCCCAGCCTGGCTATGTTTATGATTCCGGTATTCCCCATCTATTGTATATACTTGTTTGTTGTTTGTGAGTCACTGTCTGGTTTATTGTTTACTGTTTGGTATTGGAGGTGTTTGTGTATTTATTATAACTTCTCTTAATAAAACTTCTTTATTTCACTTTACATACGTTTGGTTTCCTCTGTTGCAGTCCACACAGTTCTGGTCACACCTGTTACTGGCAGAGTGATTAAAAAATGTCTGGCATCTGTGCACATGCAACATGCAAGAAACAGTAATACCTTTTTCTCTTTTCGTCCATGGACGGACACAGATCCTTAATTCTTGACAGTTGGGTTATGTTCCGTCTATTAGGAGAGGACTAGACGGAACATGTTAGATATTTAATACATGTTACTTTAACAGAGTTGAACAGCCCCGCCCAGGGGCGGTCCCTCCGGACATAACCCTCCACCCTGCAGTCAGCAGCCTCAGTTTTTTTTTGCCTAGTAGAGAAGGACCTGGCTCCCTTTGGGCCCAGAGTCCTGAAGACATTTTTAATTTTTATTTATTTTTTTGAGAATCTTCTATCAACTGCCGGCTGGGCATGACAGGCAGGATAATATAGATCCTTGTAGTCCCCCCAGTCCGGCCATTGAGCTTGAACAGGCCTTGGCTACGTGCGGGGTCGGCCATGACATACCCCATGGCTCCAAGGGTGGCCGGTGAGCTATGCTCCAGGGTTCACATATGACCGGGCGGCTTGCTGTCTCAGTCACAGTGGACCGGGCCGACAGCTACTCCGTACTGCTCGGTTGGAGGTCTGTCAGGAATGCACCAGGAGGTCCTCGCAAGGGCGGGAAAGTACAGTTCCTCCTGCCTCGGTGGGATGGAACAGCTGGGCATTCCTAAGGGGGTCGTTAGGGGTTTCTCCTGCCCTCCCCTCTCTCCCTCTGTCACCCTTTATCCTTCTCCCCTCGCGGGGCTCGCTGTGACCGGGGAATACCTTTAGGGGGGCCCCAGGTCCCGGCGGGGGGCTGTGGGGGTGTCCAGGCCCGCTCTGTGTGGGGGGGTAGTAAATTCTTGGAAGCCTCCGCTGCTGGCCTTCTCGTCCACCTCGCTTGCTGGGCGCCATTTTTTTAAACGCTGGCACCATTTTTCTGGGGCCTGTGCATTGCATTGCAATTCCCATTGGCGGCCATTTTGCCGTGGCCGCACTTTGATGCAGGTCTGCAATTGCGGGCGGCCATTTTCTTGTGGTCCGTGCGCTTTCTCTGAGTCACCCGGCGGCCATTTTGGAGTGGGTTTTGGCCTCTAGTGCTGGCTGAGCTTCCTGAACGGCACAATTTACCTCACATAGTTCCTCAGTCACACGCGGTGTGCGGTTGGAGAGCGGGAAGTGGCGCTGAACAGTCTCTGGCTAGGCGGTGAGTCCCCTGGGTTTCCCACCAGTAAGGAGGGTGGACAAAATTTTGTGTCCAGTATCTTGACTAAGTCCCTAAGGGCTTGTCAGTGGGCAGTATGGAGTCAGAAGCTGGCGTTTTTCCCCCAAACATTCCAGAGGCAGCAACCGGTGCACCTGCGGTTCCCATGGACACTTTGTCGGCGGTCCTGGAGTAATTTGTTGCCAGGGTGGAAGCAGCGTGCGGGCGTAAGGGGGGTACTAAGCACCCCCTCCCCCCGCCATCTCCTGGGGAATGTTCTGACTCAGACTCGGGCCTGGCTGTGGCTCAGGACCCCTGTTCTGGTATGTCAGAAGAGGCGGACCAGACCTTCACTGTGAGGAGGACCCCTCGTCCGGGACAGCTCAAGACAGGGCACTTGTCAGTGCACTTATCAATTTTATCAATGCTGTGAGGGACACTCTCAAGCTGGAAGATGCAGCTGGGACTTCCACAGCAGGGCCTGTCCCTTTTGGGTCGCACAAACCAACCTGCTCTGTTAAGGTTTTTCCTTATGTTGATTTCTTTGACAAGTTCATAGATAAGGAAAGGGAACGGCCGCAGAGGCCCTTTGCGGTCCCTCAGCGCATGGCAGTCCGTTACCCATTTGAAGAGAGCCCTTTGAAAAAATGGGCTTCTCCTCCGGTCATTGATCCCCCGGTCTCTCGGTTAATTACAGTAACCACTATCCCGGTGGAGGGGACCTCTCCTTTTAAGGTCCCTACTGATGGGAGGTCCGAAGTGGTGAGCCGCTCCATGTTCACCATGCTGGGGTCAGCATTGTGGCCTATATTGGCTGCTAACTTGGTGTCCCAGACACTCGCTGAATGGGCAAAAATATTGCACCAGATTGTGGAGGAGCATCAGCTCCCTCCAGAATGCGTGTCACTGGCCGAACAGTTGGTACAGGGACTCGTGTACGTCTGTGATGTAGCCCCTTTGATCTCCAGGGCCTCCGCATCTGCGGTGGTATTGCGCCGCCTAATCTGGCTGAACTTCTGGTCCGCTGACCAAGCTTCTAAGAAAAATCTGGCAGATTTGCCTTTCAAAGGTGGGAGGCTTTTTGGTGACTCACTGGACGACATCATTAAGGATGTCACTGGAGGTAGGAGCACACTTCTCCCTCAGTCCTCTAAAGGGAAGGAGCCGCGCCGTTAGACGGGGCCCTCCTTTCCCACAAAGAAGCAGTATTTTCGTCAGTCAGGACCTGCTGGCAGACCCTCCCAAGCGGACAAGGGTCCCGCTGGGGGACAGAAGCGTCCCTGGGTGCGCAGTCCCAACAAGCCAGCAAACAAGCCTGCTACCGCATGAAGTTTTGTCCCCGCCCGACTCCAGGGTAGGGGAATGGCTTCGTGGGTTTGCAGCTTGATGGACCTCCCTGCTCTCCGACCAGTGGGTCTGCGAGGTGGTCACCTCAGGGTACAAGATAGAGTTCCTTTCTTGTCCACCAAACAGATTATTTTCCTCAAATCTTCCTCTCCTTCCGGCTCGTCGGGCTGCCCTCCAGGGGGCAGTGCAAGGCTTGTTGCGGTGCTGGGTGATCATACCCGTACCACCACAGGACAGGTTTCAGGGTTTCTACTAAAATCTGTTTGTTGTCCCAAAGAGGGACAGAGTCAGTCCAATCTTGGACCTCAAGGCCCTCAATGCCTTTATAAAGATTCAAAAATTCCGGATGTTATCGATTCGTTCGGTGGTGGCTGCGCTCCATCTGGGGGACTTCCTGGCGTCCTTGGATATCAAGGACGCATACTTGCATGTCCCCATCTGCGTCAGGCATCAGAGGTTCCTGCGCTTTGCGATCGGCGAAGACCACTATCAATTTGTGGCTCTTCCCTTTGGCCTAGCATCGGCACCAAGAGTTTTCACCAAAGTGCTCGCCCCGATTCCAGCTTTGCTGAGACAGCGCAGCATTGTGATCGTAGGCTACTTGGACGACCTTCTTCTGAGAGCTGTTTCAAGCTCAGCATTAGAGGAGGACGTGTCTATAGAGGAGGACATGTCACAGTTTGGTTGGATAATGAACCTCCAGAAGTCGTGTTAGTACCAACCCAGCGCCTAGAGTTCCTGGGGTTGATTCTGGACTCCTCGGGGGCCAGAGTCTTTCTTCCCTTGGGGAAGTTGCAGACACTCCAGACTGCGGTGAGGTTGTTGACATCCCGCAAATGTCGTCTCTCTGTTTTTGCATGCGAGTCCTGGGCCTCATGGTAGTTTCTTTCGAGGCACTACCATATGCCCAATTCCACACTCGGGTCTTGCAAGGGGAGATTCTCTCCAAATGGAACAAATCTCTGTTGTATCTGGATCGTCAGACTAGGATAAGTCATCTAGTCAGGGCCTCTCTGAGTTGGTGGCTGAGCTCCCCGGCTCTTTGGTCCGGGACGTCGTTCCTCCCCTTTCATTGGACTGTGATCACGACGGACGCCAGCCTGACCGGTTGGGGGGGAGTCTGGGGTGTTCAGGCGGCCGAGGCCGCTGGACTCCGGACGAATCCCAACTGCCGATCAGTGTCCTGGAACTCCAGGCGATCAGGCTACGCCTCTCCAAGTGGTCACAGAGGCTACAGGGGCGTCCAGTCAGGATCCAGTCAGACAACGCCATGACGGTGGCATATGTCAACCATCAAGGAGGAATAAGAAGCTCGGCTGCAGCATCGGAGGTCACTCGCATCCTGCGGTGGGCGGAAAGGAGCGTGCCGGCTCTATCGGCAGTTTACATTCCGGGCGTGGGAAACTGACAGGCGGACTATCTGAGTCGCCAGATGCTGGACTAAGGGGAGGTTTTTCAACTCCTTTGCCGGAGATGGGGCACACCAGACGTGGATCTCCTGGCTTCTCGACTCAATCGCAAGGTGTCGAGGTTCGTGGCCTGGTCCAGAGATCCCTGGGCAGACGCGTCGGTGGCCCCATGGGGTCAGTATCGACAAATTTATGCCTTTCCCCCACTGAAGTTGCTGCCTCGTCTGCTCCGCAGAGTAGAGACCGAGGGGATTCCGGTGATTCTCATCGCTCCGGATTGGCCCAGGTGTCCCTGGTACGCCGACCTCGTGTGTCTGGTGGCGAATGCATCTTGGTGACTGCCAATGTGGGAGGACCTTCTCTCGCAAGGTCCCATTCTTCATCCTGCTTTACAGTCACTGGCTTTAACGGCATGGTTATTGAAAGCCAGGTACTAAGGGACCGAGGCCTGTCGAATTCAGTCATTTCAACCATGTTGAGAGCACGGAAATATTCTAGAAAGATCTACCATCGCACGTAGAGAGCCTACATCTCTGTGTGAGGAGATTGAATATGCCTGTGGACGCCATTCTGTTTCCAGGATCCTGCTGTTTTTACAGTGTGGAGTGGATCAGAAACTTGCCTTAAGCACCATTTCAGCCTTGGCTGTTTTCTTTCAGCGACCCCTGGCGGCTCATTCTTTGGTGAGCACTTTTGTGCAAGGGGTACGACATGTGGCCCCTCCGGTCCGACCACCACTACCTCCGTGGGATTTGAATCTGGTGCTCTCTGTACTTCAGAAACCTCCATTTGAGGACATCAGGGAAATTCCTCTTTTGACACTCTCTCAGAAGGTTGCCTAGTAGCCATAACATCAGTCAGGAGGGTTTCTGAATTGGTGGCCTTGTCTTGCAAGTCCCCATATTTTTATTTATTTTTTTAACAAGAAGTCGTCCCCATATTTGGTCCTCCATAAGGACAAAGCAGTGCTACGCACGCAGCCTTTCTTCCTTCCGAAGGTAGTTTCGGCCTTTCACCTGAATGAGGACATTGTACTTCCATCCTTGTGTCCTCGGCCATCGCATCCCAAAGAGGTTGCGCTGCACTCTTTAGACGTGGTACATGCCTTACGGGTGTATCTGTCTGCTGCGGCTCCGTTCTGGAGGTCTGACTCGCTGTTTGTGTCAGTGTCGGGTCCGCAGAAGGGTCTGACGGATTCGTCGGCCACCATTTCTCGGTGGATTAGGCAGACCGTCATCCAGGCCTATGCCCTTAAGGGGCAGGCGCCTCCCTTTCCTGTCACGGCGCATTCAACCAGGGCTATTGGTGCCTCTTGGGCTTTCCGACATCAAGCGTCTGTCTCACAAGTGTGTAAGGCGGCGACTTCGTCGTCCGTTCACACGTTTTCAAAATTTTACAAGGTTGATGTGAGTGCATCTTCGGATGCTAGCTTTGGCCGCAAAGTTTTGCAGGCGGCTGTTTGAGGTTTCAACTCCTCCGTTGAGGAGCTCTGCTTGTTTGGGGTGAATTTTTTTTTTTTTAATTGCTGTTTCCACCCCTCGTTTGGGACGTCCCAACTGTTAACTGTCAAGAATTAAGGAGCTGTGTTTGTCAATGGACGAAAAGAGAAAATAGGATTTTTGTACTCACCGTAAAATCCTTTTCTCTGTCGTCCATGGACGGACACAGCACCCACCCCTCCTTTTTTAGTTTGTACTGCTTTTGACGAACTGAGGCTGCTGACTGCAGGGTGGAGGGTTATGTCCAGAGGGACTGCCCCCTGGGCGGGGCTGTTCAACTCTGTTAAAGTAACATGTATTAAATATCGAACATGTTCTGCCTTGTCCTCTCCTAATAGACGGAACATAACCCAACTGTCAAGAATTAAGGAGCTGTGTCCGTCCATGGACTACAGAGAAAAGGATTTTACGGTGAGCACCAAAATCCTATTTTCCATCTTGCCGGAGTCCTAAACCTTGGCTAGACCTGTCAAATGGTCCTAGTGAAGAGTACCACGCCATACTGTTAGCAGATGGGGTCAACAGGACAGGCCACATAGGAACAGACATTATATGACTATCACTCTGCAATAATGGAACCATTTGGATTAAGCCAAAAAAACAGTCAATGCATGTGTAACATAAGCCCAATAACACTCTTGGGTCCTGATTAATATAGATATATCTTATTCAATTAGTATAGATATATTCAAACTATTTACAATAACCATGACTGTTTCTATTGAAGCTACGCTGCCGTTTTTTTTTGTTTTTGTTTTTTCATTTAACTACATACTCGCTTATGATGACTGTGTAAGTGACATATTATCAATATATAGACTTGTACATATTTGTGGTGTAGAATTAATAACATCAGTTTTTTTTTTGTTTTGTTTTTTGTTTTTTTCAGAACTAAAAGGAAATATTGTGCAGTCATTGCTAGACCAGCTTAGTATGAAGCCACAAGAAGTTCAAATCAATCCTGTCTGCAAGCAGATAATTCTTCTCTTGGAAAACTTTGATAAGCGCGCACACTCACTAAACATGGAAAATTATACATTTGATCATGTTCATCATTTTTTTACATACATTGACACTCTGGCAAAAGTTATTTTTCAAAGTATAAATTCAGACTTCGGTAAGTAACACATACCTTAACCACTAGCCACCCACCGTACGACTATATACAGCCACAAGGTGGCTCTACAATGCCGGGAGGCCTTCTTTATACGGCGTCACTGAGGTTCCGATGCGCGTGCCTGGCGGCCACCATGTCCGCACGATCGGCCGTTACACAGACAAGGACGTGGATCTCGGTGTGTGAACACCGAGAACCACGTCCTGTCAGGGAGAGGAGACCGATGCGGTGTCCCTTGTACATAGGGACACAGATCGGTCACCTCCCCCAGTCAGTCCCCTCCCCCACAGTAGTAATCACACCCAGGGCACACATTTAACCCCTTCCTCACCCCCTAGTGTTAACCCCTTCCCTGCCAGTCACATTTATACAGTAATCGGTGCATGTTTATAGCACTGTTCGCTGTATAAATGTGAATGGTCCCAAAAATGTGTCAAAAGGTCCGCCATAATGTCGCAGTCACGAAAAAAAAAACTGATAACTATCCCCTAATTTGTAAACGCTATAACTTTTGCGCACATAAAATCAATAAACGGCAATTGCGATTTTTTTTTTTTTTTTACCAAAAATATGTAGAAGTATACGTATCAGCCTAAACTGAGGGAAAAAAACTGGGATATTTATTATAGCAAAAATCAAAAAATATTGTTTCTTTCAAAATTGTCGCTCTTTTTTTGTTTATAGTGCAACAAATATAAACCCGCAGAGGTGATCAAATACCACCAAAAGAAAGCTCTATTTGTTGGAAAAAATGGACGTCAATTTTGTTTGGGAGCCACGTCGCGCAATTGTCATTAAAAGCTTGACAGTGCCGAAAGCTGAAATTTTGCCTGGGCAGGAAGGGGTTATATGTGCCCAGTAAGCAAGTGGTTAAAAACTATAGAAACTATTCTGGTCTGCAGCAAGCAAACATTCTTGGAAAGATCACTCTTATGCTACTGTGTGTGTCAAATTTAATTGTTGCTCATCACAGTTGACCCTTGTGTCTCCAATGATTTATTCAATGCAATCTAAAACTACTTTCAAAGCAAAAACTAAAATTATTTAATATAAATGTTTCTTCTAGCTAATATATGCATGGTGTGCAGCATATTTATAATGGGATTTAAGATTTCTTAAATTGCTTTGTTGTGGGGAGATTAGTAATGTTTTAACTCATATTTGTTTCTCTCACTGTTTAAACTTCTAAGTGGTTTCCAACATGACATCAAATGTTTTTTAATGCTACTATTTGAATAACAGGAGCTTCAACATTGCCAGAAGGTTTATACTGAAATATTAAAACCATATTATATTTATGGAATTATGTAAAATCTTTTAGGAGATTTTCACTTTTTTCCACAATACAACCAATTAATTCAAGTTTGTTTATCCGTGCTAGTTTGGAGACGAGTGAGTACAACAATATGATATATATATATATATATATATATATATATATATATATATATATATATATATATATATATATATAATACCGTATATACTTGAGTATAAGCCGAGTTTTTCAGCATTTTTTTTTTTGCTGAAAATGCCCGCCTCGGCTTATACTCGAGGCTGTGTCCATCTTCAACTTTATGCGCCTCATCCCGGCCAGCCGTAACTTGGCACACATGTAGCCCCACTCTTCCTCTACGAGTGTGCAAAGTTTGTTGTCCCAGGGACCCACGGCCGGGGAGCACCGATTTTTCAAAGCCGGGAACCCCTTCCTTAGACTTCCATGTTAAACGTCAGTCTAGTGACACAGCGCCGGAGATCAGGTAGGGAGATTGGCCACAGTGAGGCATGCAGATGGACACCCTAGGCTTATACTCGAGCCAATAAGTTTTCCCATTTTTTGTGGTAAAATTAGGTGCCTCGGCTTATATTAGGGTCGGCTTATACTCAAGTATATACGGTATATATACAGTTGCAAAAAAAAGTATGTGAACCCTTTTGGAATGATATGGTTTTCTGCACAAATTGGTCATAAAATGTGATCTGATCTTCATCTAAGTCACAACAATAGACAATCACAGTCTGCTTAAACTAATAACACACACAGAATTAAATGTTACCATGTTTTTATTGAACGCACAGTGCAGGTGGAAAAAGTATGTGAACCCCTAGACTAATGAGATCTCCAAGAGTTAATTGGAGTGAGGTGTCAGCCTACTGGAGTCCAATCGATGAGATTGGAGGTGTTGGTAACAGCTGTCCTGCCCTATAAAAAACACACCACTTCTGGGTTTGCTTTTCACAAGAAGCATTGCCTGATGTGAATGATGCCTCACACAAAAGAGCTCTCAAAAGACCTACGATTAAGAATTGTTGACTTGCATAAAGCTGGAAAGGGTTATAAAAGTATCTCCAAAAGTCTTGCTGTTCATCAGTCCACGGTAAGACAAATTGTCTATAAATGGAGAAAGTTCAGCACTGCTGCTACTCTCCCTAGGAGTGGGCGTCCTGTAAAGATGACTGCAAGAGCACAGCGCAGACTGCTCAATGAGGTGAATAAGAATCCTAGAGTGTCAGCTAAAGACTTACAAAAGTCTCTGGCATATGCCAACATCCCTGTTAGCGAATCTACGATACGTAAAACACTAAACAAGAATGGATTTCATGAGAGGATACCACAGAGGAAGCCTCTTCTGTCCAAAAAAAACATTGCTGCACGTTTACAGTTCGCACAAGAGCACCTGGATGTTCCACAGCAGTACTGGCAAAATATTCTGTGGACAGATGAAACCAAAGGAGTTGTTTGGAAGAAACACACAACACTGTGTGGAGAAAAAGAGGCACAGCAAACCAACATCAAAACCTCATTCCAACTGTGAAGTATGGTGGTGGGGGCATCATGGTTTGGGGCTGCTTTGCTGCGTCAGGGCCTGAACGGATTGCTATCATCGAAGGAAAAATGAATTCCCAAGTTTATCAAGACATTTTGCAGGAGAACTTAAAGCCATCTGTCCACCAGCTGAAGCTCAACAGAAGATGGGTGTTGCAACAGTTCTAAGACCCAAAGCATAGAAGTAAATTGACAACAGAATGGCTTATGAAAAAACAGGATAGTGCGGCGCTGTGCTAATAAGTAATATCACTAAGTGCAAAAGTGATAATCAAACATGTAGTGGAAAAAATGCACTGATATATAAATAAAGCAAATGATCCACAAAACAATTGAATATAGTGTGGGTCCTTCTAGGCGGAAGGAGTCCACACACTGCAAGTGCTGCCATGAATAAACACAGATGCATAGAAACAATGCAGATATTAAATAAAAAATAAAGGAGTGACTCATGTTGAGAAAAATCCATATGTGAAAACAAGGTGGAGTCTCTGCATGTGTGTCGTAGATACACCAATCTGAAAGTGAACACAACACTGAAGTAATAATGAACTAATATATGTGCAAAAAATCCATATCAAAGGTAACTTCCCACGGATAACCACATGTGAAACACCAAAATGTTGACTGATGAATTCAAATCAAAAACACTTGAGACAATGGATGGGTGGGGTACTCTTACCACAGATGATGGACTCATCTACCATATGATAGTGAGTCAGATGGGCTTGGGGTCTCAAAGACCATGGAAGATGGAACAGGATGCCGTGGATGTCTCGAACCGTCCAGGGAAGGGTGATCCAGTGCGTTGAATGGCTGGTAGAAACTCCTCCAGCATACGAGCTCCAAAGATACAAAGATGAAAAAATGGAGACAAAAGGGAAGGCTCCCAATGGTGCAGGTCAATAAAACCGTATCAGGTTTATTTCATAAAAATGTCATACAAGAAGTTGACAAATAAGGTGATCACGATCATTAAAAGCAATGTGGGGTACAGCAAGACAAACCCGACGCGTTTCGACTTCAAAGTCTTCAACAGAGGCATATTGCTGCACCCTCCACATTGCCAACATTTATAAAATATGAGGAAGGTTGACCCACCCATGAGAGGCGGAGTCAAGACAGGAAATGACATCAAAATCCCAGCATTCAACTCGGATAAATGCCACAATACGGATATACATATGAATGCCTGTTAACATATAATATCTAAACAACAGTGTGTCAAATAATGAATAATATAATAAAATGACCCACTGTCCAAGCCTCTCTAACAGCGGTACTCTGGACCAATCACAGGTCAAAACAAAACAAACAAGTTCCCGCCACAAACAATAGCCAATGAAATACAAATCAATGCCTTCTCACATAGTGTGGGTGGTTACTTCCCTGTAACAGCACTCCAATGAATAGCAGTGTCCCCACAAGGGTAGTCACACGATACCGGTCCATTACCAAAGGGGTGAACCACAGGCCAACTTGTAGAGGGAAATGGTGCACCCCCCCACCAATAGATCAATGTAAATCCCGCTCGGGCTATCAGGATGGGGCTAGGGGCCCCCACTCACTGGCAGATAGAATCTCTGCACGTCACGATCAGGCTGTCCTGAGGGACACAGCCTGATCCAATGGGAGCCCCCGTGGCGGCGTGACGTCACGACACACGTCCCGCCTGGATGACACTCTGCTGTGTACCAAACCCAGGCGAGCGTGACGCCGCAATGCAAACCACGCCGAAGCGGCGCTCCACCCCCCCACGAGTACATGTGACTCATGGGAGGAATGTAAACAGAAGATCACATGATGATGCCAGGGCGCAGAGACACCCTCTGAACAGATAGGGGAGGAGGCTGCGCTGTGGCAACATTGATGGAAATTGCAGCGATCAACGCTGCTCCATCTGGTAAATGGAACTTGAACTGATGGAAAGGTCAGCATGATGATGTATATATGTATAATATATATATATATATATATATATATATATATATATGTGTATATATATATATATATATATATATATATATATATGTGTGTATATATATATATATATATATAAGTTTACATGATGATGTCAGGGCGCAGAGACGCCCCTTAAACGAATAGGGGAGAAGGCTGCATCGTGACAACATAGATGGAAATAGCAGCAATCAACGCTGCTCCATCTAGAGGACCAATAGAAAATTGGCTGAAAGAATCTACATGATATAAATAAAAATAAATGGGAAACCTTATATTGCTACTAGGGGATTAAAATATTAAACCATAAATCACGTATCTAAATGCAAAATCTGTATAAACACAGCATGACACCACCAGTAAAAGTGCATGTAAGCTGTGAGAAAAATGATTGAATGATAACCAATCCAATATAACTAAATGGACCTAGATCTAAATACCACAAGGGTACCACGAGCCCAGGGTACTCACGCCCGGTTGATGAAACAATTTATATCCCATTCAACGTTCATACCATGGGGTGAGTAACACCTGAGCTCGTGTATCCAAAAAGTCTCAAGTCTAGAGACACCCCTCCGATGAGGAACGAACCTGTCTATCACCTGGAATTGGGTGCCTTTGGGATCTTTAGCGTGATGCTCCAGATAGTGACGAGAGACAGTGTGTTTATCACCTTTCCGTATTTTGGCCAGATGTTCGTTTACCCTAATTGAGAAATTTCTAATGGTACGTCCCACATACTGAAGTTTGCACGGACAAGTAATGAGATACACTATGAACCTCGCCACACAAGTGGTGAAGTGCCTCATAGTGTAACTATGTCCTGTGGTGCTGGATGTAAATGTATCAGTCCTATGTCTGCCAAAAACATTAAGCATACATACATTACATTTCTTGCATGGATAGTAACCATTCGCTTCTGGAAAAAAAGAAACCTTTTTAGGGGGATCAATTGTACTGGGCGCCAAATCGCTCTGAATAGAATGTGCGCCCCTGAAGATTACTCCTGCTCGCTCTGGAAGTGAGGGTCCAAGAATTCTATCGCTCTGGAGTACCTTCCAATACCTGTTTAGAATTTTTTTTAATTTCACCATGTTGTGTTGAATAAGAGGTGAAGAAGGACCATTTAAATTTCTCATCTCTGGTGGTTGCCGGATTATCCACAAGGAGAGAGGCCCTATCTATCTATCCTGGACACCGCAGAGAGATCTGCGTCCAATTTGGTGGGTCTATCCACAAATCATTGTTTTAAGATGTTGGACTGAATCAAAAAATCTCTTTCATGGGTAAAGTTCCTCCTGAGATGGAGGAATTGTCCCAGAGGGACCGACCTTAGCCATTGATGGTAATGACAGCTATCGACAGGAATGTATCCATTCCTGTCGGGTTTAAAAAAGGTCTTGAACTCCAGGTGATTGTTGGCGGCCGTGATCTCCAGATCGAGGAAGTGTATGGAGGATGGACTGGCCTCATACGTCCGAATGATACCACAATATTTACTGTTGAGAACAGTCATGAAGTTGTCCAAAGACTCCATACTACCCCTCCATAGGAGGAGGATGACGTCTATATATCTAGCCCACAGGACCAGTTCGGGCCTGTCAAGGGCATAGACAACATCCTCCTCCCACTGGGCCATGAATAGGTTAGCAAGGCTGGGGGCATATTTAGCCCCCATTGCTACGCCCTTATCTGTGTAAAAAAATGTTCCCTGGAACCAAAAATAGTTGTGCCTTGTGGCAAAATCTAACAATTCCATTATAAAATTCCTTTGCATGAAGGAAAGCGAGGAATTTCTAGTAAGAAATAACTCAACAGCAGCCAGGCCTAACTGATGTGATATGCAAGTGTATAATGCAGACACATCAGCAGTAACCAGAATAATATCTTCATGATACTGAACACTCTCAAGTAATTTGATAGTGTCCTTAGTATCCCTCAGATATGATGGCACTAACTTAACAAGAGGTTGGAGAAAATGATCAATATATTTCTCAATCCTCGAGGTGACCAAGTCAATCCCATCGTACAGTTCACAGACAAGGGAAGCATTCCATTGGTCAGGAGCGATCGTGAGGGGCAGGCCAGGAATTTGTATCCTCACCCTTAGGACGGATCGCTCCTGAACCGAATCCGACCGCCTCAGGCACCGGGGGGGTGGTAACGTGTGTATATATACATTACTCTGCCTGCCTGTGCCATTCTGCCAACGTATATTGTCGTGAGGCGGTTGGCAAGTGGTCAATAGACTAAGATTAAACCTTGATGCCATTGCGCTGGTCCTCGGCGACAGGGTACTGTACATCTCGCGCTCGCTGCAATAGGAAAAACACATTTTCCTATTGCAGCGAGCGCGAGAAAGAAGCGACAATGTCCCCTCTCTATGGAGGCTCTGTTTTGGTATTAATCATGAGAGGGAACTCCACGCCAAATTTTAAATAAAAAACCGGCATGGGTTCCCCTCCAGTAGCATACCAGGCCCTTAGGTCTGGTATGGATTTTAAGGGGAACCCCTACGCTGGAAAAACAGCGTGGGGGTCCCCCCAAAATCCATACTAGACCCTTAAGCGAGCACGCAGCCCGGCCGGTCAGGAAAGGGGGTGGGGACGAGCGAGTGCACCCTCCTGAACCATACCAGGCCGCATGCCCTCAACATGGGGGGTGGGTGCTTTGGGGCAGGGGGCGCCCTGCGACCCCCCACCGCAAAGCACCCTGTCCCCATGTTGATGAGGACAAGGGCCTCTTCCCGACAACCCTGGCCGTTGGTTTTCGGGCTCTGCGGGCAGGGGGGCTTATCGGAATCCGGGAGCCCCCTTTAATAAGGGGCCCCCAGATCCCGACCCCCACCCTATGTGAATGAGTATGGGGTACATCGTACCCCTACCCATTCACCTGGAGGAAAAAGGTGTCTAAAAAAACACACTACGATGGTTTTTAAAGTAATTTATTAGGCAGCTCCGGGGGTCTTCTTCCGACTTCGGGGTCTTCTTCTGACTTCTCCGCTCTCTTCTCCTGCTCTCCGGTGTGCCTTCTGCCGGGCTCCTCCGCTATCTTCTTTCAGCTCTTTTACTAGCGTTGGCCCGGACTTCGTCGTCTTCTTCCCTCATCTCTTCTCTCCGATGTTGACACGAGGCTCTCTCCCGCTGTAATGCAGTGTGCGCGGTCAGTCCTGGGGCATGATGGGACTGTGACGTCATAATGGGCGCGGTCACCGGGTCACATCACATGGTGACCACGCCCCATGCCTATATAAGTCATTGCGCACCACGCACACGGCATTACAGCGGGAGAGAGCTTCGTGTCAACATCGAAGAGAAGAGGGAAGAAGACGACGAAGACCGGGCCAACGCTAGTAAAAGAGCTGGAAGAAGATAGCGGAGGAGCCCCGCAGAAGGCACACCAGAGAACTGAGAAGTTGGAAGAAGACCCCCGGAGCTGCCTAATTACTTTAAAAACCTTTGTAGTGTGTTTGTTTTATTAAAACCTTTTTCCACCAGGTGAATGGGTAGGGGTACAATGTACCCCATACTCATTCACGTAGGTTGGGGGGCCGGTATCTGGGGGCCCCCTTATTAAAGGGGGATCCCGGATTCTAAGCCCCCCGCCCGCAGACCCCAACAACCAACGGCCAGGGTTGTTGGGAAGAGGCCCTTGTCCTCATAAACATGGGGACAAGATGCTTTGGAGTGGGGGGGCCGCAGGGCGTCCCCTGCCCCAAAGCACCCACCCCCCATGTTGAGGGCATGCGACCTGGTATGGTTCAGGGGGGGGGGGCTCGGTTGTCCCCGCCTTCTTTCCTGACCGGCCAGGCTGCGTACTCGGATAAGGGTCTGGTATGGATTTTGGGGGACCCCCATGCCGTTTTTTTGGCGAAGGGGGTTTCCCTTAATATCCATACCAGACCTAAGGGCTTGGTATGCTCCTGGAGGGGAACCCATGCCATTTTTTTATTTAAAATTTGGCGTGGAGTTCCCCCTCATGATTCATACCAAACACAGTGCCTGGTATTGGCGATCTTGCCGATAACAGCGGCGAGATTGACATAATATCGTGGTCACCTACTGTACACTTCCCCCCTCCCCCTCCCTCCCCTCTCCCAGGTGAGCAAATGCGCAGCTACAACGCTGACGAACCGCTGAACTACTGATTGATAGCTTGCCAAAGACTCCGGAGCTCAAAAACGCAACGCACAAGTGTGAATCCAGCCTCAATGTTTCATACTTTGGTCGATCGGCTTTGCTTAAAATTATCATCCTACCACGTTTCTTGTATTTAATGCAGACCATTCTGATTCGCCTGTCCTTCGCAACCTACAAAAAGGCTTGCTCGTTATTAATCTGGAGAAACTCCCCACCACTTTTCAAGTATGCCTGGCTTGTGCGTTTAAAGACTAAGGGGCAATTGGATTACCTGACCTTCATAAATATTATCTAACCTGTCACCTTAGAAGTGTGGATTGGAACATTCATGAAACCAGGAAACACTGGGTATCTCCTATGCCCTGTACACATGATCGGGTTTCCGATGGACTAAAATCCGATGAAGTTGACTTCCATCAGTCTTGCATACACACTGTCAGACTAAATTCCGACCATCCAAAACGCGGTGATGTAAAACACTACTACAAGCCAAGAAAAATGAAGTTCAATGCTTCCGAGCATGCGTCGACTTAATTCTGAGCATGCGTGGATTTTTCTCCGATGGAATTCCACACAGACGATCGGAATTTCCCATTGTTTTTTTTTTCCCGTCAGAAAAATTTAAAACGTGTTCTATTTTTTTACACCGATGGAAAATAGTCTGATTGGGCCCCCACACGATCGGTTTTTCCGCTGAAAAAAGTCCATAGGACTATTTTCAGCGGAAAAAACGATCGTGTGTACAGGGCACTAGAAAACAAGTTTACACAATTCCCAATTCATACTCTTCCCTGGATACTCCCTCGACATTGGCCACACAAGATCCTAATACATCCACTCATGCAGCCATTTCTGGCGGCCTTCACACAGGCGGCAAAATCTAAGGCTTTTTCCTCTGCCTTTAACCACTGTAAAAAGGAATCCTTATTTCCCCCCGGGCAACACTTGCATATCACTTTTTTCTAAAAGATATCCCCCACATATATGAGAACTTAACCGTTGTGTCTCTCACTAACTTTTTAACTCTTTTACCTTTCTGGGTGTACAGACAGATACAACTTTTCTTCTCTGCACATGCTTCAACAGCAATGTAGACAAGACAACTTGCACTATTTGAATCTTTATGCACACGAACATCGCCACAAAGACACTTAATATTAGAAGACTCTCACACAATCCTGGACTCTGTGCGTATAGTGTGGGAAAAGGATCTTCAGGGTCCCCTATCTGATGAGTGGGATACTATCCACAAATACACACATAAGGGTACCTCCTTAATGTAGCCATCCATAAAAATTGCTACAAAGTTGAAACCCGTTGGTAAAGAACACCATCTCGCCTCCACAAATTCTCCCCGTCTATTCCAAATGCATGCTGGAGATGTGGGAAAGCAGAAGGGACTATGCTTCACATCTGGTGAAATTGTGAGTCTCTTTAACCGTTATGGAAAAAAGTACATGGCACCATTACACGTACCACATTTACTCTGGACTATGCTCCAGCTCAATATCTTTTACACCATGTGACTCTATCTAAAAAAGACTATCACAAATCCTTGGCTATGCACATGGTAAACACGGCAAGACTGTGTTCCGGTGCATTGCCAATCTGAACACATTCCCACTGTCTGAGAAATGTTTACTAGACTTTCTAAAATAGAGAAGATGGAAGAACTTTTCTACATTTTCCAAGAACAAATACAAAATATGGACCCATTTTAAAAATACTTAACTTTTTTAACAGACAGGAAAAGGGGAACATGTACAGTACAGCCCTTTCCGTGGCCATACTCATCTTACCCCCCTCCCCTCTGCCCTTCTCTTCAAACCGCCTCCCCCCCCCCTTTTTTTGTTTTTGTGTTTTTTGTTTTTGTTTTGTTTTTGTTACCCCCTCTCCCCCTTTACTTCTATTTTTTGTTTCCTTGTTTACTATACACTTGCATAAGGAGTCTATTGAACCCTATGAACCATGCATAGTGGGATTTACTGAACTTTGCATAGCAATACAAATACAAATGAGCTTTACATTTCCTTGCTTAACAAAAATGTGTTTATATAAATGATCAGATTTACTGTACCATTGTCTTTTTTTTTTTTTTATCAAAAAGGTTTTTATTGAACATCAGACAAATCACAACCTGTACCATTGTCTTTGATATACTCTGTGGCTTGTAAGCCACCAGTGGTCAACAGCACGTTCACATGCCATGGACCTTTAACCACTTGCTTACTGGGCACTTAAACCCCCTTCCTGCCCAGACCAATTTTCAGCTTTCAGCGTGGTCATGCAACACTGTACCCAATTTTTTTTACCCACAAATTGAGCTTTCTTTTAGTGGTATTTAATCACTGCTGGGTTTTCTATTTTTTGTTAAAGACCAAACATTTTGAAAAAAACAAAACCGTTTTCTATTTTGTTATTAAATAGGTTATTTTTCTCCTTCATTGATGTATGCTGATGAGGCTGCACTGATGAGGCGGCACTGGTGGACACTGATGAGGCGGCACTGATGGGTGGCAGTGATGGGCACTGGTAGGTGACACTGATTGTCACCACTGGTGGGAATTGATAGGTGGCATGGTGGGCATTATTAGGTGGCACTGATTGGTGGCACTGGTGGGCACTGATGTGCACTGGTGGGCACTGGTAGGTGGCACTGATGGGCACAATTGATGTGGCTGTGCCTCTTCCTCTTCGGGATAAATGTCCCTTTCACAGAAGCCGGCGATCAGCTTTTTATTTTCTCCTCACACTGTCAACTATTACCAATCTTGTTTACATCACGTGATCAGCTGTCATTGGCTGACAGCTGATCACGTGGTAAGGGGCCGGGATCGTCCCCTTAATCTGATCTGTGATCAGCCGAGTCTCGTTTTAAATCAAATCAAGTTTTTATGTGCAGGTTGCTACATAACAAAATGTGGAAAATTCTATGGTGTGGGGGTAATGGAAATAACTGTACTAGACTTAATACCTGCAAACGCACATACCTAGTCATATATCTAGTTGATTTTTTTGTTTTAGAGTCATCATTGGATCTGAAGATGGGCAATCCTTTCATTCTTCTGCAACAAAAACCTTCCCAGTTGATCTCCTATTTGGTGTTTGAGCGTCAAGTCCCTCCTGAAAGGTAAATCGCAATTTCTCCCTGGTGTTGTAAGTTTTTTCTTTTATAAATTCATGTCTTTAAAACAATATACCTTTGCTATTTCGGCATCATTTATTGTTGTTTTTTTTTTGTAACAGACACTGTAGGTCTGTCTCATTTTGTGACATTTGGATGTCACTGGCTCCTCCCAAACCCTTATTTTTAGAACTTTTGGCTTAGTTTTCAGCATATGAATCAAATTGTTTTACTTTGAACAGTACAAGACACAGGCTTGGATATTCATAGATCCTGGGTTATAGGTTAGTATCTTTAGGAGATTGGACACTGGAAAAGCTTTGTACATCTCCTTATATCCCTACCCCACTCTGAAAGTCTTCTTTTTTTTGCTAGTGTTTCGAGGCAATGGACCTCTTCATCCTTACAGAGAAATTACTCTTAGTTCAACTACTTATTATTTTACTTTGAATTTTTCAATCAACATTCTACTGTCTTCTAATAAAACAATAGAAGCAGCACATCCAGATTGGTGCAAGCTCAGTAAAACCAGTAAAAACGCAGTAAAAGCTGGAACCAGACAGACACTACACAATGGGGACAGCCTGCAATGTTAGTTTGGACAATGGATCTTGCATGGGCACTTTCCTTAGCATTCTGTGCAATGAGTGTAGTTGGCCACAGGGTGCTATGCAGGTCCAGGGCCTTGAGAAGAAGATAGCGGTGGCCCGGCAGAAGAAAGAACCGGAGAGCGCGGCGACGACACCAGAGACCCCCGAAGTCGGAAGAAGACCCCCGGAGCTGTGCAATAAAATACTTTAAAATAGTTTAAAATACCCCCCTCCCTCCTGAACCGTACCAGGCCGCATGCCCTCAACATGAGGGATTTGGTGCTCTGGGGCAGGGGGCGACCTGCGGCCCCCCACCCCAGAGCACCCTGTCCCCATGTTGATGACAGGGCCTCTTCCCGACAACCCTGGCCGTTGGTTGTCGGGGTCTGCGGGCGGGGGGCTTATCGGAATCCGGGAGCCTCCTTTAATAAGGGGGCCCCCAGATTCCGGCCCCCCACCCTATGTGAATGAGTATGGGGTACATCGTACCCCTACCCATTCACCTGGTGGAAATAAAAATGTCAATAAAAACACAACACAGTTTTTTAAAGTATTTTATTGCACAGCTCCGGGGTGGTCTTCCGTCTTCGGGGGTCTCCGGTGTCGTCGCCGCGCTTTCCGGTTCTTTCTTCTGCCGGGCCACCGCTATCTTCTTCCAACTCTTTTGCTAGCGGGGCCCGGTCTTCTTCGTCGCCCTCTCCCCTCTTCTCCTCTCCGGTTCTTTCTTTCTTCCGCCGGGCCTCCGCTAACTTCTTTAAGCTCTTTTGCTAGCGGAGGCTCGGTCTTCTCCGTCGTCTTCTCCTCTCCGGTTCTTTTTTTTCCACCGGGCCTCCGCTAACTTCTTTTAGCTCTTTTGCTAGCGGAGGCCCGGTCTTCCCCGTCGTCTCGTCCGGGTCTCCGTTGTCAGTCTGCCGGCCCCTCCACTACCTTCTTGCAGCTCTTTTGCTAGTGGAGGGGCCGGTCTTCCCGTCGTCGCCGTCGGCGTCTTCTTCCCTCTTCTCCTCCTCGATGTTGACTCGTCGCTTCCTCTCGCAGTAATGCTAAATCTTCGGTCCGCAGAGATTAATATAGGCTTCTCATGATGTGACGTCATGAGAAGCCTATATTAATCTCTGCGGACCGAAGATTTAGCATTACTGCGAGAGGAAGCGACGAGTCAACATCGAGGAGGAGAAGAGGGAAGAAGACGGCGACGACTGGAAGACCGGCCCCTCCACTAGCAAAAGAGCTACAAGAAGGTAGTGGAGGGGTCGGCAGAAGGACAAGGGAGAGCCGGACAAGACGGGGAAGACCGGGCCTCTGCTACCAAAAGAGCTAAAAGAAGTTAGCGGAGGCCCGGCGGAAGAAAGAAAGAACCGGAGGGGAGAAGACGTCGGAGAAGACCGGGCCTCTGCTAGCAAAAGAGCTAAAAGAAGTTAGCGGAGGCCCGGCGGAAGAAAGAAAGAACCGGAGGGGAGAAGACGTCGGAGAAGACCGGGCCTCTGCTAGCAAAAGAGCTAAAAGAAGTTAGCGGAGGCCTGGCGGATAGAAAGAAAAAACAGGAGAAGAGGGGAGAAGGCGACGGAAAAGACCGGGCCCCGCTAGCAAAAGAGTTGGAAGAAGATAGCGGTGGCCCGGCAGAAGAAAGAACCGGAGAGCGCGGCGACGACACCGGAGACCCCCGAAGTCGGAAGAAGACCCCCGGAGCTGTGCAATAAAATACTTTAAAAAACTGTGTTGTGTTTTTATTGACATTTTTTTTTCCACCAGGTGAATGGGTAGGGGTACGATGTACCCCATACTCACCCACATAGGGTGGGGGGGCCGCCTTATTAAAGGAGGCTCCCGGATTCCGATAAGCCCCCCGCCCGCAGACCCCGACAACCAACGGCCAGGGTTGTCGAGAAGAGGCCCTGTCCTCCTCAACATGGGGACAGGATGCTCTGGGGTGGGGGGGCCGCAGGTCGCCCCCCTGCCCCAGAGGCACCAAACCCCCCATGTTGAGGGCATGTGGCCTGGTACGCCCCCCTCTTCCCCTGCGGCCTGCCAGGTTGCGTGCTCGGATAAGGGTCTGGTTTGGATTCTGAGGGGGACCCCCACGACGTTTTTTCGGCGTAGGGTTCCCCTTCAAATCCAGACCAGACCCAAGGGCCTGGTATGCTCCTGGAGGGGGAACCCACGCCGTTTTCTTTCTCGTACATCACGGGACACAGAGCGACATAGTCATTACTAATGGGTTATATAGTTACCGTCAGGTGCTGGCACTGGCAACTTCCAAAACCGGAAGTACCCTCCCCTATATAAGCCCCTCCCATCCGGGAGCACCTCAGTTTTTTGCCAGTGTCTAAGGTGTTGGCCAAGAAGAAACATGTGTTTTTCACTGAGCTTGCGTACAGGTTCTTTTGGGCCTCAGTAAGCTATTCCGGATCCGACCAAAAAAGCTTCATAGCTAAACGGTCGGTACCCGGGCCTTGCAGAGAAGAGCAAGGTTCTGCCTGTAATGCTTCTCTTAGGAGAGCTGGACCCTGGGATCCAGAGCTCTGGTCATACCCACGACCAAGATGTTTTCTGTGCAGGGTGCTATACAGGTCCAGGGGAGTGGAATCCTTGGGAACCCGGTCCCTGAAGGTTTGATTACAATGCCTGCCGTGATAGGTGAAGTTTGGGCTTTTGTGGACCAAACAAAGTCCTGCGGCGGGGAACAGGTAAGTGGGGGCCCCCAGGAACTTGGTTCTATTGGGGGACCCCCAAGCCTAATTTGTCTTTCTGTCTGTTACCTAACGGTATTCCCGCTAATATCTGTGCATGCCTGTAACTACTAAAAAAAATGTAATAATTTTTAATGGTGGTCAAGAAAAAAAAAAAAAAAGAATGTTTTTTTATATATGTTTAGTATATTAAACTGCGGTACCTGTGTTTGTCCACTAGAGGCCGCTGTGGAATGTTTTTCTTGTCATATGGACTAGTTTCTTCTCAGAGAGCAAAGTCCAGGCAGCTGGTGAGTTCTCCTACAGGAAACTGTTTCCTCTGCCATGTTGCAGTGTTCGTCTATCCCCCGGCCTGCGGCAAAGGGGGCCCTGGCTCCTGTCCCTGGTTTCCATGTTTGAAAATTAGCGCCGAGGCGCACGTGGCCGCGCGCGTGCGCGTGCACGCGCCTCTATATATAGAGGTGGCCGGAAAAAGGGGCGGGGCCTGGGGGATGACGCTCTGTGCGCGCCGCAGCGCTTCTGCGCATGTGCGGGCGTCCCAGCAGGTTTTTAAAAAGCCACATTATTGCAGTAAGCTGGCTATGAAGTACAGAGACAGAGCTGGCAACATTTAAAGGCATACAGCAAGCGGTTGATACAGGCATCCCCTAGAAAGGCACATTAGTAGACACCAACTGTTTATTATAGCAGCATTTATGCTAGACTATTATCAGTAACTGGTGTATTTTCGGCTGGAATACCTCAGCTTTGTGGCTTAGGAATATGCCGTCTAAAAACTCCGGGACTAGAAATTCCAGGAGGAATAGGGGGTCTCCATCGGGCTCTGAGGATCTTGGGCATGCTTTGGCTGCACCAGTCTCCCCTGAAGAATCAGAGGTTAGTGACCGTAGGGCACCCCCAGGAGTACCTGGTACTGTGGCTGTCCCCAGTTCACCTGCTCCTGTGTATGTAACAGAGGAGGTTTTTTCCTCAGCTCTGGGAGGGCTGGAAGAGAGATTGTCAGCACTAATTGCTGCTTCCCTGTCACAGGAGAAAAGCGCTCGATCTCCGTCTCCTCCCTCAGAGTGCCTGTTAACAGAGCAACAGTCCCATACAGAGAACGACCTACCTGAGGGGGATCAGGATGAGGTTGATTCAGTTGTAGAGGAATCAACAGTGGAGGAGCCGTTCTCAGCATCACATGCTGAGAGGTTATGGGTGCAGTCCCTGACTAATATGGTCCGATCAGCATTTAAAATGCCACTTGCGGAGCCATCCTCCTCTTCTGTCTCCTCGTTGGGGTCGCTAAAAGCTCCCCAGACTGTTTGTTCTTTTCCGATCCATCCTTTACTGGAGGGGCTCATTTACCAGGATTGGGAGCATCCTGACAAAATATTTACTCCCCCCAAGAGATTTCCGGTGGTCTATCCTATGGAGGATAAGTTTGTCAGAAAATGGAAGGTCCCTACAGTGGACGCAGCCATCTCTTGTGTGAATAAATCACTGACATGTCCGGTGGAAAATGTCCAAATGTTCAAGGACCCAATAGATAAAAAATTGGAGTCCTTATTGAAATCTGCTTTTTCTACAGCAGGATTGGTGACACAACCAGCAGTGGCAGCTATAGGGGTCTGCCAAGCAGTGAAGGATCAGTTGAAACAGGTCTTAAGGGACATGCCAGATCAGCAGGCTCTTGCTCTAGCTGATCTACCTAGAGCCTTATGCTTTGCGGTGGACGCTATAAAGGATTCAATCCATCAGGCCTCCCGCCTTACGCTGTCTGTAGTACATATGCGCAGGCTTCTATGGCTCAAAAACTGGTCTGCTGAAGCTCCCTGTAAAAAATTGCTGGTCAGCTTCCCATTTCATGGGGAGCGCTTATTCGGGGAAGACCTGGACAAGTATATCCAGAGAATTTCCAGCGGTAAAAGTACACTCTTGCCGGTCAAAAATAGAGTTAGAGGTCCCTCTTTTAAGAGGCCGGCTTCTCCAGTCCCTAGGACATCGGCTGTGAAACAGTTCCGACGGCCTCCCCGGTCAAATCCCGGAGGTAAAAATCAGGGACAGTTGCAGGGTAACAAGAAGCCCTGGAGCAGGAGAGGTACAAAACCTCCCCCAAAGTCAAATGCATGAAGGGTTGCCCCCACCCAATCGGGTGGGGGGAAGACTTCAGTTGTTCACAGAAACCTGGCGGGACACGATCCGAGACAGATGGGTGCTCTCCACAGTAAATCTGGAATACAAATTGGAGTTAAAAAACTCCCCTCCTTCCCGCTTTATAAGGTCGAACGTGCCAAGGGATCCCCAGAAGAGAGGATCCCTCCTGTTGGCACTGGAACAATTATTGCTTCAAGCAGTAATTATAGAGGTCCCCCTGGAAGAATGGGGGTTCGGGTTTTACTCAAACCTCTTTACAGTTCCGAAGCCAAACGGGGACGTGAGGCCCATATTAAATCTAAAAGGGCTAAACAAATTCCTACATATCAGGACTTTCCGGATGGAGTCGATCCGATCGGTAGCCACTGCCCTACAAGGGGAGGAATGGTTAGCCTCGATCGACATCAAAGATGCGTATTTGCACATCCAGCCCACCAAAAATTTCTACGCTTTGCGATAGAAGGGCGCCATTTTCAGTTCAGAGCCTTACCCTTCGGTCTGGCCACAGCACCAAGAGTGTTCACAAAAATTCTGGCCCCATTATTGGCCAATCTAAGAACACGAGGTGTAACGATAATGGCATATCTAGACGACTTGTTGCTGATAGACCACTCAGTGGAAAAACTAGA
The DNA here is from genome assembly GCA_029206835.1 of Rana muscosa. NCBI lineage: Eukaryota > Metazoa > Chordata > Amphibia > Anura > Ranidae > Rana > Rana muscosa. The sequence goes on from CM055126.1 coordinate 83,453,762, forward strand.
AGTGGTTGTTCACGAGACAATCAAGTATCTGGAATATCACGGTTGGATTATCAACCGAGACAAGTCAGCCCTAAAACCAGTCAAAAGTCTGGAATACTTGGGGCTAAGGCTGGATTCAGACCAGAGAAAAATTTTCTTGCCTCGAGAAAAGGGGTCGTCTTTGAGAGATTTGATCCACTTAGTGGGTTCAAAAAGACAGCCATCCATACGCCTGTGCATGAGGCTGCTGGGAAAAATGGTGGCATCATTCGAAGCATACCCTACGGTCAATTCCATTCAAGGAAGTTGCAAAGGGCCATACTGTCAGCCTGGAACAAAAAAGTTCAGGCTCTGGACGTACCAATGTCCTTGTCCCCTTCCGTTCGCAGAAGCCTCCGTTGGTGGTTGGTTCCCCGGAATCTGGAAAGAGGGAAATCCTTCAGTCCGATTTCTTGGAAGGTGGTCACTACAGATGCCAGCCTTTTAGGCTGGGGAGCAGTACTGGAGCAATGGTCTCTCCAGGGCAGATGGTCGGATGCGGAAAAGGCCCTGCCCATCAATCTCTTAGAGATACGAGCAGCCCGGTATGCCCTAGTAGCATGGACATCCAAACTCCAAGGGTCCTCTGTCAGAGTTCAGTCAGACAATGCCACAGCAGTGGCATATATCAATCGTCAGGGGGGCACCAGGAGTCGTGCAGCCCAAAGGGAAGTAAATTACATCCTGAGATGGGCAGAAAGATATGTCCCAGCCATATCTGCGGTATTCATTCCAGGGGTGGAGAATTGGAAGGCGGACTTTCTAAGTCGCCAACAATTATGCCCAGGGGAATGGTCCCTTCATCCCGAGGTTTTCCGGACAATATGTCAGCGGTGGGGAACACCGGATGTAGATCTGCTAGCATCCAGGTTCAACACGAAAGTGGACAGGTTTGTCTCTTGGACAAGGGATCCCCTAGCGTGCGGCTCGGATGCCCTAGTGTTCCCTTGGGATCAGTTCAAGCTGATATATGCATTCCCACCGCTACAATTGTTACCTCGATTACTCCGCAGAATCAGGGTAGAAAAGAAACCAGTGATTCTGGTGGCTCCAGCGTGGCCCCGAAGAGCATGGTACGCGGAGATTGTAAAAATGTCTGTGGGGAGTCCTTGGACCCTCCCACATCGTCCGGACCTGCTTTCGCAGGGACCGATATACCACCCTTCCTTACCAGCCCTAGGTTTGACGGCCTGGCTATTGAAGCCCACATTCTAAAAAGGAGAGGGCTCTCTAATGCTGTGGTGTCTACCATGATCAATGCCAGGAAACCGGTATCCAGGCAGATCTACTATAGAATCTGGAAGGCGTACATCGCCTGGTGTGAGGCCAGGAAATGGCATCCACGTAAATACGTAATAGGTAGAATTCTGGACTTCCTACAATGGGCTGTAGATAGGAAGCTTGCCTTGAGTACTATCAAAGGTCAGATTTCGGCCTTGTCAATATTTTTTCAAAGGCCCTTGGCTTCGCATTCACTAGTCAAAGCCTTTATACAAGGAGTGATGCGTATTAGTCCTCCGGTTAATATTCCCATATGTCCATGGGATCTAAACTTGGTTCTGTCGGTTCTACAGAAACAACCATTTGAACCATTACAGCATATTTCCTTAGTGCTTCTCACCAGGAAATTGATATTTCTAGTAGCCATTTGTTCGGCTAAAAGAGTATCGGAATTAGCAGCTATGTCCTGTAAGGAGCCATATCTGGTTATCCATAAGGACAGAGTAGTGTTACGTCCTCATCCAGCCTTTCTTCCTAAGGTGGTATCGAGTTTTCATTTGAACCAAGATGTGGTTCTTCCTTCTTTTTTCCCCAAGCCTACTTCGGTAGAGGAAAAGTTATTGCATTCTTTGGATGTAGTAAGAGCAGTTAAAGCTTATCTAAAAGCCACTGCTCAGATTCGCAGAACGGATACTTTGTTTATTCTGCCGGAAGGCCCCAGAAAGGGTCAGGCAGCGTCAAAATCTACTTTAGCCAAGTGGATTCGACAGGTCATAATACAAGCCTATAGCTTGAGAAGTAGACCGCCTCCGTTCAAAGTTAGGGCGCACTCCACGAGAGCAGTTGGAACTTCATGGGCAGTGCATCACCAGGCCTCCCTGGCTCAAGTCTGTAAGGCCGCAACATGGTCTTCAGTACACACGTTTACTAGGTTCTACCAGGTGGACGTTAGAAGTCAGGAGGATGTCGCCTTTGGGCGCAGTGTGTTGCAGGCCGCAAAAGATCCTCATGTCTGATAGCGCTCAGCTTATATATGGTGTATCCCCCCCCTCATTTGGCATTGCTTTAGGACATCCCATTAGTAATGACTATGTCGCTCTGTGTCCCGTGATGTACGAGAAAGAAAATAGGATTTTTATAACAGCTTACCTGTAAAATCCTTTTCTTGGAGTACATCACGGGACACAGAGCTCCCGCCCCTCTTTGGGGACACTTATTGCTTTGCTACAAAACTGAGGTGCTCCCGGATGGGAGGGGCTTATATAGGGGAGGGTACTTCCGGTTTTGGAAGTTGCCAGTGCCAGCACCTGACGGTAACTATATAACCCATTAGTAATGACTATGTCGCTCTGTGTCCCGTGATGTACTCCAAGAAAAGGATTTTACAGGTAAGCTGTTATAAAAATCCTATTTTTTCTTGAAAAATTGGCGTGGAGTTCCCGCTCAGAATTCATACCAAACGCAGTGCCTGGTTTTGGCGGGAATCCACGTCGGATCCCCGTCTATCGGCAATGCGTGTCGCTCATCGTGAAAGGAACATTTTTTCCTTTCCCGATGTCGAGACAGATCGGCGCTGGCTCTCGCGACGGAGCTCATAGGGTGTCAATCTCGCCGGCACCTACTGTATGCCAAAGTTTTGGCCAATAGGTTGATAACGGTCACCCCATGTCTTATAGGTTTGGATCAGGTGGGCTTTGTAAAGGGTAGGCAGGCCCCAGACAGGACTAGAAGGATGATAAACTTGCTGCGTTTTGTGGAACTTACCCACAAACCTATTTTTTCCTAGGCCTTAGATGCAGAAAAGGCTTTTGACAGGGTACCTGTCTAAAACCCTGTCTAAATTTGGGATATCTGGCTTCATACTCTTAGCCATAATGTCCCTATACTCTAACCCCACAGCCCAGGTTTACACCTTAGGCATGCTTTCTGACCTATTCCAACTAACAAACGGAACCCGTCAGGGATACCCTCTATCCCCAATTATATTCTCACTTGCCATCAAGCCATTGGCTGAATGCATTAGCTCCAATAAAACCATCCAGGATATCAGTGTGCCCCAGAAATCACAAAATGGGGCTTTGCGCTGATGACATTATATTGACTTTATCTAATCCAGAAGCTTCAATACCTGAGGTACAATCAGTTTTAGTTCAATCTTCTTTTATTGAGAAATGAGAGGTGTACATTACTCAGGTATAGCGTTCGTTAACACATAGATATTTCAATATTGGAACCATATCGTCACGTTGTTTAGAGAAGTTGTTTGCTTCAACAAAGTTAATTTAGTATAAAAGCTTGTGTAGCCATTTCCTCTAACATAACAACATATTAACCACTTAAGCCCCAGACCATAATGACCAGAGGTGATTTCATAATTTGGCACTGCGCTGCTTTAAGTGGAAATTGTGCGGACATGCAATGTTGTACCCAAACGAAATTTGCGTCCTTTTCCTCCCACAAATAGAGCTTTCTTTTAATGGTATTTGATTGCCTCTGTGATTTTTTTTTTGCAATATAAACGGAAAAAGACTGAAAATTTTGAAAAAAAAATTATATTTTCTACTTTTTGTTATAAGAAAAATCGAATAAACTCAATTTTAGTCATACATTTAGGCCAAAATGTATTCAGCCACATGTCTTTAGTAAAAAAAAATGTCAATAAGCGTATATTTATTGGTTTGCGCAAAAGTTATAGCGTCTACAGACTAGGGTACATTTTCTGGAATTTACACAGCTTTTAATTTATTGAATAATGACAAAAAAAAAAAAAAAAATACAAAAAGTTGTCACTAAATGATATATTGCTCACACATGCCATGGTTATATGTGGAATTGCGCCCCAAAATACATTTTGCTGCTTCTCCTGAGTACAGGGATACCACATGTGTGGGACTTTTTAGGAGCCTAGCCGCGTACGGGCCCCCGAAAACCAAGCACCGCCTTCAGGATTTCTAAGGGCGCAAATTTTTGATTTTACTCCTCACTACCTATCACAATTTCGAAGGCCATAAAATGACAAAATAGCACAACCCCCCCCCCCCCAAATGACCCCATTTTGGAAAGTAGACACCCCAAGCTATTTGCTGAGAGGCATGGTGAGTATTTTACAGCTCTCATTTGTTTTTGAAAATGAAGAAAGAAAAAAAAATTTTTTTTTTTTTTTCAATTTTCAAAACTTTGTGTCAAAAAGCGTGATCTGCAAAATGCACACCATACCTCTCAGTAAATAGCTTGGGGTGTCTACTTTCCAAAATGGGGTCATTTGGGGGGGTTTGTGCCATCTGGGCATTTCATGGCCTCCGAAACTGTGATAGGCAGTGAGGAGTGAAATCAAAAATTTACACCCTTAGAAAGCCTGAAGGCGGTGTTTGGTTTTTGGGGTCTGAAGGCGGCTAGGCTCCAAAAAAGTCTCACACATGTGGTATCCCCGTACTCAGGAGAAGCAACAGAATGTATTTTGGGGTGTAATTCCACATATGCCCATGGCATGTTTGAGCAATATATCATTTAGTGACAACTTTGTGCAAAAAAAACCCCAAAATTGTCTTTTTTCCGCAACTTGTGTCAACACATAAAATATTCCATGGACTCGACATGCCTCTCAGTATATAGCTTGGGGTTTCTACTTTCCAAAATGGGGTCATTTGGGGGGGGGGGTTGAACTGTCCTGGCATTTTATACACAACATTAGGAAGCTTACATCCACTCTTCTAACCACTTGAAGACCAAGCCCTTTCTGACACTTTTTGTTTACATGAAAACATATTTTTTTTTTTGCAAGAAAATTATGTTGAACCCCCAAACATTATATATATTTTTTAAAGCAAAGGCCCTACAGATTAGAATGGTGGGTGTTGCATTTTTTTTTCACACAGTATTTGCGCAGCGATTTTTCAAACGCATTTTTTGGGGAAAAAATACACTTTTTTTTTTAATTTTAATGCACTAAAACACACTATATTGCCCAAATGTTTGATGAAATAAAAAAGATGATCTTAGGCCGAGTACATAGATACCAAAATTTCGCACAAACGCGCAGTGGCGACAAACTACATACATTTTTAAAAGCTTTTACAGATTACTACGTTAGATTTACAGAGGAGGTCTACTGCTAAAATGACTGCCCTCGATCTGACCTTCGCGGTGATACCTCACATGCAATTGCTGTTTACATATGATGCCAGACCGACGCTTGCGTTCGCCATTGCGCAAGAGCTGGGTGGGACAGGGGTGCTTTTTTTTTTATTATTAATTTTGCTTTTTTTTTATTTTTTTATCAGTTTTATTGTTATCTCAGGGAATGTAAATATCCCCTATGATAGCAATAGGTAGTGACAGGTACTCTTTTTTTGAAAAAACTGGGGTTTATTAGACCCTAGATCTTTCCTCTGCCCTCAAAGCATCTGACCACACCAAGATCGGTGTGATAAAATGCTTTCCCAATGGCGCTTTTTTTTATCCGGGGGGGGGGACATTCCCACTGCTTGTAAAAGCAGTCCAGAGGCTAATTAGCCGCTAGGATTGCTTTTACATGAAAGCCGTCCGCTGGCTAAAAAGAATGATACCAAGATGATACCTAAACCCGCAGGCATCAATCTGGTATAACCATTGAAAGTCCAACAACATACCAGTACGTTGCTGGTCCTTGTTGGACATGTATTGTAATCATTTTTTATACGGCGGGTGCCCTGACACTATAAAAAGCAAACTAACTAACCAGCGTCACCCGTACCACTTATACGGTGATCACTGGTGAAAGGGTTAACTAGGGGCAATTAGGGGGTTAAAACCTTTATTAGATAATATATGGGGGTACCTGGCACTATAAAACCTGCGGCGAACCTAAAAAAAATAACTGACTACCTAGCGGCACCAGCATAACTAATACAGCGATCAGAAAAATGATCGCTTAGTGACACTGGCAAAAGGGGGTGAAAGGGTTACCTGGGGGGCGATCAAGGGGTTAAACCTTTATTAGGTAATATATGGGGGTACCTGACGCTATAAAAACCTGCAGCGAACCTAAAAAAAATAACTGGCTACCTATCGGCACCACCGACACTAAGACAGCGATCAGAAAAACGATCGCTTGGTGACAGCGGTGCTAGGGGGTGAAAGGGTTACCTGGGGGGCGATCAAGGGGTTAAACCTTTATTAAGGGGGGTTAGCGGGCTACGCTGGACCTAAAACTAACTGCCCTGACACTTTTACAGTCACAAATGTCACTGATTGCAGTGATCAGTAAATAAATGGTCACTGCAATCAGTGACACTGTGACTGGGGGCTGGGGGGCGATTGTGTGCCTATGTGTGCTGGTGTCAGTGTGCTGTTTAGTGCACTAACCTGTGTGTCTTCTCTCCACGGCGCTTGGTATATGTGAGCGCCGCAGGAGAGATGACATCACTTCCTCCTGCCTGTGTAAACATTACACAGGCAGAGGAAGCCTTTCATTCGCCGGGAGCGATCGCGAGGGGGTGGCCGGAAACGAATGGCCGTCCCCTGATCACGGTTCGTTCCCGGAACGATGCCGACCGCTCACTGCATAGAAGGGGGGTCCGATGGGACCCCCCAACTATACGAAGGCAGTCACGTGATTGTGCCTGTCCGTGCTATTCTGCCGACATATATATACAGTGAGCGGTCGTTAAGTGGTTAAAGGGATTGTAAACCTTAATGTTTTTTCACCCTAATGCATCCTATGCATTAAGGTGAAAAAAAAATCCGCTACTTAGCGCCCGCGCCCCCCCCCCCCCCGCGCTCCTGTTTACTTACCGGAGCCCTCGAAAGTCCCGCGCCGAATGTGCTTGCTTCTTGGCTCTTCTCGGCCCGCTCTTCATTGAATAGATTGATTGCAGTGCAGCCATTGGCTTGCGCTGCTGTCAATCAATGCCAATGACGCAAGGGCCGTGGGGCGGGGCCGAGTCCTGTAGTCGGCACCTATGGACACTGGATACAGGACTCGGGAGCGAGCCCACAAGGTAACCCCCTTGGGAAAGCGCTTCCCAGGGGGGGTTAGCTGATGCGGGGAGGAGCCGAGACAGCCGCAGAGGGACCCCAGAAGATAAGGGTCGGGGCCACTCTGTGCAAAACGAGCTGCACAGTGGAGGTAAGTATAACATATGTGTTGTTTGAAAAAAAAAACGAACCCATACAACCCCTTTAAGGGTCGGTGAGCACCACTATCTATTCAACGAGCGGTGCCCACACATTACAAATATGCTAGGGCTTTTGTTATTGTGCTAAACGCAATTTCTCGTAGGGGGGAACTCTATGTGGGTCACAGAGTTCCCGTCTTTCGAGACTAGAGATTATGGTTTGGGTATTCATGTATCATTACAACTTATAAAGAAAAGAGAGGAAATGATGGTGAAAATAGAGGGGTCAAGACAGTAAGGCAAGGTCCAAAACTCTCCCCCTGTATTGCCGGTGGAAAAGCCAGAGTCCCAAAGGGGCGTCATGGGCCCCTTTTTTGGGATAAGGTCTTGGAGGAATTGATTTTGGGTCCATATCTGTACAGTTGGGTGAGATCAACAAGGGGTAACCCTCCCTTCAGGAATTCAGCAGGCGTCCACGGCAAAGTGTGGAGATCTATTGGATTGAGATGACTTTCTATTTGTACCCATAATTTGATGGAGGAATAGTGGAACCAGTCAAGTTTATGCGTGAGTACTGCTGCTCTATAGTATATAGAGGCATCTGGAGCTCTAGCTCCACCCCAAATTTTGGGGAGCGATAGAGTTTCATAGCGTATCCGAGGCTGAGCCCCCCTCCAGATAAAGGAGTTAAACAGTTGGCAGAGCTTCTTAAAGAACGAGGAGGGTATGGAAATAGGAATTGTCTGGAACAAATAAAGAAACCGAGGGAGAACGTCCATTTTTAGAGCGTTCACCCTGCCTAGCCATGATAGGCGCTTCTTTGTGTAGTTTGAGAGATCCATCTTGGTTCTAAGCAGGGGTGAAGTTTATGGAGAACAATTGGGACCCTTCTGTGGGTATTTGGATTCCGAGGTAACGGATGGAAGTGGAACCTGTTATAAAGGGAAACTTAGTGGAGACTTGGCGAAGGACCTTCTGGGACTGCGAGATTTTCAGGATTTCAGACTTGGTATGATTCACTTTAAAGTTGCTCAGCTTACCAAACCTTATGAATTCCTACATTATATGTGGTAAGGGTAGATGGGGTTGGGTCACAGATAATAGGTAATCTGCAACGAGAGCCAGTTTGGAATGAGTGGGTCCTACTGAAACACCTGAGATGTTGGGATTATTGCACAAAGCAATTACCAGGTGTTCCATGACAAGGACATAGAGGACAGCCTTGTCGTGTCCCATTGTGGATAGAAAATGTGGGGGGTAATGAGCCATTCACCTGAATTCTAGCGGGAGGAGACAAGTATAGGTGATCATTCGGGATAGCATATTGGGGCCCAGACCTATCTGCACCAGAAACATCTGGAGGAATTGCCAGTCGACCCGAACAAATGCTTTTTCTGCATCGACTGTCAAAAGGCATAGAGGAACAGCCTGGGTGCGAGCATAGTCAGTAAGAAGCAGGGTTTTTAGGGTGTTGTCCCTTGCCTCGCGACCACTCACAAAACGCACCTGATCCAGGTATATGAGGCTAGAATTTTGGCATATATTTTTAAGTCCACTCCAATTAACGATATGGGTCTATAATTAGTGCACAAGGTTGGGTCCTTATCTGTTTTTGGGATAATGGCATTGTGGGCTTCAAGCGTTTGTGCGGGAAGGGGGTCAGTAGGGGGGCAAATATTTTGTAGAATTTAGGACTGAAATTTAGGAGTGACACCATCTGTACCCGGGCTTTTACTGGATGGGGTGGCCGCTATCGCTCCTTTAACTACCTGCTCCAGCTCATTTACAGTATCGCCATCCAATGTAGGGAGCGCTGTTTCCTCAATATAAGACTCTCTATCAGTCTCATGAGTAATGCGGGGGGGTAGAAGAGATGCTGGGTGGTAGATTGTACAGTGATTGGTAGAAATCTCAGAATGTTTGTGATATCTTAGAGGGCTCACTGATCATTTCCCCAGATGGGGCCCAAATGTGGGGTATAAATGTGGAAGACATGTTTGGGTGGAGGGAGCGAGCCAAAGGTCTACTGCATTTGTCTTGGAATCGGTACTGATGAAGGGCAAGTCTGTCCTCATAGGTACGAGTGGAAGCCTCATATAATTCTTTGAGTTGGGATCGAGCCGCCATTGAGACCTCTGTAAGGGTCCCCACTGTTGGGGCTCGTTTATGTTGGGTTTCAAGGTCACAAAGCTTTTGCATTGCTGATGTTATTGCGGCTGATCGTGCCTTTTTCAATCGGGACCCCATCTAAATAATGATTACCCGCAGGACCGCTTTAAGCGCCTCCCACTGTAAGGGTAGCGGGGTAGTGTCCAAGTCATGATCTGCTAAGAAATTAGAGATGGTTTCTGAGACCTTGTGTGAACATTCAGGGTTTGTGAGAAGCGAGTCATTCAGCCTCCATGTCCATTCCCTCACCGGAGTGGAAGGGAGCGAAGGTGAGTGGTCAGACCATACCATAGAGCCTATCTCGTAATCGCGTGTGACCAATCCAAACAGCTATGATCAAGAAAAAATTAGTCAATACGACTATAGGAGTGATGAACCTGTGAGAAATTAGTATCGTTACGAGTTTTCGGAAACCAAACCCGCCAAATGTCGATTAGGGAAAGATTGTAAATAGCCCGTTTGAGTGCCCTCAGCTTAGTAAAGGAGATGGATTAGCGAGAGGTTGATGAGTCTAGAAGCGGATCCAAGGGGGCATTAAAATTCCCACCTAATATTATTATTTTTTTAAATCAAATATTCTTTATTTATTTTCCGCACAGTTAAAACACACTTCCATTTCCTTTCATATACAATAATACAAACATAGCAGTTATCACAAAAGGATCCGCCTCCCTCCCCCCTCTCCTCCATTCACAACTTTCCACCCTCCTTACTCACTTAACCATCACCCACCCTTTAACGTGTTTCCACTTCTATCCATTTTTTCCATATACTGTTAAATTTCTTTTTATTTCCCCTCTTAATATATATGAATTCCTCTTTTACAATGGTATCATCTATCACTCTCTCCCATTCTGTCACTGTACGGGGGTTTTCCGCTTGCCACTTCTGCGCAATAAGTTTCCTTCCGTGAAACAAACATCTTATTATTGCCGTTTGTTCATCTCCTGACAACGCTTCCAGAAGGCTTAGTACACATAGTATATGGAACATGAGCAGATGTCAGCATGTAGAATATAAATCAAAAGGCACCACCATCCCTGTGTAAACATATAACAAAGAGGTAGAATATGGGACTTTGAAGGTGCTTACAACAATTGAAAAACAGATTCCAAAAAAGGAAAGATTTTATAAAAAAATAGAAAAGTATTTATTACAATATACATACTAAACTGATACATATACACGCTTGTGACCATCACAGGTATACACCTAATACCAATATCAAGATGGTCGCGCAGATATGTACAGTTGAAGTGAAGCGTCCATAGATTTTCTACAGTTTCGCCTATTAGGCTTCATCAGGAATAGACGCCCAAACAATTTTAACAAAATTGAAACAGGCTATTAGGTATAAGAAAAGAAAAACATATTAATAAAATACAAAAACAAAATAGACACTTGAAAACATTCAAGAGCGGCACACCAATGCATTCCCCAATATAACAAATGCAGGTCACATGTGGAGCAGACAGCCAGGGGATTCCCGAAACCCTTCATACCTCCGCTTGAATTGGTCAGAGAATGGTCTAGACCACCGTCCTAGATTGCCAAGGGGAAGAGCCAACCAATCCCGACTCCAGCGATCACAATCCCGTAAGGGAGGACAAATTTTGAAATTTCAAAATATCATATGTTTTCAGTAGGTATCTATAAATATTAAGAGAAAAATCATACTTTAATATATGGTATAGACAGTAGTAAGAGTATGCCGTGGTCCTGTTGCACATAGTCTAACTCTTGGTTGCAGAGACAAACACAACATTTATTTTTTCTATAATTTGTTTCCAATATTGATATAACTTGGGACACCTCCAGACCATGTGTACTAGGTCCCCCCTCTCGTCCCCACATCTGACATTTCGCATCCAACCTCCTACCAAACTGGTACATCTTTTGAGGTGTATAGTACACTCTGTATATCAAATAAAGATGAGACACTATTTGGGAGGGTGACAATGACACTCTAGGTTCTAATGCTAGTATATGTTCCCATTGTTCTTGTGATAGTGGGCCTACATCTCTCTCCCATTTAGCCTTATTTTTGATACCTGATATTTCTCCCTGATCGGCCTTTTCTAAAGATCCATATATGTCTGAAATCATCCCTCTAGAGGTCTCTGTGTTTACTATTTTCCTGAGAAGAGGTATGTCATCCCATACTGGTAAACCCTGTGCAAACTGTGCGTTCAACGCGTGCCTAATGTGAAAGTATCTGTAGAAAGATCTGTTCGGAACTGCATAATCCTCCCTTATCTCTTGAAATGATTTTATGCTCCCTGCTTTTAAAAAGCTGTGCCAGAAGGTGTATGCCCAGCCTATCCCACTCCTCAATTTTTCCCATAGCTTTGAGTTCCTTCAAGTTACTGTTATCCCATAAGGGGGAAAATTCTGAAAACCTGATATATCCCAGAATTTCCTTGACATCTGTCCGGCATTTTATCATCAATTGGGCTGTGGGACATCTAGAGCAAAAAGAGTCTGCCTCTACCGCCTTTACTTCCGTATTGTGACTTGTATCATTCAAAATTAACCGTTTTATTGTTTCTCTTCCTTCTGTTCGATTACTACCCCACATATGTTGCATTTGAGCAGATAAAAAATATCTGGGGTTCGGGAGAGCCAATCCCCCCTTCTCTCTTGGTTGTTGTAGGGCTCGGAGGCGGGTCCTTGCCGCTCCATTCTTCCATATCCGTTCCCTAAACACCCTTTCCAGTTTCTTAAACCAATGTCTTGAGATCCACACTGGGGAATTATGCAAAACATATAAAATTTGCGGCATCCAGACCATTTTAATCAAGTTGCTCCGACCCGCCACTGAAAGTGGAAGCCGATTCCAAACCCGGCATTTTTGTCTTAACTTTGTCAGTAGTGGTACAAGATTTCCCGCTATATACTGCCCTGGATCCCTTGTTATATTTATTCCCAAGTATCTCATTTGACTCACCACCTTCACTTGTTCCATCTGCCCTAGTAATGGGTCTATCGGCAAAAGTGGCGATTTATCCCAGTTGTTAATCACGAGAATTTACCAAATTACCCCATTATCCCCATTACCGTCTCCAGTGAGGTTTGCGTGTCCCCCAGGAAAAGTAATACATCATCCGCATACATTGCGACCTTCTCCTTACCCAGCCTCCTTTTAAAGCCCTGTATTCCCAGGGATGCCCTTATGGCGATCGCCAAAGGCTCCATAGCAAGGGCGAAAAGCAGGGGCGATAGCGGACATCCCTGCCTTGTCCCCCTTGCCAACTGCAACCAATCTGAGCACTCGCCATTTAGCCTTACTTTCGCCCTGGGACTTTCATACAATATTTTAATCCATTGGATGAACTTGGGGCCAAACTGGAATTCCACCAAAACTTTCCACAGATAGTGCCATTCAAGGCTGTCAAACACCTTGGTTGCATCCAAGGATAAAATTGCTCTTAACCCTTCTTCTGTTGGAAATTGAGTGTTTAAAAAACCTCTTCTGTTGATACTGGTGGACCTCGTGAGACTATTTTATTTAGCCTCATTGCTAGTATTTTGGCCAGAATTTTTACATCTGTACATAGAAGAGATATCAGTCTATATGAGGCTGTCTCAAGTTGAGCTTTCCCTTCTTTTAGTAATACGATGATTGTAGCTTCCGTCATAGACACGGGTAGCTTCCCTTCATCAGCTGCCCAATTAAATACCTCCAGAAGTCTTGGAAGCAGCACCTCACCGTAGGTTTTGTATATTTCTATTGGTAAGCCATCGGGCCCAGGGGCCTTTTGGCCCGCCATATCCGCCGTTGCCTGCTGCAACTCTTCCAGTGTAAGTGGTGCCTCGTATTCCTCTCTGTCCGCCTCGGACAGCCGAGGGACCTGCAACCCTGCAAAAAAAAAAATTCTATCTCCCCCTCTATATTGCTATGTGATGTACTACTGTACACGTTCTGATAATACTTCCTAAAGACCTCCAATATTTCCGATGTCCCTCTCTTAATTCCCTCTTCCTCATCGTGGATCGCCGGGATGACAGATGGGGGAGCGTCGGACCTAGCTATTAGTGCCAGAATTCTCACCACTCTCTCACCCTCCCCAAAAAAATTCTGTTTTTGGAATAGCTTTTTATTTTCCGCCGTTTTTATTACAAATTTTTTATACTCTTCCTGTGTCTGACCATTCCTTATGTTTCTCCATGGTTGGATTTTCTATATAGTTTATCTCTGCCATTTTCACCCTATCTCTCGCTGTGTTTTCCCTAGCGCGCGTTTGTTTCTTAATATGTGATATTTTTCAAAATAATATTCCCCGCAGAAACGCCTTCAGAGTATCCCATATGACTCCCTTTGAGGCAGATCCGGAATTTGCCACTATGAATTCTTTCAGACTAGCGCATATACCCCTAGGACAGTGGTTCTCAAACTTTCTAGTGCCGTGACCCCTTGATAAAATTTCCCAAGTTGTGGGGACCCCTGACGGCAAAATTATTTTCGTAGCGTAGGTTGTCAGCACCCAAGGCAAGACAAGTAATTTGCGCCCCTAACCCACGGATATTTAGCACTCCCTGAGTCCCTTCCACTCGTACACTATTAAAACCCCTTATGGTACATTTTAGGATGTACCACTCTTTCTCTTTGTTCTCCTTTCTCTCCCTTTTATCTCTCTCTATCCTAATTTCTTGTTTTTTTTCCCCCCATCCTTCTTTCCAGCCATCTTTCTTGTTCTTTCCCTTATTCTTTCTCTCACTTTTTCTTTGTTCCTCCCCCTCTTTTCCTCTCCCTTCCATGTATTCCCTATTTTTATTCCTTCTCTTACTCCTTTGTGGGGGGAATGAGATGAGTGGCAGTGCTGGTGGGGGATGGGAAGAGTGGCAGTGCTGGGTGGAGTTCTGATCAGCCAACTTAGGTGCTCTTGACCAAGGTCATCTGCTGATCTGAGAAATGTAGTGGAGACTTTTAATGGCAACTCTAATCACAGGTAGCCTTACTCACTGTGTCTCGGGCTTCACTGTGTCTCCAGTTCTGTGGTGTCTCGCAGCAGTGACACCTATGCCAAAATCAGGAGATGGGGTCTCCTCCAGCCCCTCCCACTTCACATTCCTCACCAGTTAGCTGACCTCTAGTCTCTGCCCCCCACCCATGCCGTGAACTGAATGGGCGCTGCAGGATTGGGATAAGTGGGTGGCTGCGGGCTCCAGGAACAGCCCAGCTGGGCGGCCACAGGCTCCAGGGACAGCCCTGCTGGGCGGCCGCGAAAAGGCTGGGTCAGTGGTGCGGACTTCAAGAACAGCCCAGGATTTGGTGACCCCTGGCAAATTGTCATTTGACCCCCGAGGGGGTCCCGACCCCCAGGTTGAGAACCACTGCCCTAGGATCTTCAATCACTTCCAGCCAGAATGGATTTATCCTCCAATCCCCCTTGCTATATGCTCTATTTGTCCTAAGTTTAAAAATCACTGGGGAGTGATCAGAAATGCTTCTTGGTTCATATAGCACCTCCCCCACCTCACCCAGGGCTTCCTCATTACAAAGTACAAGGTCTATCCTGGACAATGTCGCGTGCGTCCTCGACTGGCAGGAGAGTCGGGTGTCTCCCCCTCCACACGTCTATCAGCCCCATCTCCCCACAAAATTGGAGGAGAGGGCTGCCAACCGCGCGTTCGGCGGAGGCACCCGCTGGGAATCTATCCAACTTTTGGTTTATAATCATATTATAGTCTCCTGCCACTATAACGGGCACCCCCGACCTGTCCATGACAAACTCCATTAAATCCCACAGAATTTCCGTACTGAACGGGGGGGGGGATATATATGTTAGCCACCACAAATTCTCTTGTTTCTATCCAGCAATGAAGAAACACATAGCATCATCTGGCGTCTATCTTACTCTGTCCGCAGGAGAACACCATCCCTGAGTCTACCAAAACACTCACACCCCTCGAATAAGATGTGTGAGTGGAATGGTATTGGGAGGGGAATGGTATTGGACCCGGTATTTCCTATGTTTTAATACCCAAATTGTTTCTTTATCCAGATGTGTCTCCCGCAAACACAGCATCTCTATATTGCTCCTATCCGCCATTAAGAAAATTGCCTGCCTTTTGACTGGGTCTTTTACCCCTCGGACATTCCATTAGCACACCTTTATGCTTTTATCTTGGTTTGGGGTTTTTCCCATTATCCTTCCTATTAACCGTCATCTACCCCTTTTGTGATTTCTCCCTTATCAGTGTTCTTCCCACCTTACGATAGTGTACCTTAGTGGAAATTTCCCTTCTTTTCCTTTTCTTTTATTCATTTCCTGCTTTCGATCAAAAAAACGTATTTTTAGTGAGTCTACCCATTCCAGTGCCCTACTCAAACATACCTTCCCATTCACTCCCCCCCCTCCCCTTCTAGTGTTCCACTCCAACCTACCTTCCCACCCATTCCTCCCTTCCAGCCCCCTCCCTCCCCCCTCCACACCGCCCCCCCTCCCTTGCGCTGCTTGGGGCCCATATAGAGGGCTTCTAAAGTGACAGTATCCTCCTTTTGAGATGAAAACTTGTGTATCAATTCCTCTTGCACATCTCTTCCATGCATTTTGATACATATTACTTTTTCTCCCCTTTTGTGTCACTCTCCACAAAAAATACACTTTATCAACCCTTCCCTCCTACCCGCCAATCACCCCCCCCCCCCACCCCACTCCCATGTTCAGTTTATAATGAAAAAAGAAAGAAAAAAGGAGAAGCAAACCCCCCCATCCGCCCCCCCCAAAAAAAAGGGGGTGAAGAGGAAGCAAAAGTGCCTCTAGGCTTTTAATGTCTCCTATACATTTCCATCCTGCTGGGTTTCCCCTTTTGTGTTCATCCATAATGTCAATTCGGCTGGCGTGTTGAAAAACATACTGTAACGGCACCCCAAGTATGAAAGGGATTAACGCCGTTTAGGATATAACCTCTCTGGACACACATCCACTGCCTATCCTCCACAGTCAGGCGACCACTTCCCATAGGATTAATCCTTCCAAACATACGAGACAAACACTCTGTATGAAGTTTCCAACTGGACTGACAATCTTTAATGACAAACTCCCAGTTTTATACACACAGAGAGGAGGTTCTTACATTCTCCTCAGACAATACACCTTTGACCAGACCTAATTTACATAAGCTAATTAACTACAGTGATGACTCAGACACATGACCTTTAGGCTAGCCTCACTGTCTCCCAATACACATCTGACATCTTAGCAGACACAGGTGGGGGCTGGATGTGGTGACATTAGCATCTAACAGTATGTGTCCCAACATGAAGGAGTCACTTTTCAGTTAACCTGTTGAGTTCATAATCAAACAGTAAATAGTTCTTTACAGATATCCTGGGGTATATTGTGGAAAAATATCACTGTCCCATTTTAAAGCAATCCAAGACATATTCTTAATGTCCATTATTTTCTTGCTCAATCTATGTTAAATTGTATGTTTTTCATCTCTCTTGCCTTTTGAAGGATAGTGGTTTTATCCGTAAAATTTAGGAGTTTAACAAGGATAGGTCTCGGTTGACCTCCTGCAGCTGACGCCCTAAAAGGGACTCTATGGGCCTGCTCAATTGAGAAATATTTTGATAAACAGTCCTTGCCAAACGTTCCTGTTAACCAGTCTTCCATAAATTCGGTGGGACGGCTGCCTTCGCTTTTCTCGGGGAGACCTAGTACCCTTATGTTTTTCCTTCGTAATCTATTTTCCATGTCATCCATTTTATTTATGCACATATTCAACTGTTCTCTCATTATTTTCATCTCGTTTATCATAGGGTTAACATCGTCTTCAACCTGACTAAGTCTCTCCTCTAAAGCAGAGGTCCGCACACCTATCCCCTGGACCTCGTGGTTTAGTACTGACATGTCCTCTTTCATCCCCCTCAGCAGGTCAAAAATTTCCGACAGTGAGGATTTACAGTTGTTAATTGCAGAAAAGATCTCTCTCATAGATGGCTCACCCTCCGGCATTGATCCTATCGTTATCCCTGCCAAATTTTCCTGTGCTTGTTCCTTTAACCCCTGATCGCCTGCTGCCTTTCCCGATGTCACTGTGGGTGGCGGCTGGCCCTGACTCTTACGCTGAGGATTCAGTTGTTGAGCCTCTTGCCCTTTTATGGATGTAAAGCCTGCTGTATGTGCCGGGACGTGTACATACTTTTCCAATTTGGCTGCTGCCGCAGCCTGACTTGCTTTAGTCCGACTGTGGCTGTGGTTGAGGCTGGGACTGTAGCTGTACTCCCGCGCTAGACCCTTCCTTAGAGGTGTTCCTGGTCATCACTGATAGTGTGCCCGGCATTTTTCTGGTGCAATTTATAGGGGTACTGTACTGTATTGTGCTGTTTGTTATGACTTTCCCCTCTCCAGCTACGCCAGCTATTATCCTCCTCAGATTGATCCACCACAGGGCCCAGCAACTATATAAACCCCTACGGGGTTCAACAAAGTCAGCAAAATCCGCTCACCCCATCCTCCTCCACCAAACAATTAAGGCAATTATTCCGCTCTCACCTCGGGCTCCAATGATGCCGGTCCCAGCGTACCTTAACAGCGTACCTTTAACAGCGTCTCCTGAAGATCCTAATGTTGGCAGGGTAGTGCTGGCGGGGTGTGACAGTACTTCCAGGTAGCTCCGCCAGTGGCTGGAGTCGAATGGGATGTTGACTAACGCCGGTATCACGTGGTTCGGGCTCCGGCGAATGGCTGGTCAGACATGTGTAGCAGGGACCAGCGGGCTACACACCGTGACAGTCCCAAGGCGTACATGCAGGGTCACAGTGCTGACTGTAAGGCTCGCTAAGTGTTCACGGTACGCCGCTAGCCATCCCAACAGATTGCACTGCAGCACCGGATCCTCATGAGACAAGCCGCGGAGGGTCGGCGGAAGGATCAGCGGAATATCAGCCAGTCAGTTCCCCCACATTTTCCGGCCAAGCTGCTCCTTCAATCTGTGCGCACCATGGAAGTGAGGTACGAGGGCTGGGCTGCTGCGGCCACCCACCTTACCTCAACATCCGGTCACACCCCCAGTGCATCTAATATTATTTTACCTTCTGTGAATTCCAAGATCCTCATGTACCGCAGAGCAGACAATATGTGATTTATATTTGGTAGTTTAAGTTTGTCGATCGTGAATTTCGTACCCCATAGAGAGAACACATACCTTCCCTGAGGGTCCGTGAGCTGGTCTATCCGCTCAATCGAAAGCTTTTTGTGGAAGGCAACAGAAACGCCTTTAGTCTTCTGAGCAAGATTTGTACTGTGGAACCATCTGTTAAAGTACCTGTTGGAGCAGGAAGGG
This sequence comes from Rana muscosa, assembly GCA_029206835.1. NCBI lineage: Eukaryota > Metazoa > Chordata > Amphibia > Anura > Ranidae > Rana > Rana muscosa. The sequence continues at coordinate 83,472,559 of CM055126.1, forward strand.
GTGGAGTCAGCGTGGAAATTGGTTTCCTGTAACAGTAACACATTGACCTGTTGAGGCCATTTACATTGTAGGAGCAAAGCTTCAGGCGAGGACAAGATATTACTGTAAGGGCCATAGTGAAATAAGAAAAATAAAATCAGATTATAGACAGCAGGGAGAGGGATGGGGAACTTGTAATATGGCAGAAATTTACAAGGACAAAAACTAGGAAGGGGGACACCTAAGTAAGGAGACTAACAAACTCGAAGGGGATCAGTGGGGACGGGACACTACATGACAAATCGCATAAATAGGCACAGTTTGCGCCAAGCCTAATGAGAGTGGGAGGACGAAAATGAGAGTCTGAGCCATATGCCCAGTAGCATAACAGGCATATATAGCATAATTGAGGCACATCAGTGTAAAAAAAAAAAAAAAAAACATTTACCGGTAAACGGTAGAACATACATCGGATCGTTTGTGAAGGAGGGTCGCGGTACGTGAGGGTGAATAGTCTTGATCAAGATCGCACTCTCTCCTTCACAGAGAAATTATCAATCCATGAAATAACATCATAGGGGGAAGGTAGTCATTTTCAACATACATTATCCATAAGCCCCAACAGGGACCCTGGAAACATAAATCTGAGTAACAATACTAAAATCAACAACAGTGTGAGTTAAGCTTTTAGGGTGAAACTAAGCAGTGTAGGAGAAATGGTATGCAGAGAGCTACAGGTGCCCATGTGGACAGTGGCAAGGGACTGTGGACCCGGCAAGTCCATCTAGCGGCCCCTCCGACTGTATCCAGGTGGGACATCTGTGCTAAACGCACAAAGAACTGGACCAGTTTAGCAAAGTATATTAGAAGCTAAATTATTGCATAGCCAAATCATATATCAGAAATTTTACAATCCCATAGTCTCTCCCAAACCCCAGCTAGGTATAGCACACCAGCAAAGGGCAGGGAGAAGGCTTAACAATATGTTGCACCAATTATAGTGGGGCATTAGAGTACAGAGCAGGTCATTCCATCATCCACAATAACATATCCGGCCGAAAACAGTTGGAACAAAGAAGGGATTTGTAAAGCGAGGAAAAAACAAAAAAAGGTAGGGGGTTCCCAACATCAACCTGTCCAGGAGACAAGAAGTAAGTGTATTGGAATGGTGTTGTTTACATGAGTGTTGATATGGCTTTATGCAACATCTTAGAATTGCCTTAATCTTCCGGAGAGGTAGGCTGACACATTCTAGGGCCCAGAGAATGTGATCTGGACTGCAGATGCCTGCCTCCTTGTGGGAGGGGGTTGCATGCTTGCACCCTGGTGCGGTCATCTGGTGGATCCAACCAGTTTGGTACATCAATTGGATCTTGTTCCAGAAAGAGGAAGAAGGCTGGGAGTTGATCTGGGTCAGAAAGGACAAATTTATGTTCCGCCTTGGTCACCCTAACACTGAAGGGATGACCCCATGTGTAGGTTGCTCCGGCCTGCCGTATCTGGTCTAGCAGCAGGCGGACCATGCAACACATGTGCAGAGTGTTGTAAAAGAGGTCCGGGTAGAGAGGAATTGCAGAACCGTCAAAGTCCACGGGGCCCAAATGCCATGCCTTGCGCATAAGTTCTTCCTTAACCTCCCTGGCGGTATGATTCTGTCTGGAATTATGTACCAAAGGCGGTACAATTATTTTGCATGGAAATTTGGCGTTATGTATTGTAGGCCTGCAATTCTTAGTAATTACTTACTTAAACCTGACCAAACAAGACTCTAGTAGACATCCCAGATGTGATACATTTTAAACACAAAATCATGAATTATAATCTAATAAATAATATAATTTTATTCAATAATGTAGAAGAAAATAATGAGATTTGTCAAACAAAGAAAATTCAATAAACATCCTGAGTGTGATGCATTTTAAAGCATGGAACTAGACAAAGTCCAACGTCACAATCTGGACAATGGTACCTTGTTTCTTTTCGGACTTTCTTTCTATTGCCATCTCTCTTTGAACAGCAGACCATGCACATCCTGGTAGGTGCTTCTTTTTTTGCGGTTGGCGGTATGTAGTCCAAAAAATGATGACCAGTCAGGCGTTCTGGGTTGACAACGCCAACAGCATGTCGTCCGGGTTTGTTCATAGCTACTGATGGCATCTGGTGGTTGACAAAAATATGCTCAGCCACCTTCCAGATAAAGTCAGAATGAACAAGAGGCACGCCACTCTTTGATTTGTATAGGATATACGCATTCCAAAGGCATTGTTCCAGAAGATGCCTGAAATTTTTTTTATAATATTTTTTTTTGCTAGTTGCGCATAGCCAGGTAAAATGTCATTGCCTGATCAGCTCTGTCGACACCTCCCATTGTATTATTGTAGTCCATCACGACTTGCGGCTTCAGAAGATCTTTCCCACCTTTTGTGTGGACCATGGCAGTGGAGGTATTGTGCACAGTACTCATGAGACATACGTCCTTCTTGTCTCGCCATCGCATTGCCATCATCTTACCCTTCTGCCAGGCAATCATTTCTCCGGTTTTTAGTTTTTTCTTGCCAAACATAGATGGCATGCCACGTCGGTTAGGCCTAACGGTACCATACCCATCAGTTTTGTTTTGTAGCAAAACCTCAAAAAGTTCCGGAGACGTGTAGAAATTATCCGTGGTCACACAATATCCTTGGTTCAGCAATGGCTCCAGCAGTGTAAGGACAGATGATGTGGCCATCCCATAGCCGCTGTACCTGGGGTTGAACTTCGTGCCTTTACCGGTGTAAATGACCGAATTCCAGATGTACCCAGTGGATGACTCGCAGAGCATATAGAATTTGATGCCAAACCGCGCTCTTTTGGATACAATGTACTGTATCCAGCTTAGGCGTCCCTTGTAGGCCATCAGACTTTCATCCATGCTGACGTCCCTTTCTGGCACGTAGGTCCACTGGAAATTGGCCACGATCATTTTGCATACCTCCCAGATTTTTTTTAGCTTGGGCGCAGGATGCGTGGCCTCATCAAACTCCTCATTGTTTGCAAAGTGGAAATACTTCATGATGAGGGAAAAACTGTATTCTGACATTACGGTGCCAAAAAACGGAGTGGCCAGTAGCTTATTGGTGGTCCAGTACCATTTCTGGAGCGGTTTCCCCACCACCCCCTGAAGAATATAAGCTATGATTAAGCACTGAATCGCAGTGCGAAACGTCAGCTCATACTTGCTGTTTTTTTGCTGTGGCATGTTATTTGTGCTTATGTTTTAAATAAAATAACCTTTTTTGGAGTGCGGCTGTCCAAGCGTTTTCCTCAGATTTTTTACCCCCTGAAGAATGATGAGTCCCAGAAACTTCCAGATGTCCTCTTTCGTCACCGGTTCCCACTTTCTGCTTCGGGAAAATCTGGCATGCAGCGTAGCGGATTGCTGATCATGGTACCGATTTGTCTCTGACAATTTTTTTCAATTACCTCTTCAGTGAGAAATAATTGCAGGTATGCCAGAGGGTTGTCACACTCAACATCTACCTTCATCCCAGGTGATCCAGTGAACGGAAATCTTGGGGGCGCTACCTGGTCCGTATCGGAGTCTATAGGGCACCAAGTGCACACATCGCTGAGGTCAGGTGCAGGATCATCGCCGTTGTCACTTGCCAGATCCGTGTCAGTGTCAGACGACAAATCTCACTATCGCTCACTTCTGCGAGCAACTCCGTGTCGCTGCCGCTGTCACTCATCTGGTCCAAAAGCGCCCTTGTGGTAAAGTGGCGCTTTTTTGATGCCATGTTTTTATGGGCACTGATGACAGGCAAGGGGAACTGTACAGGGCACTGTACAGTGATCAGAGATGATACAGTGTAATCAGATACAATATAACCTCTTTTATTTTTGTGTTGTGTTGTGTGAACTTTTGAATT